>CM075741.1:1748395-2203355 GCA_037974335.1 Prionace glauca
AGACAGAATACTAGAGAGACAGAAAGATAGAGAGAGTTAGAGAGAGAGAGACAGAAAGATAGAGAGAGTTAGAGAGAGAGAGACAGAAAGATAGAGAGAGTTAGAGAGAAAAAGACAGAAAGATAGAGAGAGTTAGAGAGAGAGAGACAGAAAGACATATATAGAGAGAGAAAAATAAAGAGAGAGAAAGTTGGGGAAACAGAGAGAAAGATTGAGACAGAGAGAAAGTTAAAGAGACAGAGAGGAAGATAGAGACGCGGAGAGAACATAAGAACATAAGAAATAGGAGCAGGAGTAGGCCATCTGGCCCTTCGAGCCTGCCCCGCCATTCAATAAGATCATGGCTGATCTGAAGTGGATCAGTTCCACATTCCCGCCCTCTCCCCATAACCCTTAATTCCCTCTCTTATCAAAAACCCATCAACCCGCTTCTTGAAAATATTTAGCGAGGCAGCCTCCACCACTTCAACGGGCAGAGAATTCCAGAGATTCACCACCCTTTGAGTGAAGAAGTTCCTCCTCAACTCCGTTCTAAAACGCCCCCCCTTTACCTTGAGGCTGGGACCCCTAGTCCTACTGTCTTTTTTGAGCGGGAAGAGTCTCTCCACCTCTATCCTATCCATCCCATTCATCATCTTATACGTCTCAATGAGATCTCCCCTCATTCTTCTAAACTCCAACGAGTACAAGCCTAGTTCATTCAGCTTCTCCTCATAGCTCAACCCCCTCAACTCCGGTATCAGCCTAGTAAACCTCCTCTGCACTCCCTCCAAGGCCAAAATATCTTTGCGCAGGTGCGGCGCCCAAAACTGCACACAGTACTCCAGCTGCGGCCTCACCAATGCCCTATACAGCTGCAGCAAGACCTCCCTACTTTTATATTCAATCCCCCTCGCTATGAAGGCCAGCATCCCATTCGCCTTCCTGACCACCTGCTGCACCTGCAGGCTGGGTTTTTGCGACTCATGCACAAGGACCCCGAGGTCCCTCTGCACCGTCGCCTGCTGCAGTTTTTCGTCACGTAAGTAATAGTCCTTCCTACCATTCTTCCTTCCAAAGTGGACCACCTCACACTTGCCAGCATTAAATTCCATTTGCCATTTCCTGGCCCATTCGCCCAGCCTATCTAGATCCTTCTGCAGACTCTCCACACCCTCCGCACAATTTGCCATTCCCCCAATCTTGGTGTCATCCGCAAATTTCGACACCCTACACTCGGTTCCCTCCTCCAGATCATCTATATAAATGGTAAAAAGCTGAGGCCCCAGCACCGACCCCTGGGGCACTCCACTAGTCACCATCTGCCAATCCGAATAGCATCCGTTGACCCCCACTCTCTGCCTCCTATTTGACAACCAATCCTCTATCCACGCTAACACCCTACCCCCAACTCCATGTCCCCTGACCTTCTGCAATAACCTCTAATGAGGTACTTTGTCAAACGCCTTCTGAAAATCCAGAAAGACCACATCCACCGGCTCTCCTCTATCCATTGCCCTAGACACATCCTCATAGAACTCCAGTAAATTTGTCAGAAACGACTTCCCTTTAATGAAACCGTGCTGCGTCCGCTCTATCAAGCAATTGCCTTCAAGATGCCTCGCAATTTCCTCCTTAATGACGGATTCTAACATTTTACCTACCACAGACGTTAAACTAACCGGCCTATAATTCCCTGCCTTTTAAACAACGGCGTAACATTAGCCGTTTTCCAATCATCCGGCACTTCCCCGGAATCCAGCGACGTCTGGAAAATAACCACCAATGCATCCACTATCACCTCCGCCATTTCTTTCAGAACCCTCGGATGCATTCCATCCGGTGCTGGGGACTGCTGGAGAAAGATAGAGACAAGGAGCGATGGAGGAAGTAAAGAATTGAGAAGGCAGAGGGAAGTGAAAAAAAATGAGAGAATATGTGAATCTTCAAATGGGAAATAAGAGCTAACAGGAGACACGGTGACACAGTGGGTTAGCACTGCTGCCTCACAGTGCCAGGGACCCAGATTCAATTCCCGGGGGCACGGTGACACAGTGGTTTGCACTGCTGCCTCACAGTGCCAGGGACCCAGATTCAATTCCCGGCTTGGGTCACTATATAGAGTTTGCACATTCTCCCCATGTCTGTGTGGGTTTTCTCTGGGTGCTCTGGTTTCTTCCCACAGTTGGAAAGGCGTGCTGGTTAGGTGCACTGGCCATGATAAATTCTCCTTCAGTGTACCCAAACAGAAGCCGGAGTGTGACGACTCGGAGATTTTCACATTAACTTCATCGTAGTGCTAATGTAAGCCTACTTCAGACACGAATGAATAAACTTTCAAACAGAAGAAAGTCCACAAGAAATAAAAATCAATACCATTTCAAGATACAACTTTCTCATTCTTTAGCCACAGTACACACTTCATTCTGGTCTTTTCACTATCCAACTCGAGCTAATCTGATTGTTAATAATTTGTGATTACTGAGTGACAAGTACAAGTAAAGGAGTTCGATTCTTACCAAGATGCCAGTTGTACTTTGGTTTTGTGAGTGACCAGTTCAAACATGTCTCTGCTGGCCCGCCGTGTGCTGCCAGTGAGTGAGTGGGGGAGTCGTGCAGCAGGTGAGTGTTAATGGAGAGGGTGCGAATGCCTGATCACGGTTTAGCAGCTTCCTGGGCACAGCCCTAATATGCTGTAAGTCGTCTCGTTTGAATGACGTAACAGGACAAACCACAACACAAACATTCACCTGAGCTTGTTATGCCAGAAGTTAAACATTTGCAAATAACAGGACACAAGGCCAGGAGGCATGGCACAGCAGACAGAAGCTTTAACTTTCAGATATTGCCTCAAATCCCCTTAGGGACTGAGCTCCAAGCACACATTCTGCTTCCTCCCCAGTCAGGTCCCTGTGCATCTATGAGCCCTATTGTAGCTCAGAGAGTAAATAAGAACATAAGAACATAAGAAATAGGAGCAGGAGTAGGCCATCTAGCCCTTCGAGCCTGCCCCGCCATTCAATAAGATCATGGCTGATCTGTCGTGGCTCAGTTCCACCTTCCCGCCCTCTCCCCATAACCCTTAATCCCTTCTCTTATCAAAAACCCATCAACCCGTTTCTTAAAAATATTTAGCGAGGCAGCCTCCACCACTTCAACGGGCAGAGAATTCCAGAGATTCGCCACCCTTTGAGTGAAGAAGTTCCTCCTCAACTCTGTTCTAAACCGCCCCCCCTTTATCTTGAGGCTGTGCCCCCTAGTCCTACTGTCTTTTTTGAGCGGGAAGAGTCTCTCCACCTCTATCCTATCCATCCCATTCAGTCACATGGTGCAGGAAGGTCCCAGCTATAACCTTCACTCTCACTTTAAACTCCACTGAGAAAGTTAAAAGTATGGGACTGAGAGGGAAGGGGGAGAGGGGGAAGGGCAGAGGGGGAGTGGGGGGAGGAGAGGGGGCTACATGCACTGCCAGCATTTCGAGTCTTTAACATAATTATTAACACTCCCTTTGTCTTGTGTCCATCTTGTCTTGTTCAATCTCTCCAGAGCTTCCAGCTATCACTGACCTTCTATATTGCTGCACCTGCACCTCTCTCTTATACAGTATCAAATCCATCACATTTCTCTCTCTCCCTAACTCCAAAGAAGAGTCATATCAGATCAAAATGTTTCTCTCTCCACAGATGCTGCCAAACCTGCTGAGGTTTTCCAGTATTCTGTTTTTTATTCCCAGTCCTCATCCCTTGTCCAGTGACCAATGCTCCAGGGCAGACGAGTTGCTCAGTGTGCCTCTCATAGTTGAATAACCTGCTTATACTCCTGTCATTTCAGCACCTTCCAAGTGGGGAGGAGGTTTGTTCTCAGTGAGATTCAGCACCTTCAGACAGCAGAGTAATAACTAATAATCCTGGACTAATTCTCCAGAGACATAAATTAAAATTCTAGCAAGGCAGCTGCAGAAGTTTATATTCAGTCGATTCATAAACTTGGAATGAAAAATGTTTGTCTCATTAGTAATGATAATAACAATTAGCAGGCTGTTATAATGCCCTTTCTGGAAGGAAATCTGCCATCCTTTCCTCATCTGGCCTATGTGCCTCTGAAATGACTGAGCAAGTCACTCAGTTGTATTAAACCATCAGAGAGAGAAGCACCGAGAGTACTTATAAGAACATAAGAAATAGGAGCAGGAGTCGGCCATCTGGCCCTTCGAGCCTGCCCCGCCATTCAATAAGATCATGGCTGATCTGTCGTGGCTCAGTTCCACATTCCCGCCCTCTCCCCATAACCCTTAATCCCCTCTCTTATCAAAAACCCATCAACCCGTTTCTTAAAAATATTTAGCGAGGCAGCCTCCACCACTTCAACGGGCAGAGAATTCCAGAGATTCACCACCCTTTGAGTGAAGAAGTTCCTCCTCAACTCTGTTCTAAACCGCCCCCCCTTTATCTTGAGGCTGTGCCCCCTAGTTCTACTGTCTTTTTTGAGCAGGAAGAGTCTCTCCACCTCTATCCTATCCATCCCATTCATCATCTTATACGTCTCAATGAGATCTCCCCTCATTCTTCTAAACTCTAACGAGTACAAGCCTAGTTTATTCAGCCTCTCCTCATAGCTCAACCCCCTCAACTCCAGTATCAGCCTAATAAACCTCCTCCGCACTCCCTCCAAGGCCAAAATATCCTTGCGTAAGTACGGCGACCAAAACTGCACACAGTACTCCAGCTGTGGCCTCACCAATGCCCTATACAGCTGCAGCAAGACCTCCCTACTTTTATATTCAATCCCCACTCGCTATGAAGGCCAGCATCCCATTCGCCTTCCTGACCACCTGCTGCACCTGCAAACTGGGTTTTTGCGACTCATGCACAAGGACCCCGAGGTCCCTCTGCACCGTCGCCTGCTGCAGTTTTTCGCCACGTAAGTAATAGTCCTTCCTACCATTATTCCTACCAAAGTGGACCACCTCGCACTTGCCAACATTAAATTCCATTTGCCATTTCCTGGCCCATTCGCCCAGCCTATCTAGATCCTTCTGCAGACTCTCCACACCCTCCGCGCAATTTGCCATTCCACCAATTTTGGTGTCATCAGCAAATTTCGACACCCTACACTCGGTTCCCTCTTCCAGATCATCTATATAAATGGTAAATAGCTGAGGCCCCAGCACCGACCCCTGGGGCACTCCACTAGTCACCAACCGCCAATCCGAATAGCACCCGTTGACCCCCACTCTCTGCCTCCTATTTGACAATATCCCCTAACTTCTATGGTTCAAGGGCGGCAGCTTCTCAAGAGCAAATTTGGGATGAGAAATAAATGCTGGCTTTCCTCTGATACTTACATCCCAAGAACAAAAAAAGAAGGTAGATTGTAGGAAAGAGAAACAATGAATAGAAAGAATGGTAGCATTGTGGTAATGTCCTGGGTGAGCAACCCAGAGACACAGTCTAATGCTTTGGAAACACAGGTTTAAGACCGACTTGAGCTCATCTCCAACAATCTACAGATGGCAGATGCATCTATCCATGATATAACCACACGGTCATTGTAGAGATAACTTCCTGCCTCCACACCCAGGGTACTGCCCACCGTGCTAATGGGATAGATTTAGAATAGATTGGGCAGCTCAAAATGAGCATTCATGAGGTGCTGTGGGCCATCAGCTGTAGAATTATATTCATCCACAATCTGTAATCTTTTAGCCTAGCATGTCCTCCATTTTACTATTACCATCAAACCTGCTTCAAAGAAGAACACAGGAGGACACGTGAGGAGCTATCTAAAACCGAGATGTCAACCGGAGTTGAGGGGATTGAGCTATGAGGAGAGGCTGAATAAACTAGGCTTGTACTCGTTAGAGTTTAGAAGAATGAGGGGAGATCTCATTGAGACGTATAAGATGATGAATGGGATGTATAGGATAGAGGTGGAGAGGCTCTTCCCGCTCAGAAAGGACAGTAGGACTAGGGGGCACAGCCTCAAGATAAAGGGGGGGGCGGTTTAGAACAGAGTTGAGGAGGAACTTCTTCACTCAAAGGGTGGTGAATCTCTGGAATTCTCTGCCCGTTGAAGTGGTGGAGGCTGCCTCGCTAAATATTTTTAAGAAACGGGTTGATGGGTTTTTGATAAGAGAAGGGATTAAGGGTTATGGGGAGAGGGCGGGAAGGTGGAACTGAGCCACAACAGATCAGCCATGATCTTATTGAATGGCGGGGCAGGCTCGAGGGGCTAGATGGCCTACTCCTGCTCCTATTTCTTATGTTCTTATGTTCAACCTAGTGAAGCTACAACACAGGCCTACTTCCGTGCCAAATGGCATAAGCAGCAAGTTACAGACAGAGCTAAATGATTCCACAGCTAACAGATCAGATCTGCAGTCCTGCCACAACCAGTTGTAGATGGTAGTGAACAATAAAACAACTCACTGGAGAAGGAGACATCATTAATATTCCCATTCTCAATGCAAAAGATAATGCTGCAGCATTTGCAACAATCTTCAGCAAAAGTAGCAAGTGGATGATCTATCTCAGCTTCTTCCTGAGGTCCCTTGCCTCAGATATCCGTTTTTGGCCATTTTGATTCACTCCATGTGCTATCAAGAAATGACATTAGATAATATAAAGGCTGGGACCCTGACGATATTCCAGCAATAGCACTGAAGACTTAGCTTCTAACCAAGCTGTAATGTGGAAAATTGCTCAGGTATGTCCTGTCCACAAAATCTTCAATAAATTCACCCCAGCTACTGTCTACCTTCAATCATCAGCAAAATGATGAAGGGATCATTGACTGTCAAATGGTACCTGCTCATTGATGCTCAGTTTGGGTTCTATCAGAGCAATTCAGCTCCTGACCTTATTTCAGCCTTGGTTCAAAAATGGGCAGAGGAGCTGAATTCAAGAGATGAGGTGAGAGTGACATTAAGACAGCATTAGACCATGTGCAACATCAAAGTCAATGGGAATCAGGAGGAAGCTTTTCACTGGTTGGAGTCATACTCAGCACAAAGAATGGTGGTTCTGGCTGTTGGAGATGAAATCATCTCAGTTTCAGGACATTACTGCAGGAGTTTCTCAAGATATTGTTCCAGGCCCGATTGTATTTATCAATGATATTCCCGCCATCGTAAGATCAGAAGTACACTGATAATATCACAATATTCAGCACCATTCACACTCCTTTACATACTGAAGCAGTTCACGGCCATATACAGCAAAGTCTGGACAACATTCGGTCACACAGATGCCAGGCAATGGCCATCTCCAACAAGAGAGAAACCAACCATCTCCCCTTGGCATCACCATCACTGACTCCCCCACTATCAACATTACAGGGGTTACTGAACTGAACTGGACCAGCCTTATAAATACAATGGCAACAACAGCATGTCAGAAATCACACATTCTGTGGGGAATAACTCATCTCCTGACTCTCCAAAGCCTGGCCACCATCTCAAGACACAAGTCAGGATTGTGACTTGAAACTACATTGCTATTCCTTCATTGTCACTGGGTTATTTGGTATGTCAGCTATGATTCTCACCAACTTTTGCAGACACACCATAGAAAGCATTCTTTCTAGTTGTATCACAGCTTGGTATGGGCTCCTGCTCTGCCCAAGACCACAAGGAACTATAAAAGGGAGTGAATGTAGCCCAATCCGTCACACAAACCAGCCTCCCATCCATTGACTCTGTCTACACTTCCCACTGCCTCAGAAAAGCAACCAGCATAATTAAGGACCCCATACACCCCGGACATTCTCTCTTCCACCTGCTTCCATCAGGAAAAAGAAACAAAAGTCTAAGGTCACATACCAACTGTCTCAAGAACAGCTTCTTCCCTGCTGCTATCAGACTTTTGAATGGACCTACCTCGCATTGAGTTGATCTTTCTCTACACCCTCGCTATGACTGTAATACTACATTCTGTTCTCTCTCTTTTCCTTCTCTATGAACAGTATGCTTTGTCTGTGTAGTGCACAAGAAACAATACTTTTCACTGTATGTTAATACATGTGACAATAATAAATCAACTCAAATTAAATCAGAGTCATAGAGTCACAGAAGTTTACAGCATGGAAGCAGGCCCTTCGGCCCAACATGTCCATGCCGCCCTTATTTTTTTTAAATGCCTAAGCTAACCCCAATTGCCCCCATTTGGCCCATATCCCTCTATACCCATTGTACCCATGTAACCATCAATAATAACAACATAAGAACATAAGAAATAGGAGCAGGAATAGGCCATCTAGCCCTTCGAGCCCTACAGGACCCTTGTCAGGCCTCATTTGGAGTACTGTGCGCAGTTCTGGTCGCCTCACTATAGGAAAGACGTAGAAGCTATTGAAAGGGTGCAAAGGAGATTTACAAGGATGTTGCCTGGACTGGGAGGCATGCCTTATGAAGATAGGTTGAGGGAACTGGGACTCTTTTCCCTAGAGAGGCGAAGGATGAGAGGCGACCTGATAGAGGTTTATAAAATGTTGAGAGGAATAGATAGGGTGGATTCTCAGAGGCTATTTCCCCGGGTTGAAATGGTCGCTACGAGAGGACACAGATTTAAGGTGCGGGGAGGGAAGTACAGAGGTGATGTTAGGGGTAAGTTTTTCACTCAGAGGGTGGTGAGTGAATGGAATCGGCTGCCGTCGTCGGTGGTGGAGGCGAACTCGCTGGGGTCTTTTAAAAGACTTCTGGATGAGTATATGGGGTTTAATGGGATTGGGGGTTATAGATAGGTCTATAGATTGGTGGGGTTGATGTGATCGGCGCAACTCGAGGGCCGAAGGGCCTGTTTGTGCTGTAATGTTCTATGTTCTATGAGCCTGCCCCGCCATTCAATAAGATCATGGCTGATCTGTCGTGGCTCAGTTCCACCTTCCCGCCCTCTCCCCATAACCTTTAATCCCCCCTCTTATCAAAAACCCATCAACCCGCGTCTTAAAAATATTTAGCGAGGCAGCCTCCACCACTTCAACGGATAGAGAATTCCAGAGATTCACCACCCTTTGAGTGAAGAAGTTGGTTTTTAAAAGATAAAAGCTTTTTAAAAGATAAAATTGTATCCGCCTTTACTATTGCCTCTGGCAGCTTGTTCCAGACAGTCACCACCTTCTGTGTGAAAAAATTGCCCCTTTGGACCCTTTTGTATCTCTCCCCTCTCACCTTAAACCTATGCCCTCTGGTTTTAGACTCCCCTACCTTTGGGGGAAAAGATATTGACTATCTAGCTGATCTGTGCCCCTCATTATTTTATAGACCTCTATAAGATCACCCCTCAGCCTCCTACACTCCAGAGAAAAAAGTCCCAGTCTTTTCAGCCTCTCCTTATAACTCAAATCAAATCAAAGATTTTGGCCAAGGCTTCAGCAATTTCTTCCCTTGCCTCTCTCAGTATTCTGGGATAGACCCTCTCTGGCCCCGGGGGCTTGTTCACCATAATGTTTTTCAAAACCTCCGATACCTCCTCCCTTTTTCTCTCAACATGTCCTAGAATGTCAACATCCTCCTTTCTACACTCACCACCCACCTATCCTTCTCCTTTGTGAATCTGATATAAAGTACTCATTGAGGGCCTTATCCCCTCATCTGGCTCCACACACAAATTTCTTCCAATATCCTTGAGTGGATCTACCCTTTCCGTAGCTAATCTCTTCTTCCTTACATATGCATAAAAAGCCTTGGGATTCTCCTTAATCTTACCTGCCAAGGACATTTCGTACTCCCCTTTCTGCTCTCCTAAATCCCGGTTTAAGTTCTTTCCAGATAAATTGTATTCCTCAAAAGCCTTATCCGTTTTCAATTTCCTGAAATTTATCTATGCTTCCTTCTTCTTTTTCACTAAGCTCACCATCTCTCTTGTCATCCAGGGTTTCTGAATCTTGCCATCTTTATCCTCCATTTTTACAGGGACATACTTGTCCTGAATTGTTAACAACTGACTTTTAAAAGACTCCCAAGTATCAGATGTGGATTTACCTCAAACAGGCATCCCCAGTCTACATTCCCAAGCTCCTGCCTAATACTGTCATAGTTAGCCTTCCCCCAGTTTAGTGTCTTCACTCTGGGACTTCTATCCTTTTCTACAAGTATCTTGAAACTTAAAGAATTGTGATCCCTGTTCCCAGAATGGTCCCCACTGAGACATCAATCACCTGTCTGGGCTCATTTCCCAGAACCAGGTCACAGATAGTCCTTCCCTGAGTTGGACTATCTACGTACTGCTTCTTGGACACACTAAACAAACTGTGCCCCATCAAAGCCCTTGGCACTAAAGGAATCCCGATCTATGTTGGGAAAGTTAAAATCGCCCATCACAACAACCCTTTTGTTTTTACGTCTTCCCATAATCAGCTACAGGTTTATTTGGTAGCATGAGCTTTCAGAGCACTGCTCCTTCATCAGGTCAGTGGGAGTTGGGTTCCCAAACAGGGCATATAAAGAAGAAAGAACAAAGAAAACGCAGCTGTATAGGGCATTGGTGAGGCCGCAGCTGGAGTACTGTGTGCAGTTTTGGGCGCCGCACCTGCGCAAGGATGTTTTGGCCCTGGAGGGAGTGCAGAGGAGGTTCACTAGGCTGATACCGGAGTTGAGGGGATTGAGCTATGAGGAGAGGCTGAATAAACTAGGCTTGTACTCGTTAGAGTTTAGAAGAATGAGGGGAGATCTCATTGAGACGTATAAGATGATGAATGGGATGGATAGGATAGAGGTGGAGAGACTCTTCCCGCTCAAAAAAGACAGTAGGACTAGGGGGCATAGCCTCAAGATAAAGGGGAGGCGGTTTAGAACAGAGTTGAGGAGGAACTTCTTCACTCAAAGGGTGGTGAATCTCTGGAATTCTCTGCCCGTTGAAGTGGTGGAGGCTGCCTCGCTAAATATTTTTAAGAAACGGGTTGATGGGTTTTTGATAAGAGAAGGGATTAAGGGTTATGGGGAGAGGGCGGGAAAGTGGAACTGAGTCACGACAGATCAGCCATGATCTTATTGAATGGCGGGGCAGGCTCGAGGGGCCAGATGGCCTACTCCTGCTCCTATTTCTTATGTTCTTATGTTCTTATGAACAGGCCCTTCCATCTGCACCGACCATGCTGCCCGACTTAACTAAAACCTACCCTCCGGGCACTATATCCCTCTATTCCCATCCTATTCATGTGTTTGTCAAGACGCCCCTTAAAAGTCACGATCGTATCTACATATCTATCGGATATATTGACACAAACACAATTACAAGATAATGGTTGGAATGCGAGTTTTAACAGGTAATCAAGTATTTACGGATGCAGACAATGTGAGTGGAGAGAGGGTTGAGCACAGATTAAAGAGGTGTGAATTGTCTCCAGCCAGGACAGTTAATGAGATTTTGCAAACCCAAGCAAGTTGTGGGGGTTACAGATAAGAACATAACAACTAAGAGCAGGAGTAGGCCAATGGTCCCTCGAGCCTGCCCCGCCATTCAATAAGATCATGGCTGATCTGTCGTGGCTCAGTTCCACATTCCGGCCCTCTCCCCATAACCCTTAATCCCCTCTCTTATCAAAAACCCATCAACCCGTTTCTTAAAAATATTTAGCGAGGCAGCCTCCACCACTTCAACGGGCAGAGAATTCCAGAGATTCACCACCCTTTGAGTGAAGAAGTTCCTCCTCAACTCTGTTCTAAACCGCCCCCCCCTTTATCTTGAGGCTGTGCCCCCTAGTCCTACTGTCTTTTTTGAGCGGGAAGAGTCTCTCCACCTCTATCCTATCCATCCCATTCATCATCTTATACGTCTCAATGAGATCTCCCCTCATTCTTCTAAACTCTAACGAGTACAAGCCTAGTTTATTCAGCCTCTCCTCATAGCTCAATCCCCTCAACTCCGGTATCAGCCGAGTAAACCTCCTCTGCACTCCCTCCAGGGCCAAAACATCCTTGCGCAGGTGCGGCGCCCAAAACTGCACACAGTACTCCAGCTGCGGCCTCACCAATGCCCTATACAGCTGCAGCAAGACCTCCCTACTTTTATATTCAATCCCCTTCGCTATGAAGGCCAGCATCCCATTTGCCTTCCTGACCACCTGCTGCACCTGCAAGCTGGGTTTTTGCGACTCATGCACAAGGACCCCGAGGTCCCTCTGCACCGTCGCCTGCTGCAGTTTTTCGCCCCGTAAGTAATAGTCCTTCCTACCATTCCTCCTACCAAAGTGGACCACCTCACACTTGCCAACATTAAATTCCCCACTCCCTCCAGGGCCAAAAGATATTGCTATCTAGCTGATCTGTGCCCCTCATTATTTTATAGACCTCTATAACATCACCCTTCAGCCTTAAATGCTCCAGAGAAAAAAGTCCGAGTCTATCCAGCCTCTCCTTATAACTCAAACAGACCCTTGCCCACTCACTTAGATAGAGTGACATGAACACAAGATCTCGGTTGAGACCGTCCTCACGTGTGCAGAGCTTGGCTATCAGTATTTGTTCAGCGATTCTGCGTTGTCGTGTGTCTTGAAGGCCACCTTGGAGAAGGCTTACCTGAAGATCAGAGGCTGAATGCTCTTGCACTCGAGCTTTTGTTTATAAATGCCCTGTTTGTGAATCCAACTCCCACTCACCGGAGGAAGGAGCAGCGCTCCGAAAGCTTGTGCTACCAAATAAACCCATTGGACTTTAACCTGGTGATGTGAGACTTCTTACTGAGCCTACCCCAGTCCAACGCTGACATCTCCACATCATAATCTGCTGACATATCAGTTCTTCCACTTCACGCTGGCTGATGGGAGGTCTGTAGTACAACTCCAAAAGTGTGATTGCACTGCTCCTATTCCTGAGGTCTACCCGCCAAGCCACGCACCATCCCAACTTGGAAAAATATCGCTGTTCCTTCACTGCTGGGGGGTCAAAATCCTGGAATTCCCACCCTAACAGCACTGTGAATGTACCTACACATAGTGACTGCATCAATTCAAGAAGCAGATTCACCACCAATTTCTCAAGGGGAAATAGAGGTGGGCAATAAATGCTGGCCTAGTCAGCAAAGCCCACATCCTATGAACAAATAAGAAATAGATATGAAACAAATTTAATGTTGGCAAGTGTGAGGTGGTCCACTTTGGTAGGAGGAATGGTAGGAAGGACTATTACTTACGGGGCGAAAAACTGCAGCAGGCGACGGTGCAGAGGGACCTCGGGGTCTTGTGCATGAGTCGCAAAAACCCAGCTTGCAGGTGCAGCAGGTGGTCAGGAAGGCGAATGGGATGCTGGCCTTCATAGCGAAGGGGATTGAATATAAAAGTAGGGAGGTCTTGCTGCAGCTGTATAGGGCATTGGTGAGGCTGCAGCTGGAGTACTGTGTGCAGTTTTGGGCGCCGCACCTGCGCAAGGATATTTTGGCCCTGGAGGGAGTGCAGAGGAGGTTTACTCGGCTGATACCGGAGTTGAGGGGATTGAGCTATGAGGAGAGGCTGAATAAACTAGGCTTGTACTTGTTAGAGTTTAGAAGAATGAGGGGAGATCTCATTGAGACGTATAAGATGATGAATGGGATGGATAGGATAGAGGTGGAGAGACTCTTCCCGCTCAAAAAAGACAGTAGGACTAGGGGGCACAGCCTCAAGATAAAGGGGAGGCGGTTTAGAACAGAGTTGAGGAGGAACTTCTTCACTCAAAGGGTGGTGAATCTCTGGAATTCTCTGCCTGTTGAAGTGCCTCGCTAAATATTTTTAAGAAGCGGGTTGATGGGTTTTTGATAAGAGAAGGGATTAAGGATTATGGGGAGAGGGCGGGAAGGTGGAACTGAGCCACGACAGATCAGCCATGATCTTATTGAATGGCGGGGCAGGCTCGAAGGGCTAGATGGCCTACTCCTGCTCCTATTTCTTATGTTCTTATGTACAAATCTGCTACATCCTACAAACTCTCCTAATGTAACTCCTAATGACAACAATTAAGTTACTTCAATGGCCATTTGCCTCTCCAGTGTTTTCGTTCTCCTCAGATCCCTGCATGAGTGAGAGGGAGATATCTGTGGAGCCAGTTTGCTGACTAATTATTAGCTGCAGTGCTGTAGTCAGAGTGTACCAGCTGATATCACAGTGCCAGCGTGCCAGAGTGTACCAGCTGATATCACAGTGCCAGCGTACCAGAGTGTACCAGCTGATATCACAGTGCCAGCGTACCAGAGTGTACCAGCTGATATCACAGTGCCAGTGTGCCAGAGTGTACCAGCTGATATCACAGTGCCAGTGTGCCAGAGTGTACCAGCTGATATCACAGTGCCAGCGTACCAGAGTGTACCAGCTGATATCACAGTGCCAGCGTACCAGAGTGTACCAGCTGATATCACAGTGCCAGTGTGCCAGAGTGTACCAGCTGATATCACAGTGCCAGCGTACCAGAGTGTACCAGCTGATATCACAGTGCCAGCGTACCAGAGTGTACCAGCTGATATCACAGTGCCAGCGTACCAGAGTGTACCAGCTGATATCACAGTGCCAGCGTACCAGAGTGTACCAGCTGATATCACAGTGCCAGCGTGCCAGATTGTACCAGCTGATATCACAGTGCCAGAGTGTACCAGCTGATATCACAGTGCCAGCGTACCAGAGTGTACCAGCTGATATCACAGTGCCAGCGTACCAGAGTGTACCAGCTGATATCACAGTGCCAGCGTGCCAGAGTGTACCAGCTGATATCACAGTGCCAGCGTGCCAGATTGTACCAGCTGATATCACAGTGCCAGAGTGTACCAGCTGATATCACAGTGCCAGCGTACCAGAGTGTACCAGCTGATATCACAGTGCCAGCGTGCCAGATTGTACCAGCTGATATCACAGTGCCAGAGTGTACCAGCTGATATCACAGTGCCAGTGTGCCAGAGTGTACCAGCTGATATCACAGTGCCAGCGTGCCAGAGTGTACCAGCTGATATCACAGTGCCAGCGTGCCAGAGTGTACCAGCTGATATCACAGTGCCAGCGTGCCAGAGTGTACCAGCTGATATCACAGTGCCAGCGTGCCAGAGTGTACCAGCTGATATCACAGTGCCAGCGTGCCAGAGTGTACCAGCTGATATCACAGTGCCAGCGTACCAGAGTGTACCAGCTGATATCACAGTGCCAGCGTACCAGAGTGTACCAGCTGATATCACAGTGCCAGTGTGCCAGAGTGTACCAGCTGATATCACAGTGCCAGCGTGCCAGAGTGTACCAGCTGATATCACAGTGCCAGCGTGCCAGAGTGTACCAGCTGATATCACAGTGCCAGTGTGCCAGAGTGTACCAGCTGATATCACAGTGCCAGTGTGCCAGAGTGTACCAGCTGATATCACAGTGCCAGCGTGCCAGAGTGTACCAGCTGATATCACAGTGCCAGTGTGCCAGAGTGTACCAGCTGATATCACAGTGCCAGCGTGCCAGAGTGTACCAGCTGATATCAGAGTGCCAGTGTGCCAGAGTGTACCAGCTGATATCACAGTGCCAGAGTGTACCAGCTGTATCACAGTGCCAGCGTGCCAGAGTGTACCAGCTGATATCAGAGTGCCAGTGTGCCAGAGTGTACCAGCTGATATCACAGTGCCAGCGTGCCAGAGTGTACCGGCTGATATCACAGTGCCAGTGTGCCAGAGTGTACCAGCTGATATCACAGTGCCAGCGTGCCAGAGTGTACCAGCTGATATCAGAGTGCCAGTGTGCCAGAGTGTACCAGCTGATATCACAGTGCCAGCGTGCCAGAGTGTACCAGCTGATATCACAGTGCCAGCGTGCCAGAGTGTACCGGCTGATATCACAGTGCCAGCGTGCCAGAGTGTACCAGCTGATATCAAAGTGCCAGAGTGTACCAGCTGATGTCACAGTGCCAGCGTGCCAGAGTGTACCAGCTGATATCACAGTACCAGAGTGTACCAGCTGATATCACAGTGCCAGCATGCCAGAGTGTACCAGCTGATATCAAAGTGCCAAAGTGCCAGAGTGTACCAGCTGATATCACAGTGCCAGCGTGTCAGAGTGTACCAGCTGATATCAAAGTGCCAAAGTGCCAGAGTGTACCAGCTGATATCACAGTGCCAGCGTGTCAGAGTGTACCAGCTGATATCAAAGTGCCAAAGTGCCAGAGTGTACCAGCTGATATCACAGTGCCAGCGTGTCAGAGTGTACCAGCTGATATCACAGTGCCAGTGTGCCAGAGTGTACCAGCTGATATCACAGTGCCAGCGTGCCAGAGTGTACCAGCTGATATCACAGTGCCAGCGTGTCAGAGTGTACCAGCTGATATCAAAGTGCCAAAGTGCCAGAGTGTACCAGCTGATATCACAGTGCCAGCGTGTCAGAGTGTACCAGCTGATATCACAGTGCCAGCGTGCCAGAGTGTACCGGCTGATATCACAGTGCCAGCGTGCCAGAGTGTACCGGCTGATATCACAGTGCCAGCGTGCCAGAGTGTACCAGCTGATATCACAGTGCCAGCGTGCCAGAGTGTGCCAGCTGATATCACAGTGCCAGCGTGCCAGAGTGTACCAGCTGATATCACAGTGCCAGTGTGCCAGAGTGTACCAGCTGATATCACAGTGCCAGCGTGCCAGAGTGTACCAGCTGATATCACAGTGCCAGCGTACCAGAGTGTACCAGCTGATATCACAGTGCCAGCGTACCAGAGTGTACCAGCTGATATCAGAGTGCCAGCGTACCAGAGTGTACCAGCTGATATCACAGTGCCAGCGTGCCAGAGTGTACAAGCTGATATCACAGTGCCAGTGTGCCAGAGTGTACCAGCTGATATCACAGTGCCAGTGTGCCAGATTGTACCAGCTGATATCACAGTGCCAGCGTGCCAGATTGTACCAGCTGATATCACAGTGCCAGCGCGCCAGAGTGTACCAGCTGATATCACAGTGCCAGCGCGCCAGAGTGTACCAGCTGATATCACAGTGCCAGCGCGCCAGAGTGTACCAGCTGATATCACAGTGCCAGCGTGCCAGAGTGTACCAGCTGATATCACAGTGCCAGTGTGCCAGAGTGTACCAGCTGATATCACAGTGCCAGCGCGCCAGAGTGTACCAGCTGATATCACAGTGCCAGTGCGCCAGAGTGTACCAGCTGATATCACAGTGCCAGCGTGCCAGAGTGTACCAGCTGATATCACAGTGCCAGAGTGTACCAGCTGATATCACAGTGCCAGCGCGCCAGAGTGTACCAGCTGATATCACAGTGCCAGAGTGTACCAGCTGATATCACAGTGCCAGAGTGTACCAGCTGATATCACAGTGCCAGCGTGCCAGAGTGTACCAGCTGATATCACAGTGCCAGCGTGCCAGAGTGTACCAGCTGATATCACAGTGCCAGCGCGCCAGAGTGTACCAGCTGATATCACAGTGCCAGAGTGTACCAGCTGATATCACAGTGCCAGAGTGTACCAGCTGATATCACAGTGCCAGCGTGCCAGAGTGTACCAGCTGATATCACAGTGCCAGTGTGCCAGAGTGTACCAGCTGATATCACAGTGCCAGTGTGCCAGAGTGTACCAGCTGATATCACAGTGCCAGTGTGCCAGAGTGTACCAGCTGATATCACAGTGCCAGCGTGCCAGAGTGTACCAGCTGATATCACAGTGCCAGTGTGCCAGAGTGTACCAGCTGATGTCACAGTGCCAGTGTGCCAGAGTGTACCAGCTGATATCACAGTGCCAAAGTACCAGAGTGTACCAGCTGGTATCACAGTGCCAGCGTGCCAGAGTGTACCAGCTGATATCACAGTGCCAGTGTGTCAGAGTGTACCAGCTGATATCACAGTGCCAAAGTACCAGAGTGTACCAGCTGATATCACAGTGCCAGAGTGTACCAGCTGATATCACAGTGCCAGCGTGCCAGAGTGTACCAGCTGATATCACAGTGCCAGCGTGCCAGAGTGTACCAGCTGATATCACAGTGCCAGTGTGCCAGAGTGTACCAGCTGATATCACAGTGCCAGCGTGCCAGAGTGTACCAGCTGATATCACAGTGCCAGCGTGCCAGAGTGTACCAGCTGATATCACAGTGCCAGCGTGCCAGAGTGTACCAGCTGATATCACAGTGCCAGCGCGCCAGAGTGTACCAGCTGATATCACAGTGCCAGAGTGTACCAGCTGATATCACAGTGCCAGAGTGTACCAGCTGATATCACAGTGCCAGCGTGCCAGAGTGTACCAGCTGATATCACAGTGCCAGTGTGCCAGAGTGTACCAGCTGATATCACAGTGCCAAAGTACCAGAGTGTACCAGCTGATATCACAGTGCCAGTGTGCCAGAGTGTACCAGCTGATATCACAGTGCCAGCGTGCCAGAGTGTACCAGCTGATATCACAGTGCCAGTGTGCCAGAGTGTACCAGCTGATATCACAGTGCCAAAGTACCAGAGTGTACCAGCTGATATCACAGTGCCAGAGTGTACCAGCTGATATCACAGTGCCAGTGTGCCAGAGTGTACCAGCTGATATCACAGTGCCAGTGTGCCAGAGTGTACCAGCTGATATCACAGTGCCAGCGTGCCAGAGTGTACCAGCTGATATCACAGTGCCAGCGTGCCAGAGTGTACCAGCTGATATCACAGTGCCAGCGTGCCAGAGTGTACCAGCTGATATCACAGTGCCAGCGTGCCAGAGTGTACCAGCTGATATCACAGTGCCAGCGTGCCAGAGTGTACCAGCTGATATCACAGTGCCAGCGTGCCAGAGTGTACCAGCTGATATCACAGTGCCAGCGTGCCAGAGTGTACCAGCTGATATCACAGTGCCAGTCTGCCAGAGTGTACCAGCTGATATCACAGTGCCAGCGTACCAGAGTGTACCAGCTGATATCACAGTGCCAGTGTGCCAGATTGTACCAGCTGATATCACAGTGCCAGTGTGCCAGAGTGTACCAGCTGATATCACAGTGCCAGCGTACCAGAGTGTACCAGCTGATATCACAGTGCCAGCGTGCCAGAGTGTACCAGCTGATATCACAGTGCCAGCGTACCAGAGTGTACCAGCTGATATCACAGTGCCAGTGTGCCAGAGTGTACCAGCTGATATCACAGTGCCAGCGTACCAGAGTGTACCAGCTGATATCACAGTGCCAGTGTGCCAGAGTGTACCAGCTGATATCACAGTGCCAGTGTGCCAGAGTGTACCAGCTGATATCACAGTGCCAGTGTGCCAGAGTGTACCAGCTGATATCACAGTGCCAGCGTACCAGAGTGTACCAGCTGATATCACAGTGCCAGTGTGCCAGATTGTACCAGCTGATATCACAGTGCCAGTGTGCCAGAGTGTACCAGCTGATATCACAGTGCCAGTGTGCCAGAGTGTACCAGCTGATATCACAGTGCCAGCGTGCCAGAGTGTACCAGCTGATATCACAGTGCCAGCGTGCCAGAGTGTACCAGCTGATATCACAGTGCCAGCGTGCTGACACACACAGCAGTCACTGCCTTTATGCCGCACAGTCTCACAGAATTCCCTAGAGTGTCACAGTAAGGAGAAGAGTTGTTGGAATAATTAAATCACTGGTTCTAATTCAGTCTAATCCGGAATGAAAATCAAAGCCTTTTCAGGAACAAGACTCAGTACCTGGGAAGCAAAATCTACAAACTCCAGTAAATCTCTGTCCTCTGACCCAGGACTTGTCCACAACAATCTGGGCCCTCTGTGGTTCTCTTGGGAAGCTGCTGGCAATTAATGATCCACTTCTAGTCACCAACCCACTCAAGATGTGTGCCTGATCTCTCCCACTGCAAACCCAACATTTCCTCACACACACATTCCCAGTCTCTCTCTCTCTCCCACACAGGACAAGACAGAATATATTAATCACAGAATCCCTACAGCACAGAAGGCCATTCAGTCCATTGCGCATGTACTGATAACAGTCCCACCCAGGCCCTATTCCCATAACCCACTCTGACACTAAGAAACAATTTAGCATGGCCAATCAATCTAACCTGCCCATCTCTGGAGCGTGGGAGGAAACCAAAGTGCCCAGAGGAAACCCACACAGATATGGGAGGGGTCACCCAAGGCCAAAATCACCAGGTCCCTGGCGCTGTGAGCCAGCAGTGCTAACCACTGTGCCACTACCACAATACAAATCCATGCACTTAAACCACCCCAAAGAAAAGTCACATCAGACTCAAAATAATTCAATTTCTCTCTCCACAGATGCTTTCAGACCTGCTGAGATTTTCTGTTTTTATTTCAGATCTCCAGCATCCACTGGATTTTGCTTTCATCCCAGATGATTGGGCGATCATTAAAAGATTTACATTCAAAAAGGAACATATCTTGTCCTTTCTGACTCCTTTCCCAAGTTATTTATTGCTGTCTATATACATTTCATTCAAATGCTATCATTCCCCCTTTCCTGCTCTCTTGTATATCCTCACACTCATGTCCCCCCCATAGTTTCTCACTCTCACTATTTCTCACTCTCCATAGAACCCTACAGTGCAGAAACAGGCCCTTCGGCCCATCGAGTCTGCACCGAACACAATCCCACCCAGACCCTATCCCCATATCCCTACACATTTACCTGCTAATCCCTCTAACCTACACATCCCAGGACACTAAGGGACAATTTTAGCATAGCCAATGAACCTAACCCGCACATCTTTGGACTGTGGGAGGAAACCGGAGCACCCGGAGAAAACCCACGCAGACACGAGGAGAATGTGCAAACTCCACACAGGCAGTTACCCGAGCCGGGAATCGAACCCAGGACCCTGGAGCTGTGAAGCAGCAGTGCTAACCACTGTGCTACCGTGCCGCCCACTATTTCTCACTCTCACTATTTCTCACTCTCACTATTTCTCACTCTCACTATCTCTCACTCTCACTATCTCTCACTCTCACTATCTCTCACTCTCACTATCTCTCTCTCCCCCCCTGGGCAGCACTGTGGCACAGTGGTTAGCACTGCTGTCTCGCAGCCCCAGGGACAGGGACCTCCAAGAGTCACTGTCTGTGCGGAGTCTGCACATTCTCCCAGTGTCTGTGTGGGTTCCCTCTGAGTCCTCGGGTTTCCTCCCACAGTCTAAAAGGGTTAAGGACCATTGGCCATGCTACATTCTCCCTCAGTCTACCTGAAAAGGCACCGACTAGATTTTCACAGTAACTTCACTGCAGTGTTAATGTATCCTACTGGTGACTCTCTCTCACCTCACTTCTCTCCCCACACGAACCTTTTTCTCATTGTTCCAAGATTCTCTCTCCCCCCCCTCCCCTCTTTCTGTCCCAGTTTTCCTCCCTCTCTCTCTCTGGCTGTCCTCATACTTACAGCAGGGATCCGTTGCTGTGTTTCCTGCCGAGTTTCGCCAGTCTTCTTTTGGGTGAACTGATCAGTAACCCCACTGGGAAATTGAGGCTTTGTCGGGAGAGGTTGCTGCCTCGCTCTGCAGACAACATGGTCCAGCCTTGCTTATCCCTCTCTCCAGTCCAGCTGAACCACTCTCATTCCTGGACCTGCAACAAGTTCGGGGGGAGTTTCAATGCCAATGTGTGGGTGTAAACAGTCCCTCTCCCTCAGCCAGCTCCCACTGCAACTCAGCACAAACTCTTTTTACAACAAGGAACAGCCCTGATCCACTTATTCCGCCTC
Organism: Prionace glauca; assembly: GCA_037974335.1. Lineage (NCBI taxonomy): Eukaryota > Metazoa > Chordata > Chondrichthyes > Carcharhiniformes > Carcharhinidae > Prionace > Prionace glauca. Next base: position 1,769,959 of record CM075741.1, read on the forward strand.
TTTCCCTGGGAGAGTGAGTAATGTTCCCACCGAACGACACTTCACGGCGCCCAGAATGAGTTCGTTTTTCCCTTTTGGCTCAATGAGCCAACACTGTCCCAACTTTTCCGTTAACTTGAGTCTGTGATCGGGGATGGAGAATAGAGACACCATGTGGCCGATATGCTGGCACTGGAAAGGAATGTGTGTCCACACTGCAGAGACACAAACCCAGGTCAGATTAAACCCAGGACAGAGTCACAGATTAAACCCAGGACAGAATCACAGATTAAACCCAGGACAGAATCACAGATTAAACCCAGGACAGAATCACAGATTAAACCCAGGACAGAGTCACAGATTAAACCCAGAACAGAATCACAGATTAAACCCAGGACAGAGTCACAGATTAAACCCAGGACAGAATCACAGATTAAACCCAGAACAGAGTCACAGATTAAACCCAGAACAGAATCACAGATTAAACCCAGAACAGAATCACAGATTAAACCCAGAACAGAATCACAGATTAAACCCAGAACAGAATCACAGAATAAACCCAGAACAGAATCACAGATTAAACCCAGGACAGAGTCACAGATTAAACCCAGGACAGAGTCACAGATTAAACCCAGAACAGAATCACAGATTAAACCCAGGACAGAGTCACAGATTAAACCCAGGACAGAATCACAGATTAAACCCAGAACAGAGTCACAGATTAAACCCAGAACAGAATCACAGATTAAACCCAGAACAGAATCACAGATTAAACCCAGAACAGAATCACAGATTAAACCCAGAACAGAATCACAGAATAAACCCAGAACAGAATCACAGATTAAACCCAGGACAGAGTCACAGATTAAACCCAGAACAGAGTCACAGATTAAACCCAGGACAGAGTCACAGATTAAACCCAGGACAGAGTCACAGATTAAACCCAGAACAGAATCACAGATTAAACCCAGAACAGAATCACAGATTAAACCCAGAACAGAATCACAGATTAAACCCAGAACAGAATCACAGATTAAACCCAGAACAGAATCACAGATTAAACCCAGAATAGAATCACAGATTAAACCCAGAACAGAATCACAGATTAAACCCAGGACAGAATCACAGATTAAACCCAGAACAGAATCACAGATTAAACCCAGAACAGAATCACAGATTAAACCCAGAACAGAATCACAGATTAAACCCAGAACAGAATCACAGATTAAACCCAGAACAGAATCACGGATTAAACCCAGAACAGAGTCACAGAATAAACCCAGAACAGAATCACAGATTAAACCCAGGACAGAATCACAGATTAAACACAGGACAGAATCACAGATTAAACCCAGGACAGAATCACAGATTAAACCCAGAACAGAATCACAGATTAAACCCAGAACAGAGTCACAGATTAAACCCAGAACAGAATCACAGATTAAACCCAGAACAGAATCACAGATTAAACCCAGAACAGAGCCACAGATTAAACCCAGAACAGAATCACAGATTAAACCCAGGACAGAATCACAGATTAAACCCAGAACAGAATCACAGATTAAACCCAGAACAGAGTCACAGATTAAACCCAGAACAGAGTCACAGATTAAACCCAGAACAGAATCACAGATTAAACCCAGGACAGAATCACAGATTAAACCCAGAACAGAATCACAGATTAAACCCAGAACAGAATCACAGATTAAACCCAGAACAGAGTCACAGATTAAACCCAGGACAGAGTCACAGATTAAACCCAGGACAGAGTCACAGATTAAACCCAGAACAGAATCACAGATTAAACCCAGAACAGAATCAGAGATTAAACCCAGAACAGAATCACAGATTAAACCCAGAATAGAATCACAGATTAAACCCAGAACAGAATCACAGATTAAACCCAGAACAGAATCACAGATTAAACCCAGAATAGAATCACAGATTAAACCCAGAACAGAATCACAGATTAAACCCAGGACAGAATCACAGATTAAACCCAGAACAGAATCACAGATTAAACCCAGAACAGAATCACAGATTAAACCCAGAACAGAATCACAGATTAAACCCAGAACAGAATCACAGATTAAACCCAGAACAGAATCACGGATTAAACCCAGAACAGAGTCACAGAATAAACCCAGAACAGAATCACAGATTAAACCCAGGACAGAATCACAGATTAAACCCAGAACAGAGTCACAGATTAAACCCAGGACAGAATCACAGATTAAACACAGGACAGAATCACAGATTAAACCCAGGACAGAATCACAGATTAAACCCAGAACAGAATCACAGATTAAACCCAGAACAGAGTCACAGATTAAACCCAGAACAGAATCACAGATTAAACCCAGAACAGAATCACAGATTAAACCCAGAACAGAGCCACAGATTAAACCCAGAACAGAATCACAGATTAAACCCAGGACAGAATCACAGATTAAACCCAGAACAGAATCACAGATTAAACCCAGAACAGAGTCACAGATTAAACCCAGAACAGAGTCACAGATTAAACCCAGAACAGAATCACAGATTAAACCCAGGACAGAATCACAGATTAAACCCAGAACAGAATCACAGATTAAACCCAGAACAGAATCACAGATTAAACCCAGAACAGAGCCACAGATTAAACCCAGGACAGAATCACAGATTAAACCCAGAACAGAATCACAGATTAAACCCAGAACAGAATCACAGATTAAACCCAGGACAGAATCACAGATTAAACCCAGAACAGAATCACAGATTAAACCCAGGACAGAATCACAGATTAAACCCAGAACAGAATCACAGATTAAACCCAGAACGGAGTCACAGATTAAACCCAGAACAGAGTCACAGATTAAACCCAGAACAGAATCACAGATTAAACCCAGAACAGAATCACAGATTAAACCCAGAACAGAATCACAGATTAAACCCAGAACAGAATCACAGATTAAACCCAGGACAGAATCACAGATTAAACCCAGAACAGAATCACAGATTAAACCCAGAACAGAATCACAGATTAAACCCAGAACAGAATCACAGATTAAACCCAGGACAGAATCACAGATTAAACCCAGGACAGAGTCACAGATTAAACCCAGAACAGAGTCACAGATTAAACCCAGGACAGAATCACAGATTAAACCCAGGACAGAATCACAGATTAAACCCAGAACAGAATCACAGATTAAACCCAGGACAGAATCACAGATTAAACCCAGGACAGAATCACAGATTAAACCCAGGACAGAATCACAGATTAAACCCAGAACAGAATCACAGATTAAACCCAGAACGGAGTCACAGATTAAACCCAGAACAGAATCACAGATTAAACCCAGAACAGAATCACAGATTAAACCCAGGACAGAATCACAGATTAAACCCAGAACAGAATCACAGATTAAACCCAGGACAGAATCACAGATTAAACCCAGAACAGAATCACAGATTAAACCCAGAACAGAGCCACAGATTAAACCCAGGACAGAATCACAGATTAAACCCAGAACAGAGTCACAGATTAAACCCAGGACAGAATCACAGATTAAACCCAGAACAGAGTCACAGATTAAACCCCGGACAGAATCACAGATTAAACCCAGAACAGAGTCACAGATTAAACCCAGGACAGAATCACAGATTAAACCCAGAACAGAATCACAGATTAAACCCAGGACAGAATCACAGATTAAACCCAGGACAGAATCACAGATTAAACCCAGGACAGAGTCACAGATTAAACCCAGAACAGAATCACAGATTAAACCCAGAACAGAATCACAGATTAAACCCAGGATCCTGCTATGCTGGGATTTAAACTGACCACCCCATTAGTGTACCGTCTATCAATGGAAATACACTATGGCCAGACCACAAACAAAATCCATAGCTCACAGCAAAGCATCATTGGGCATGGACAGCGGGTCATGATAGGCCTCCAGCAGCAATGAAGTGTGTGCCAGTTCCAGCCACAATATTTCTGTGCACTGTTCCAGCAGAGGCGCAGCATCTAACAATGGGATAAATTGAGAGGATATGAGGATTAGCAATGCTGCAGCTTGGCAAAAACTCAGCAACAAAGGGAAGTGAGTGGTCTCCCCAACCCCACCCCCACTTCCCCAAACTCCTCTCACCCACCAACCCCCCCCCCACATCCCATCCATACCACCCCTGACCCACCAGCCAACCTACATCCCTCTCCCCCCACCAGCCCACCCCATCAACCTCACACTATCTCCGCCCCCACCAATCCCTCTGGGCGGCCCGGTGGGACAGTGGTTAGCACTGCTGCCTCACAGCACCAGGGAGCCAGGTTCAGTTCCTGGCTTGGGTAACTGTGTGGCGTTTGCGCATTGTCTGCGTGGGTTTCCTCCGGGTGCTCCAATTTCCTCCCACAGGCCAAAGGACACACTGGTTAGATGCACTGGCCATGCTAAGTTCTCCCACAATGTACCTGAACAAGCGCCTCAGTGTAGTGACTAGGGGATTTTCACAATAACTTCACTGCAGTGTTAATGTAAGCCTACTTGTGACAGTAATAAATTAACTTTAAACTTATAAGTAGCACTGCTTCACTCCATTAGAGACTGGAATGTAAAACAAAAACAGAAAGTGCTGGAAAATCTCAGCAGGTCTGACAGCATCTGGGGAAAGATAATAGAAACAATGTTTTGAGTCTGTAAGGCCCTTTGTCAGAACAGTCTTAGCAGTTCTTAAGGTGCCACACAAAAGTTGAATATACAAGGTTGGTTCACATGGGATAAGGGGTGGTTTATTGGGTTGGATAGAGGATTGACTAACCAACAGAAAGGTGAGAGTGGGGGTAAATGGGTCTTTTTTGGGTTGGCAAGATGTAACTAGTGAGGGTGCCACAGGGTTCAGCCCTCAGATGCCAACTATTTACAATCTATATTAGTGGCTTGGCAGAGGGATAGTAGGTACCTTGGCCAAAGTTGCAGGTGACACTAAAATAGGTGAGATAGTAAGTTGCTATAATGAAATAAGAAATTTTCAAATGGATACGGATAGGTTAAGTGAATAGGGCAAAGTTTGCCAGATTGAGTGTGAGGTAATCTGTTTGGTAAGAAAAATACAAAGGCAAATTATTGAAATGGAGAGAAACTTCGGAGTGCTTTGGTGCAGAGGGATCTGGGTGTTCTTGTGTATGAATTGCAGAAAACCAGTATGTTGGTACAGCAGGTAATAAGGAAGGCAAATGGAATCTTGGCATTTAACGCTAAAGAAACAGATTATAAAAGCAGTGAAGTGTTGCTGCTCCTGTACAAAGCATCAGTGAGGCTGCACTTAGAATATTGTACACAGTTTTGTTCTCCTTCCTTGAGGAGGGATGTAGTCGCAGTGGAGTTGGTTTAGAGGTGGTTCACTGAATTGATTTCAGAGATAAGGGGTCTGTCTTATGAAGACAGATTGGGCAGTTAAAGCCTACACTCCCTGGAGTTTAGAAGGATGAGAGGAGATCTAATTGAGGTTTACAAGTTTTTTGAAGGGGTAAACAAAAAGGTAGGTGAGGGCAGTGCAGTCGCACTGTAGGTTCTTGCGTGAATCTGACAGGATCTAGGATGAGTAGCTAAATGAATCCAAAATTGGCTTAGAATAAAGAACAAACAAAGAACAACCCAGCACGGGAAACAGGCCCTTCGGCCCAACGAGCCCACGCCGCCACATCACCCTACACCTATTCTACCCTGCATGGCTACGAATGGAACCCTACTCAGTCAGATTCAGGGAAGAAATAGTGTCAATTTGGTAAAAACCGATTAGCCTGAGAGCACATCTTTGGGGTGTGGGAGGAAACCGGAGCGCCCGGAGGAAACCCACGCAACCACAGGGAGAATGCGCAAACTCCCACAGACACAGGCCCAAATCCATGTGCCTGCACAGGCAGCAGTGCTAGTCACTGAGCTGTTGCGGCGCCCATCTACCGGTCCAGGATCAAGCACACACACCGACACGAAGTACTAGGCCACTCCTGGAACTTCCAAGAGCAGCCCAGGCACGACCCGCCGTGTGAATGCCCCTCGTTTGACACGAGGTGGACCTCCACCTGTGGAATAAAGACAAAAATATTAATCTTACAGCCTGCCTTTCCGGTGTCTCCCGAGGTTTAACCCTATTTAATAGCCCCTACCATATCCCTCCATTCTCGTTTCACTCATGTGCCTATCTAACTGCATCTTAAACGAGTCCAATGTTCCTGCCTCCACCATCCTACTCGGTAGCGCGTTCCAGACCCCCACAACTCTCTGCGTAAAGAACCTTCTTCTCACCTCCAAATTATACCTCTCCCCCCTCACCCTTAAATGATGACCTCTCGTGTTCGTACCCAGTCTAGGGAGCAGTCTCTCACTATTAACTCTATCCATTCCCTTCATTATCTTATATACTTCTATCATGTCCCCTCTCAATCTCCGCCTTTCCAAGGAGAATAGTCCCAGTTTCTTCAACCTCTCCTCGTAACCCAGTCCCTCCATGCCAGGCAACATCCTGGTAAACCTCCTCTGCACCCTTTCCAGAGACTCCACGTCCTTCCGGTAGTAAGGTGACCAGAACTGGACGCAGTACTCCAAATGCGGTCTAACCAACGTTCTGTACAACTGAAGCATTAGACGGCAGCTTTTATACTCTATGCCCCTTCCTATAAAGGCCATCATCCCATAAGCCTTCCATTTCCTCCTAAAGGAGGAAATAGCGAGGTATCTTGAGGGGAATTGCTTGATAGGGCGGACGCAACACGGTTTCATTAAAGGGAAGTCGTGTCTGACAAATTTACTGGAGTTCTATGAGGATGTGTCTAGGGCAGTGGATAGAGGAGAGCCGGTGGATGTGGTCTTTCTGGATTTTCAGAAGGCGTTTGACAAGGTACCTCACAAGAGGTTATTGCAGAAGGTAAGGGGGCATGGAGTTGGGGGTAGGGTGTTAGCGTGGATAGAGGATTGGTTGTCAAATAGGAGGCAGAGAGTGGGGGTCAATGGGTGCTATTCGGATTGGCGGTTGGTGACTAGTGGAGTGCCCCAGGGGTCGGTGCTGGGGCCTCAGCTATTTACCATTTATATAGATGATCTGGAGGAGGGAACCGAGTGCAGGGTGTCGAAATTTGCTGATGACACCAAGATTGGGGGAAAGGCAAATTGTGCGGAGGGTGTGGAGAGTCTGCAGAAGGATCTAGATAGGCTGGGCGAATGGGCCAGGAAATGGCAAATGGAATTTAATGTTGGCAAGTGTGAGGTGGTCCACTTTGGTAGGAAGAATGGTAGGAAGGACTATTACTTACGTGGCGAAAAACTGCAGCAGGCGACGGTGCAGAGGGACCTCGGGGTCCTTGTGCATGAGTCGCAAAAACCCAGCCTGCAGCAGGTGGTCAGGAAGGCGAATGGGATGCTGGCCTTCATAGCGAGGGGGATTGAATATAAAAGTAGGGAGGTCTTGCTGCAGCTGTATAGGGCATTGGTGAGGCCGCAGCTGGAGTACTGTGTGCAGTTTTGGGCACCGCACCTGCGCAAGGATGTTTTGGCCCTGGAGGGAGTGCAGAGGAGGTTTACTAGGCTGATACCAGAGTTGAGGGGATTGAGCTATGAGGAGAGGCTGAATAAACTCGGCTTGTACTCGTTAGAGTTTAGAAGAATGAGGGGAGATCTCATTGAGACGTATAAGATGATGAATGGGATGGATAGGATAGAGGTGGAGAGACTCTTCCCGCTCAAAAAAGACAGTAGGACTAGGGGGCACAGCCTCAAGATAAAGGGGAGGCGGTTTAGAACAGAGTTGAGGAGGAACTTCTTCACTCAAAGGGTGGTGAATCTCTGGAATTCTCTGCCCGTTGAAGTGGTGGAGGCTGCCTCGCTAAATATTTTTAAGAAGCGGGTTGATGGGTTTTTGATAAGAGAAGGGATTAAGGGTTATGGGGAGAGGGCGGGAAGGTGGAACTGAGCCACGACAGATCAGCCATGATCTTATTGAATGGCGGGGCAGGCTCGAAGTGCTGGATGGCCTACTCCTGCTCCTATTTCTTATGTTCTTATGTTCTAACAACCTTCTCTACTTGTAACGCAACCTTCATGGATTTGTGAACCTGCACTCCCAGGTCCCTCTGTGTTTCTATACTCCTAATCGGCCTACCTTTTATCACATAGCTCCTCTCTGCATTATTCCATCCAAAATGCATCACCTCGCATTTGTCAGGATTAAATGCCATCTGCCACCTATCTGCCCACTGCACCAACCTATCTATATCCTGTTGTATCACCTGACAATCCAGTTCCGTACCTGCCAACCCTGCCATCTTGGTGTCATCAGCAAACTTGCTGATCACACCACCTACGCCCTCTTCCAAGTCATTTATGTAAACTACAAAGAGGAGAGGTCCCAGTACTGAGCCCTGTGGCACACCACTGGTCACTGGCCTCCAGCCCGACAAGGTCTCCTCCACGGCTACCCTCTGACTCCTATTTCCCAGCCAGTTCTCAATCCACCTAGCTACCTGGCCTCGTATCCCATGCGCCTTAACCTTTTCTACCAGCCTACCGTGAGGGACTTTGTCAAACGCCTTACTGAAATCCATATAGATGACATCAACGGTTCTCCCATCATCAACCGTTTTTGTCACATGATGATAATGACAGAAGACTGAGGATGGTTGTAGAGGTTTATTTTTCAAACTGGAGGCCTGTGACCAGCGGTGTGCCTCAGGGATCAGTGCTGGGCCCACTGTTATTTGTCATTTATATCACTGATTTGGATGAGAATTTAGGAGACATGGTTAGTAAGTTTGCAGATGACACTAAGATTCGTGGCAGAGTGGACAGTGAAGAAAGTTATCTCGGATTGCAATGGAAACTTGATCAATTGGGCCAGTGGGCTGATGAATGGCAGATGGAGTTTAATTTAGATAAATGAGAAATGATGTATTTTGATCGATTGAACCAGGGCAGGACTTACTCAGTTCATGGTAGGGTGCTGGGAAGAGATATAGAACAAAGAGATCTAGGGGTACATGTTCATAGCTCTTTGAAAATGGAGTCACAGGTTGACAGAGAGATGAAGAGGGCTTTTGGCATGCTTGGTTTCATTGGTCAGAATGTTGAATACAAGAATTGGGGCACTTGTTGACGTGGTACAAGACATTGGTAAGGCCACACTTAGAATACTGTGTGCAATTCTGGTCGCCCTATTATAGAAAGGATATTATTAAACTAGAAAGAGCGCAGAAAAAATTTATTAGGATACCTCCGGGACTTGATGATTTCAGCTTGAGGCTGGATAGACTGGAACTTTTGTGCCTGGAGTGTAGGAGGCTGAAGGGTGATCTTATAGAGGTCTATAAAATAATGAGGGGCACCGATCAGCTAGATAGTCAATATCTTTTCCCAAAGACTGGGAAGTCTAAAACTAGAGGCTTAAGGTGAGAGGGGAGGAGTCAAAAAGGGCAATTTTTTCACACAGAGGGTGATGAGTGTCTGGAACAAGCTGCCGGAGGTAGCAGTAGAGGCAGGTACAATTTTGTCTTTTAAAAAGCGTTTAGGCAGTTACATGGGTAAGATTGGTATAGAGAGATATGGGCCAAACATGGGCAATTGGGACTAACTTAGTGGTAAAAACTGGGCAGCGTGAACAAGTTGGGCTAAAGGGCCTGTTTCCATGCTACAAATCTCAATGACTCTATGAGGGGGATTGGCAAAGTAGATGTATAGAGAATGTTTCTCTTATCAGGCAAACTAGAACAAGAGATCATAATTTTAGGATAAGGGAGGGCAGATTTAAAACAGGAGGACAAATTACCTCTCTCAAAGGGTCATGGCTTTGTGGAATTCACTATCCCAGAGCATGGTTGATGCTGGGACATTGATTAAATTTAAGGAATGGGTGGACAGATTTTTAATTCGTAAGTGTTTGAAGGGCAGCGGTGAATGGGCAGGTAGGTGGAATTGTGGCCTGAAATGAGATTAGCTATGATCATATTAAACGGTGGAGCAGGCTCAAGGGGCTAAATTGCCTGTTCCTGCTCCAAGTTATGATTCTTCTTATGAAGAGAAGGGGAAATGGGTCAAGAGACAACGAGCAGATTTGTAACAATTTCCCACAACAAACCAATCTGTATTTATCTAACACCTTTTGCAGCCTCAGCACTTCCAAAAGTGCTTTACAAGCAATAAAGTACCTTTAAAGTGTGCTCATTGTCAATGTTGTCATTGAGAGAAAACCCTTATTAATTAGAGAAAAATAAACTGCCACAAATAGCCATGTAATAATGAACAGCTCATCAGTTTTTGTGATGTTTAAAGAGATAAGTATTGGCCAGGACACCAGGGAAATCTCCCCTGTTCTTCTTTGAAATGGTGCCATGAAATCTTTTCCATTGGTTTCATGTCTCCATAGAACTCCATTTCCATAGAACCCTACAGTGCAGAAACAGGCCCTTCGGCCCATCGAGTCTGCACCGAACACAATCCCACCCAGACCCTATCCCCATATCCCTACACATTTACCTGCTAATCCCTCTAACCTACACATCCCAGGACACTAAGGGGCAATTTTAGCATAGCCAATGAACCTAACCCGCACATCTTTGGACTGTGGGAGGAAACCGGAGCACCCGGAGAAAACCCACACAGACACGAGGAGAATGTGCAAACTCCACACAGGCAGTGACCCGAGCCGGGAATCGAACCCAGGACCCTGGAGCTGTGAAGCAGCAGTGCTAACCACTGTGCTACCGTGCCGTGCCGTCTCATCGCAATGCAGCGGGGTCTTCCATTGGTCCTGCACTGGAAGAGTTAGCAATCATTCCCCGGTTCCGGACTTAAACCCTGAATCTTTTGACTCAAAGTTGAGAGAGCTATCCATGAGCAGGGCAACACTCCACTGAGGGTGACCACTCGCACTGGAGGAAGGACAGCCTACTCTTCAATGCCTCACACATACACATTGCTCAATAGACTCACATAGTAAGAGGAGACAAACTTCCCAAACTTGAACACCATCACGACAGAGCATCAGTCTTTCCTTAGCCACTATTCAGAGAATGCTTCATGACGGAGCAAAAGCCCAGACTGATTTCCCCTCTCCCTCTAACATTGGGATCACTGGACATGTTCAGGAACAGGAACCCTGGCCCATTTCCCCTACCTCCCCTCTCTCTCTCTAACCCAGAGGTCACTGGACAGTGATCAGGAGCAGGAACCCTGGCTGATTTCCCTTCTCTCTCTAACCCAGGGATCACTGGATAGTGATCAAGCGCAGGAACCCTGGATGATTTGAACTTTGGGTCCTCACGGTCCACGGGGATTGTCCCAGAGGACTGGAGAGTGACAAATGTTGTCCCTCTCTTCAAGAAAGGAAATAGGAATGACCCTGGTAATTATAGGTCAGTTAGTCTTACCTCGGTGGTCAGTAAGTTAATGGAAAAGATCCTGAGAGATAGGATTTATGACCATTTGGAAAGATGCAGTTTAATCTGGGATAGTCAGCACAGTTTCGTGAGGGGTAAGTCCTGCCACACAAATTTGATTGAATTCTTTGAGGAGGTAACTAAGTGGGTAGACGAAGGTAGAGCAGTTGATGTCGTATACATGGATTTTAGTAAGGTGTTTGATAAGGTTCCCCATGGTAGGCTTATGAAGAAAATAAGGAGGTGGGGGATAGAAGGAAATTTGGCCGATTGAATAACTAACTGGCTGCCTCATAGAAGACAGAGGGTGATGGTGGAGGGAAAATTTTCAGACAGGAGACCAGTTACCAGCGGTGTGCCACAGGGATCAGTGCTGGGTCCTCTGCTATTTGGGATTTTTATCAATGACTTGGAAGGGGAGGCTGAAGGGTGAGTTAGAAATTTATGATGACACCAAGATTAATGGAGTAGTGGATGAGGTGATGGGCTGTTGTAGGCTGCAAAGAGACATTGATAGGATGACATGAAGATGGCTGGACTTGTAGGTAGTGATGAACATTGTCAGAGAATATATAGATAGGCTGGAAAATTGGGCGGAGAAATGGCAGATGGAATTTAATCCAGATAAATGCGAAGTGATGCATTTTGATAGGACTAATGTAGGGGGGAGCTATCCAATAAATGGCAGAACCATCAAAAGTATAGGCACACAGAGGGACCTGGGTGTGCAAGTCCACAGATCCTTGAAGGTGGCAGCACAGATGGAGGTGGTGAAGAAGCCATATGGCATGCTTGCTTTTATAGGACAGGGTATAGAGTATAAAAATTGGCATCTGATGTTACAGCTGTATAGGACATTGGTTAGGCCACATTTGGAGTATTGCGTCCAGTTCTGGTTGCCACACTACCAGAATGATGTGGAGGCTTTGGACAGAGTGCAGAGAAGGTTTACCAGGATGTTGCCTGGCATGGAGGGTCTTAGCTATGAGGTGAGATTGGGTAAACTGGGGTTGTTCTCCCTGGAATGACAGAGGATGAGGGGTGACCTAATAGAGGTGTATAAAATTATGAAGGGCATAGATAGGGTGAACGTTTTCCCAGATCGGAGGTAACAAACACGAGGGGTCACAGGTTCAAGGTGAGGGGGGCGAAGTTTAACACAGATGTCAGAGGGATGTATTTTACACAGAGGGTGGTGGGGGCCTGGAATGCACTGCCAAGCAAGGTGGTAGAGGCGGACACGCTGGGATCGTTTAAGACTTATCTGTTCAGTGATCCCTGCGTTAGAGAGGGAGAGGGGAAATTAGCCAGGGTTCCAGAGATCAGGAGCAGGACCCTGGCTGATTTCCTCTTGCTCTCTCTAACCCTCTAATTAATGAATTGATTAGAGACAGTCAGCATGGTTTTGTAGCGGGTAGGTCGTGCCTTACTAACCTTATCGAGTTCTTTGAGAAAGTGACCAAAGAGGTGGATGGGGGTAAGGCAGTTGATGTGGTGTATATGGATTTTAGCAAGGCGTTTGATAAGGTTCACCATGGTAGGCTTCTGCAGAAAATGCAGATGTATGGGATTGGGGGTGATCTAGGTAATTGGATCAGGAATTGGCTAGCAGATAGGAGACAGAGAGTGGTGGTTGATGGTAAATATTCGTCATGGAGTTCGGTTATGAGTGGTGTGCCTCAGGGATCTGTTTTGGGGCCACTGCTGTTTGTAATTTTTATTAATGATCTGGATGAGGGTATAGTTGGGTGGATTACTAAGTTTGCTGATGACACCAAAGTCGGAGGTGTGGTAGATTGTGAGGAAGGGTATCATAGTTTGCAGGATGACTTAGATAGGTTGCAGAGCTGGGCTGCGAGGTGGCAGATGGAGTTTAACGTGGAGAAGTGTGAGGTAATTCATTTCGGTAGGAATAACAGATGTGTTGAGTATAGGGCTAATGGGAAGACTTTGAATAGTGTGGAGGAGCAGAGGGATCTAGGTGTATGTGTACATAGATCCCTGAAAGTTGGGAATCAAGTAGATAAGGTTGTTAAGAAGGCGTACGGTGTCTTGGCGTTTATTGGTAGGGGGATTGAATTTAGGAGTCGCAGTGTCATGATGCAACTGTACACAACTCTGGTGCGGCCGCACTTGGAGTTTTGTGTGCAGTTCTGGTCCCCACATTACAGGAAGGATGTGGAGGCTTTGGAGAGGGTGCAGAAGAGGTTTACCAGGATGTTGCCTGGTATGGAGGGGAGATCCTATGAGGAGAGACTGAGAGATTTGGGGTTGTTTTCGCTGGAAAGAAGGCGGCTAAGAGGGGACCTTATTGAAACATATAAGATGATTAGAGGTTTAGACAGGGTAGATAGTGATAGCCTTTTTCCTAGGATGGAGAAAGCTAGCACGAGGGGGCACGACTTTAAATTAAGGGGAGGTAGTTATAGGACTGATGTCAGGGGTAGGTTCTTTACTCAGAGGGTGGTGAGGGACTGGAATGCCCTGCCAGCTGCAGTTGTAAATGCGCCTAGTTTGGGGGCATTTGTGGATCTGTGGATAGGTTTATGGACGAAAAGGGATTGGTTTAGGCTAGTGGGTCATTGTTTTATAACTGGTCGGCGCAACATCGTGGGCCGAAGGGCCTGTTCTGCGCTGTAATGTTCTATGTTCTAACCCAGACATCACTGGACAGTGGTCAGGAGCAGGAACCGTGCCTGAGTTCCCTTCTTTCTAACCCAGGGATCACTGGACAGTGATCAGGAGCAGGAACCCTGGCTGATTTCCCCCCTCTCTCTAACCCAGGGATCATTGGACAGTGATCAGGAGCAGGAACCCTGGCTGATTTCCTCTCTCTCTCTCTGTAACCCAGGGATCACTGGACAGTGATCAGGAGCAGGAACCCTGGCTGATTTCCCCTCTCTCTCTCTCTCTAACCCAGGGATCACTGGACAGTGATCAGGAGCAGGAAGACTGGCTGATTTCCCCTCTCTCTCTAACCCAGGGATAAGAACATAAGAACATAAGAAATAGGAGCAGGAGTAGGCCATCTGGCCCTTCGAGCCTGCCCCGCCATTCAATAAGATCATGGCTGATCTGTCGTGGCTCAGCTCCACCTTCCCAGTGATCAGGTGCAGGAACCCTGGCTGATTTCCCCCTCTCTCTCTCTCTGTAACCCAGGGATCACTGGACAGGGATCAGGAGCAGGAACCCTGGCTGATTTCCCCTCTCTCTCTAACCCAGGGATCACTGGACAGTGATCAGGAGCAGGAACCCTGGCTGATTTCCCCTCTCTCTCTAACCCAGGGATCACTGGACAGGGATCAGGAGCAGGAACCCTGACTGATTTCCCCTCTCTCTCTAACCCAGGGATCACTGGACAGTGATCAGGAACAGGAACCCTGGCTGATTTCCCCCTCTCTCTCTCTCTGTAACCCAGGGATCACTGGACAGTGATCAGGAGCAGGAACCCTGGCTGATTTCCCCTCTCTCTCTAACCCAGGGATCACTGGACAGGGATCAGGAGCAGGAACCCTGACTGATTTCCCCTCTCTCTCTAACCCAGGGATCACTGGACAGTGATCAGGAGCAGGAACCCTGGCTGATTTCCCCTCTCTCTCTAACCCAGGGATCACTGGACAGGGATCAGGAGCAGGAACCCTGGCTGATTTCCCCTCTCTCTCTCTAACCCAGGGATCACTGGACAGTGATCAGGAGCAGGAACCCTGACTGATTTCCCCTCTCTCTCTAACCCAGGGATCACTGGACAGTGATCAGGAGCAGGAACCCTGGCTGATTTCCCCTCTCTCTCTAACCCAGGGATCACTGGACAGTGATCAGGAGCAGGAACCCTGACTGATTTCCCCTCTCTCTCTAACCCAGGGATCACTGGACAGTGATCAGGAGCAGGAACCCGGGCTGATTTCCCCTCTCTCTCTCTGTAACCCAGGGATCACTGGACAGTGATCAGGAGCAGGAACCCTGGCTGATTTCCCCTCTCTCTCTAACCCAGGGATCACTGGACAGTGATCAGGAGCAGGAACCCTGGCTGATTTCCCTCTCTCTCTCTAACCCAGGGATCACTGGACAGTGATCAGGAGCAGGAACCCTGGCTGATTTCCCCTCTCTCTCTCCAACCCAGGGATCACTGGACAGTGATCAGGAGCAGGAACCCTGGCTGATTTCCCCCCTCTCTCTCTAACCCAGTGATCACTGGACAGTGATCAGGAGCAGGAACCCTGGCTGATTTCCCTCTCTCTCTCTAACCCAGGGATCACTGGACAGGGATCAGGAGCAGGAACCCTGGCTGATTTCCCCCCTCTCTCTCTAACCCAGTGATCACTGGACAGTGATCAGGAGCTGGAACCCTGGCTGATTTCCCCTCTCTCTCTCTCTCTCTCTAACCCAGGGATCACTGGACAGTGATCAGGAGCAGGAACTCTGGCTGATTTCCCCTCTCTCTCTCTCTAACCCAGGGATCACTGGACAGTGATCAGGAGCAGGAACCCTGGCTGATTTCCCCTCTCTCTCTCTGTAACCCAGGGATCACTGGACAGTGATCAGGAGCACGAACCCTGGCTGATTTCCCCTCTCTCTCTAACCCAGGGATCACTGGACAGTGATCAGGAGCAGGAACCCTGGCTGATTTCCTCTCTCTCTCTAACCCAGGGATCACTGGACAGTGATCAGGAGCACGAACCCTGGCTGATTTCCCCTCTCTCTCTAACCCAGGGATCACTGGACAGTGATCAGGAGCAGGAACCCTGGCTGATTTCCTCTCTCTCTCTAACCCAGGAATCACTGGACAGTGATCAGGAGCAGGAACCCTGGCTGATTTCCCCTCTCTCTCTCTCTCTAACCCAGGGATCACTGGACAGTGATCAGGAGCAGGAACCCTGGCTGATTTCCCCTCTCTCTCTCTCTAACCCGGGATCACTGGACAGTGATCAGGAGCAGGAACCCTGGCTGATTTCCCCTCTCTCTCTCTCTAACCCAGGGATCACTGGACAGTGATCAGGAGCAGGAACCCTGGCTGATTTCCCCCCCCCCCCTCTCTCTCTCTAACCCAGGGATCACTGGACAGTGATCAGGAGCAGGAACCCTGGCTGATTTCCCCTCTCTCTCTCTAACCCAGGGATCACTGGACAGTGATCAGGAGCAGGAACCCTGGCTGATTTCCCCCCTCTCTCTCTAACCCAGGGATCACTGGACAGTGATCAGGTGCAGGAACCCTGGCTGATTTCCCCCCTCTCTCTCTCTCTAACCCAGGGATCACTGGACAGTGATCAGGAGCAGGAACCCTGGCTGATTTCCCCTCTCTCTCTCTAACCCAGGGATCACTGGACAGTGATCAGGAGCAGGAACCCTGGCTGATTTCCCCCCTCTCTCTCTAACCCAGGGATCACTGGACAGTGATCAGGAGCAGGAACCCTGGCTGATTTCCCCTCTCTCTCTCTCTAACCCAGGGATCACTGGACAGTGATCAGGAGCAGGAACCCTGGCTGATTTCCCCTCTCTCTCTAACCCAGGGATCACTGGTCAGTGATCAGGAGCAGGAACCCTGGCTGATTTCCTCTCTCTCTCTCTCTCTGTAACCCAGGGATCACTGGACAGTGATCAGGAGCAGGAACCCTGGCTGATTTCCTCTCTCTCTCTCTCTCTCTAACCCAGGGATCACTGGTCAGTGATCAGGAGCAGGAACCCTGGCTGATTTCCTCTCTCTCTCTCTCTCTCTGTAACCCAGGGATCACTGGTCAGTGATCAGGAGCAGGAAACCTGGCTGATTTCCCCCCTCTCACGTTCGGGAATGAGAGGAGCCTTAATCTAATCTCTGACTTCATGAGTTCAGGAGTTGAATCATTGAGGGATCCTAGAGGTTTACATCACGGAAACAGGCCCTTCGGCCCAACTTGTCCCTGCGGCCCGGTTTGTAACCACTAACCCAGTCCCATTTGGCCCATATCTCTCTATAATACGCATCTTATCCATGTAAATGTCTAAATACTTTTTAAAAGACAGAATTGTATCTGCCTCTATCACTGCCACTGGCAGCTTGTTCCAGTCACAGTCCACACTTTGTGTGATAAAATAGCCCCATGGAAGCAGATCCATCTGCCTCCCCCCTTCAATATCAGATGACTCAGGCTTGCCTGCTTGCTTAGCTCTCAATCCCCACCTGGATTGTCCGCATCTGTAATTTATATACAACTTTAATGGCACAAAGTGTCCTCATGCCACCAGCGGACCCAGCGGGGTACGTGCCCTCACCCAGACTCAGCTCCTAATACCCTGCTCCATCTGCTGTTCCAGCAGACTCACTGCAGCCAGGGGGCTCAGGCAAACTTCTGGCAAAATGCAACTGCCTGTTTCCAGAAGCTTTTAACTCACAACAATAACTTTCAGCTCTGAGTTAGGAGGTTCCAAGTACTATTCCCAAGATCTGGATCCTTAATCAAGACTGACATTCAGTGCCGAGGGAGTGCCGCACTGTCAGAGGGTCAGTGCTGAGGGAGTGCCGCACTGTCAGAGGGTCAGTGCTGAGGGAGCGCCGCACTGTCAGAGGGTCAGTGCTGAGGGGGTGCCGCACTGTCAGAGGGTCAGTGCTGAGAGAGCGCCGCACTGTCAGAGGGTCAGTGCCGAGGGAGCGCCGCACTGTCAGAGGGTCAGTGCTGAGGGAGTGCCGCAATGTCAGAGGGTCAGTGCTGAGGGAGTGCCGCACTGTCAGAGGGTCAGTGCTGAGGGAGAGCCGCACTGTCAGAGGGTCAGTGCCGAGGGAGTGCCGCACTGTCAGAGGGTCAGTGCTGAGGGAGTGCCGCACTGTCAGAGGGTCAGTGCTGAGGGAGCGCCGCACTGTCAGAGGGTCAGTGCTGAGGGAGCGCCGCACTGTCAGAGGGTCAGTGCTGAGGGAGTGCCGCACTGTCAGAGGGTCAGTGCTGAGGGAGTGCCGCACTGTCAGAGGGTCAGTGCTGAGGGAGTGCCGCACTGTCAGAGGGTCAGTGCTGAGGGAATTCTGAACAGTCAGAGGGTCAGTACTGAGGGAGTGCCGCACTGTCAGAGGGTCAGTGCTGAGGGAGCGCCGCACTGTCAGAGGGTCAGTGCTGAGGGAGTGCCGCACTGTCAGAGGGTCAGTGCTGAGGGAGTGCCGCACTGTCAAAGGGTCGGTGCTGAGGGAGTGCCGCACTGTCAGAGGGTCAGTGCTGAGGGAATTCTGAACAGTCAGAGGGTCAGTACTGAGGGAGTGCCGCACTGTCAGAGGGTCAGTGCTGAGGGAGCGCCGCACTGTCAGAGGGTCAGTGCTGAGGGAGTGCCGCACTGTCAGAGGGTCAGTGCTGAGGGAGTGCCGCACTGTCAAAGGGTCGGTGCTGAGGGAGTGCCGCACTGTCAGAGGGTCAGTGCTGAGGGAGTGCCGCTCTGTCAAAGGGTCGGTGCTGAGGGAGTGCCGCACTGTCAGAGGGTCAGTACTGAGGGAGTACCGCACTGTCAGAGGGTCGGTGCTGAGGGAGTGCCGCACTGTCAGAGGGTCAGTGCTGAGGGAGTGCCACACTGTCAGAGGGTCAGTGCTGAGGGAGTGCCGCACTGTCAGAGGGTCGGTGCTGAGGGAGTGCCGCACTGTCAGAGGGTCGGTGCTGAGGGAGTGCCGCACTGTCACAGGGTCAGTGCTGAGGGAGTGCCGCACTGTCAGAGGGTCAGTGCTGAGGGAGCGCCGCACTGTCAGAGGGTCAGTGCTGAGGGAGTGCCGCACTGTCACAGGGTCAGTGCTGAGGGAGTGCCGCACTGTCAGAGGGTCGGTGCTGAGGGAGTGCCGCACTGTCAAAGGGTCGGTGCTGAGGGAGTGCCGCACTGACAGAGGGTCAGTGCTGAGGGAGTGCCGCACTGTCACAGGGTCAGTGCTGAGGGAGTGCCGCACTGTCAGAGGGTCAGTGCTGAGGGAGCGCCGCACTGTCAGAGGGTCAGTGCCGAGGGAGTGCCGCACTGTCAGAGGGTCAGTGCTGAGTGAGTGCCGCACTGTCAGAGGGTCAGTGCCGAGGGAGTGCCGCACTGTCAGAGGGTCAGTGCTGAGGGAGTGCCGCACTGTCAGAGGGTCAGTGCTGAGGGAGTGCCGCACTGTCAGAGGGTCAGTGCTGAGGGAGTGCCGCACTGTCAGAGGGTCAGTGCTGAGGGAGTGCCGCCCTGTCAGAGGGTCAGTGCTGAGGGAAATCTGAACAGTCAGAGGGTCAGTACTGAGGGAGTGCCGCACTGTCAGAGGGTCAGTATTGAGGGAATGCTGCACTATCAGATATGCAGTACTGCGGGAGTGCTGCATTGTTGGAGAGTTAGCATCAGAAGTGCTGCACTGTAAGAGGTGCTGCCTTTCAAATGAGGCATTAGATGAAAGCCCCTCTCTGCTCTCTCAGGTTGATGTGAAAGATCTCACAGTGCTATTCAAACAGGAACAATGGAGTTCACCCGAGTGTAATGGTGTATCTATCCTTCAACCAAAATCACTGAAACTGATGTCATGGCCATTATCATAATGCTGTTGTTTGAGCTTGCTGTGTGTAATTTGGTTGCAATGTTTTCTACATTACAATAATAACTACATCTCAACAGTTCCTCATGAAGTGCAAAGCACTTTGAGATGTTTACCGGAGTTGAGGGGATTGAGCTATGAGGAGAGGCTGAATAAACTAGGCTTGTACTCGTTAGAGTTTAGAAGAATGAGGGGAGATCTCATTGAGACGTATAAGATGATGAATGGGATGGATAGGATAGAGGTGGAGAGACTGTTCCCGCTCAAAAAAGACAGTAGGACTAGGGGGCACAGCCTCAAGATAAAGGGGGGGCGGTTTAGAACAGAGTTGAGGAGGAACTTCTTCACTCAAAGGGTGGTGAATCTCTGGAATTCTCTGCCCGTTGAAGTGGTGGAGGCTGCCTCGCTAAATATTTTTAAGAAACGGGTTGATGGGTTTTTGATAAGAGAAGGACATTGACGAAGGAAGTGCCGTGGACGTAGTGTACATGGACTTCAGCAAGGCTTTTGATAAGGTCCCCCATGCAAGACTTCTTGAGAAGGTGAGAGGGCATGGGATCCAAGGGCCTTTGGCCTTGTGGATCCAGAACTGGCTTGCCTGCAGAAGGCAGAGAGTGGTTGTGGATGGGTCTTTATCGGAATGGAGGTCAGTCACCAGTGGGGTGCCCCAGGGATCTGTTCTGGGACCCTTGTTGTTTGTCATTTTCATAAATGACCTGGATGAGGAAGTGGAGGGATGGGTTAGCAAATTCGCTGATGACACGAAGGTCGGCGGTGTTGTGGATGGTCTGGAAGGATGTCAAATGTTGCAGCAGGACATAGATAGGATGCAGGAATGGGCGGAGAAGTGGCAGATGGACTTCAACGCGGATAAATGTGTAGTAGTCCATTTCGGCAGAACCAACGGGATGAACGAGTACACTATTAAGGGCAGGGGTCTTAGTAGCGTTGAAGAGCAGAAGGATCTCGGGGTCCGGGTTCACAGGACTCTTAAATCGGCCTCGCAGGTGGAGGAGGTGGTCAAGAAGGCGTATGGTGTACTGGCCTTCATTAATCGAGGGATTGAGTTTAGGAGTCGGGAGGTAATGCTGCAACTTTACAGGACCCTCGTCAGGCCTCATTTGGAGTACTGTGCGCAGTTCTGGTCGCCTCACTATAGGAAAGACGTAGAAGCTATTGAAAGGGTGCAGAGGAGATTTACAAGGATGTTGCCTGGACTGGGAGGCATGCCTTATGAAGATAGGTTGAGGGAGCTGGGACACTTTTCCCTGGAGAGGCGAAGGTTGAGAGGCGACCTGATAGAAGTTTATAAAATGTTGAGAGGAATAGATAGGGTGGACTCTCAGAGGCTATTTTCCCGGGTTGAAATGGTCGCTACGAGAGGACACAGATTTAAGGTGCGGGGAGGGAAGTACAGAGGTGATGTTAGGGGTAAGTTTTTCACTCAGAGGGTAGTGAGTGATTGGAATCGGCTGCCGTCGTCAGTGGTGGAGGCGAACTCGCTGGGGTCTTTTAAAAGACTTCTGGATGAGTATATGGGGTTTAATGGGATTGGGGGTTATAGATAGGTCTATAGATTGGTGGGTTTGATGCGATCGGCGCAACTCGAGGGCCGAAGGGCCTGTTTGTGCTGTAATGTTCTATGTTCTATGTTCTAAGGGATTAAGGGTTATGGGGAGAGGGCAGGAAGGTGGAGCTGAGTCACGACAGATCAGCCATGATCTTATTGAATGGCGGGACAGGCTCGAAGGGCCAGATGGCCTACTCCTGCTCCTATTTCTTATGTTCTGAGGTCATGGGATATCTCTTTGTGTTTTATGTTGGCTTCTGTCTTTCTCTTCCTCTTTTTCCATCTCATTCACTGTCCCTCTTAGCCCCTGTCTTTCTCTCACTCCGCCTCTCTTTCTTTCTGCCATGCTCATTCTTTCTCTGTCACTCTCTCTCTCTCTCTGTTCTTTTTCTATTGTGCCTTGCTCTTCTCTCTATCTTTCTCTCTGTTTCACTCACTCCAGCTGTCTATCTGTACCTCTCTCTCTCGGTCTTTGTCATTCTACCTTTATCACTACCTCTCCCTGTCTCACTCCTTCACTGGCTCTTTCTGGCTCTTTCTTTCACTCTGTCTCTCTGTTTCATTCACCAATTCTCTCTCTCAATTTATTCTTTGCTATTTTCATAGCAAATTTTTATTTTTGAAGTAGAAAGGATCGAGAGCTTCAAATTTTTACGTGTCTAGATCACCAGCAACCCTTTCCTGGTCCCCCCATGTCGACACTATAGTTAAAAAAGCCCACCAATGTCTTTACATTCTCAGAAGATTAAGGAAATTTGGCACGTCACCTTTGACTCTCATCAACTTTTTCAGATGCACGATTGAAAGCATTCTTTCTGGTTGTATCCCAGCTTGGTGTGGTTCTTGCTCTGCCTAAGACCGCAAGGATCTATAAAAGATTATGAATGTAGCCCAATCCATCACACAAACCAGCCTCCCGTCCATTGACCCTACACTTCCCGCTGCCCCAGCAAAGCAGCCAGTGTAATTAAGGACCCCATGCACCCTGGATATTCTCTCTTCCCCCTCCTTCCTTCAGGAAAAAGATGTAAAAGTCTGAGGTCACGTACCAACCGACTCAAGAACAATTTCTTCCCTGCTGCTGTCAGACTTTTGACTTTTGAACTTAATCTTGCATTAAGTTGATTTTTCGCTACATCCTACCTATGACTTTAACACTACATTCTGCACTCTCTCGTTTCCTTCTCAATGAATGGTAAGTTTTGTCTGAATAACACACAAGAAACAATACTTTTCACTGTATGTTAATACATGTGACAACAATAAATCAAATCAAATCAAGTCTCCACTTTTCCTTCCGATCCCATCACATCTGGAGTACCATGTCTAGTTTTGGTCTCCTTGTTTTAAAAGAACATAGTTAACATCAGAAACTATTCAACGAAAGTTTATGTGGTTAATTTCTGGGATGAGTGATTTATCTGATGAGGGAATGTTGGACAGTTGAATAGTTTGGATCTGTATCCATTTAAGTGGCGATGAATGCGAATTTATCTTATTGAAACATAAAGGGGCTTGACAGAGTGAATGCTAAAAGGATGTGGAAGTGGCCAGAACAAGGAATGCAATTTAAATAATAAAACAGAGATGAGGAGTATTTTTCCTCTTGGAGGGTGGTGAGTTTGCAGAATTTTCTTATCTGGGGGGTAGTAAAGGAAGGGTGATTTCATATTTTTCAGGTTGAAGTAGATAGATTCTTGATTAACGTGGCAGTCACAGGATATAGGGTTTAGGGAGGATGGTGGCATTGAGGATAGAATTAGATCAGCCATGATCTTACCAATAATAACTCCAGGAGTCAATTGTCAACGAATAGTTCTTTATTTCACAAAATAAAGTAAAGCAAAACCAAAGTCTGTGGTGAACACAAACAAATACCAACCGGGATAGTCCAATACTGGACACACTCAGGGACCTGCTTGATAAAGGGCTCAGTATACCATCTCAGCCTTGTGAGTTAATTACCAATCACCAAGGAGCTCGTATTCAATGAGTGCTATAGGAAGATCAATCAGTGGTTCCTCATGCGAGTCCTGGGGGTTATGGGTGTTATCACATCCTTCCCCTCTGAATCTGAGGGCTCTCCCTCACTCTTTGGGCTCCAGGGCCATCTTTGTCTTCTGGCCCACTGTCTTTTCTCTATTTCACACCCCTCCTGGTCAGATGGGGTATACTGTGTCGGAGACTAATTCTTTCTGGACGAGTGAAGTATCACTGCAGGTGGTTCTTCCTCAATGATGACTTCTGGCTGGGATTCCGCTTCTTCTGTTTACATAGAACATAGAACACTACAGCACAAACAGGCCCTTCGGCCCACAAGTTGCACTGATCACATCTATACCTACCAAGCCATAGAACTATCTGTAACTCCCAATCCCATTAAATCCCATATACTCATCCAGAAGTCTTTTAAAAGACCCCAGCGAGTTCGCCTCTACCACCACTGACGGCAGCCGATTCCATTCACTCACCACCCTCTGAGTGAAAAACTTACCCCTAACATCTCCACTGTACCTGCTTCTCTGAACGTTAAACCTGTGTCCTCCCATAGCAACCATTTCAGCCCTGGGAAATAGCCTCTGAGAGTCCACCCTATCTATTCCTCTCAACATTTTATAAACCTCTATCAGGTCATCTCTCAACCTTCGTCTCTCCAGGGAAAAGAGTCCCAGCTCCCTCAACCTATCTTCATAAGGCATGCCTCCCAGTCCAGGCAACATCCTTGTAAATCTCCTCTGTACCCTTTCAATAGCTTCTACGTCTTTCCTATAGTGAGGCGACCAGAACTGCGCACAGTACTCCAAATGAGGCCTGACGAGGGTCCTGTAAAGTTGCAGCATTACCTCCCGACTCTTAAACTCAATCCCTCGATTAATGAAGGCCAGTACACCATACGCCTTCTTGATATTGTACTCCTTCATCCCATTGGTTCTGCCAAAATGGACCACTACACATTTATCCACATTGAAGTCCATCTGCCACTTCTCCGCCCATTCCTGCATCCTATCTATGTCCTGCTGCAACTTTTGACATCCTTCCAGACCATCCACAACACCGCCGACCTTCGTGTCATCGGCGAACTTACCAACCCATCCCTCCACTTCCTCATCCCGGTCTTCCACTTCAAAGTCAGAACTCTAATAGGCTGTTGTTCAGCCTTCCATTGGTTGAATTCCTTTGTAGTTCCTCAGTATACTTGGGCTCCCAGATGGCATGCTCGCTGTGTTTCCATTGATAGCTCCTGATGGGGGTCTACATGTTTCCTTAGGATTTTGTACCATATAGGACCCTGGCCCTGTTCTTGAAAGAGTTGCTCCTGGTGCCAGACTTTCTTTCCGCATCGGCTGATATCCATGAGGATAACGCAGTCAGGTGCTCCATCCCGGTGCCCCCTCAGTATGACAGTACTGCACCTATTCCCTATTCCATAGGGAGAGGTGTTGCATGTTATAACCAAAGAACTTTCCAGGTTGTGATGGATCAATATGCTATCCGACTGTAATTGATGCTTGACCTCACAAAAGCCTCCTCCTTTTGTGGGTCTTTCCATGCCCACTTCAAATTTTTTTTTAGCAGCGTATGTCAGGGTTCCAGTAGAATTGACAAGTTTGGAATGAGCTTTCCATAATAATTTATGAGGCCAAGAACGAATTTGAATTCCATCATTTTTCTCGGTGTTGGGGTTTCTTTTATAGTTCTTACCTTTTCTTCACCTGGGTGTAGGCCACTTTTATCAACCTATATCCGAGGTATGTTACGTCAGCTGCATTTTAATCTAACCTCAACTTCTGAAAACCATCGCTAGACTTCCTGTTTGTGGTTTTCCTTGAAGTAAAACCATCAAAACTTCTGATGGTTTTCAGAAGTTGAGGAACATATAGAAACATAGAAGATAGGAGTAGGAGGAGGCTATTTGGCCTTTGAGCCTGCTCCCCCATTCATTACCATCATGGCTGATTGTCCAACTCAATAGCCTAATCTTGCTTTATCCCCATAACCGTTTATCCCATTCACCCCCAGTGCTCTATCCAGCCGCCTCTTGAACACATTCAATGTTTTGGCATCAACTCCTTCCTGTGGGAATGAATTTCACAGGCTCACCACCCTTTGGGTGAAGAAATCTCTCCTCATCTCCGTCCTAAATGGTCCACCCTAAATCCTCAGACTGTGGCCCCTGGTTCTGGATTCACACATCATTGGGAACATCCTCCCTACATCTACTTTATCTAGTCCTGTTAGAATTTTAAAAGTCTCTATGAGATCTCCCCTCATTCATCTGAACTCCAGCACAATCCAATAGTCAATCTCACGACATATTTTACTCCAGATATGATTCAACTGACCCACTAGGGAGCTTTTATCAAACAATGTTTATTTTAAAATAGTGCATAGAAAGAAAATTAGCAAGGACTTTTACTAATTACAAAGAAGAAAAAAATAACCATGATATTGAATAAATCTTGACAGCTAAATACCAATTCAATCAAATGAATCCTGTAAACAAAGCTGTTGCTACAGGTTCAGTACAGAAAATACAAACACTCATGTGATGCTGGAACTTAGTCCTTTGGTTGGATGCTGCAGAAGGTGAGAGGGCATGGGATCCAAGGGCCTTTGGCCTTGTGGATCCAGAACTGGCTTGCTTGCAGAAGGCAGAGAGTGGTTGTGGATGGGTCTTTTTCGGAATGGAGGTCAGTCACCAGTGGGGTGCCCCAGGGATGTGTTCTGGGACCCTTGCTGTTTGTCATTTTCATAAATGACCTGGATGAGGAAGTGGAGGGATGGGTTAGCAAGTTCGCTGATGACACGAAGGTCGGTGGTGTTGTGGATGGTCTGGAAGAATGTCAAAAGTTGCAGCAGGACATAGATAGGATGCAGGAATGGGCGGAGAAGTGGCAGATGGACTTCAACGCGGATAAATGTGTAGTCGTCCATTTCGGCAGAACCAACGGGATGAACGAGTACACTATCAAGGGCAGGAGTCTTAGTAGCGTTGAAGAGCAGAAGGATCTCGGGGTCCGAGTCCACAGGACTCTTAAATCGGCCTCGCAGGTGGAGGAGGTGGTCAAGAAGGCGTATGGTGTACTGGCCTTCATTAATCGAGGGATTGAGTTTAGGAGTCGGGAGGTAATGCTGCAACTTTACAGGACCCTTGTCAGGCCTCATTTGGAGTACTGTGCGCAGTTCTGGTCGCCTCACTATAGGAAAGACATAGAAGCTATTGAAAGGGTGCAGAGGAGATTTACAAGGATGTTGCCTGGACTGGGAGGCATGCCTTATGAAGATAGGTTGAGGGAGCTGGGACTCTTTTCCCTAGAGAGGCGAAGGTTGAGAGGCGACCTGATAGAAGTTTATAAAATGTTGAGAGGAATAGATAGGGTGGACACTCAGAGGCTATTTCCCCGGGTTGAAATGGTCGCTACGAGAGGACACAGATTTAAGGTGCGGGGAGGGAAGTACAGAGGTGATGTTAGGTGATGTTAGTTTTTCACTCAGAGGGTGGTGAGTGAATGGAATCGGCTGCCGTCATCGGTGGTGGAGGCGAACTCGTTGGGGTCTTTTAAAAGACTTCTGGATGAGTATATGGGGTTTAATGGGATTGGGGGTTATAGATAGGTCTATAGATTGGTGGGGTTGATGCAACTCGAGGGCCGAAGGGCCTGTTTGTGCTGAAATGTTCTATGTTCTCTTGAAACACACACAGACAGACAAGCTTAAAGTCAACTTCCCAAAACACCAGAATGTGAGAGAGCGAGAGAGAGACTCTAGTTACTAGCAAACAAACCACCAACAGCAGAATTTTCATTCCAGGAAGGCCAAGAGATCTGCTTCCAGGGAGGCAGAATAATTTACAAAACCAGGGAGACAGAGAGAAACACTGTTTTTCATCTAACGTCCAAACACTTTCTAAACAAAAACAGCAGCCAAACTGAAAATGAAAGAACCCCTAAAAAATTACAAGTTTATTTATTAGCCACAAGTGGGCTTTTATTAACACCGCAGTGAAGTTACTGTGAAAATCCCCTAGTTGCCGCACTCAGATACACTGTGGGAGAATTTAGCATGGCCAATTCATCTAACCTGTACACCTTTGCAGTGTGGGAGGAATCCGGAGCACCCAGAGGAAACCCACAAAGGCACAGAGAGATTGTGCAAACTCCTCACAGACAGTGACCCAAGTCGTGAATCGAACCTGGAAGAATTTGTCTAAGCTAGGAGGCTGGGAACACATGAAGCAACTGTGGAATACAAGAAAAGTTGAAAGAAACTTCAGCAAGGAGTCACAAAAAATCATTGGCCAGCAGCAATGAAAATCGCAAGGCTTTTTATACATATGTAAAGAGCAAGAGAGTAGCCAGGGAGAGGGTTGGCCCACTCAAGGACAGGGGAGGGAATCTATGTGTGGAGCCAGAGGAAATGGGCGAGGTATTAAATGAGTACTTCATGTCAGTATTCACTAAAGAGAAGGACTTGGTGGATGATGAGTCTGGGAAAGGATGTGTAAATAGTTTGAGTCATGTTGAGATCAAAAAGGAGGAGGTATTGGGGTTCTTGAGAAACATCAAGGTAGACAAGTTCTCAGAGTCTGATGGGATATACCCCAGAATACTGAGAGAGGCAAGGGAGGAAATTGCTGGGGCCTTGGGAGAAATCTTTGTATCCTCACTGGCTACAGGAGAGGTCCCAGAGGATTGGAGAACAGCCAATGTTGTTCCTTTGTTTAAGAAGGGCAGCAAGGATAATCTGGGTAACTACAGGCCAGGGAGCTTTACATCAGTGGTAGGGAAATAGTTGGAGAGCTTTCTTCCATGATTTTGTGAAGGGGAGATTGTGTCTCACTAATTTGGTTGAGTTTTTCAAGGAAGTGACGAAGATGATTGATGAGGGTAGGGCAGTGGATGTTGTCTACATGGACTTCAGTAAGGCCTTTGACAAGGTCTCTCATGGTAGACTGGTACAAAAGGTGAAGTCACATGGGATCAGAGGTGAGCTGGCAAGGTGGATACAAAACTGACTTGGTCACAGAAGACAAGGGTAGCAGTGGAAGGGTGTGTTTCTGAATGGAGGGCTGTGACTAGTGGTGTTCCTCAGGGATCAGCGCTGGGACCTTTGCTGTTTGTAATATATATAAATAATTTGGAAAAAAAATGTCATGGTTTGATTAGTAACAGTGGTAGCACTGCTGCCTCACAGTGCCAGGGACCCGGGTTCAATTCCCGGTTTGGGTCACTGTCTGTGTAGAGTTTGCAAGTTCTACTCATGTCTGCGTGCGTTTCCTCCAGTTATTGCAGTTTTCTCCCACAGTCCAAAGATATGCAGGTTAGGTGGATTGGCCATGCTAAATTGCCCTTAAGTGTCAGGGGTACTAGCTAAGGTAAATGCATGGGGCTATGGGGATAGGGCCTGGGTGGGATTGTGGTCAGTGCAGACTTCATGGGCCAAATGGCCTCCTTTTGCACTGTGGAATTCTATGATTCTATGCTTAGTAAGTTTGTGGATGTCACAAAGGTTGGTGGATTTGTGGATAGCGATGAGGACCATTGGAGGATACAGCAGGATATAGATCGGTTAGAGACTTGAAGAGATGGAATTTAATCTGGACAAATGTGAGGTAATGCATTTTGAAAGTCTAATACAGATGGAGATTTTACAGTAAATGGCAGAACCCTTAAGAGTATTGATAGGCAGAGGGATCTGGGTGTACAGGTACACAGGTCACTGAAAGTGGCAATGCAGGTGGAGAAGGTAGTCAAGAAGGCATACGGCATGCTTGCCTTCATCAGCTGGGGTATTGAATTTAAAAATTAACAAGTCATGTTGCAGTTTTATAGAGCCTTAGTTAGGCTGCACTTGGAATATAGTGTTTAATTCTGATCGCCACATTACCAGAAGGATGTGGAGGCTTTAGAGAGGGCACAGAAAAGATTTACCAGGATGTTGCCTGGTATGGAGGGCATTAGCTATGAGGAGAGGTTGGAGAAACTTGGTTTGTTCTCACTGGAGCGACGGAGGTTGATAGAAGTCTACAGGATTATGAGAGGCATGGACAGAGTGGATAGTCAGAAGCTTTTTCCCAGGATGGAAGAGTCAATAATGAGGGGGCACAAGTTTAAGGTGCGAGGGGCAAGGTTTAAAGGAGATGTACGAGGCAAATCTTTTGCACAGAGGGTAGTGGATGCCTGGAACTTGCTGCTAGGGGAGGTAGTAGAAGCGGATACAATAGTGGCTTTTAAGGGACATCTGGACAAATACTTGAATAAGATGGGTATAGAGGGATATGGTCCCCGGAAGGGCAGGGAGTTTTAGTTCAGATAGGCAGCATGGTCGGTGCAGGCTTAGAGGACAGAAGGGCCTGTTCCTGTGCTGTAGTGTTCTTTGTTCTGTAACCCAGGTCCCCCCTAACAATGCAGGATCATAAAAAATTCCAGAAAGTACCTGAGGCCCACAATAAAAATAAACAAAACCCCATTTAAATCATTGAAGCAGCAATAAAAGGACTTTTAGCAGACAGCCCGGCAACAGTGAAAAAAAACCAAAGCTGCTTATCTGCAGAAAACATTATTTAAAAAATACATTTCTTAAAGGCACACTAGCATCATTAGTGATACCCCAAAAGGTAGACAAGTATATTCTTACAATCCCTTGTGCAAGTTTACCGTCATGTATTTTCTTGATGACTCTTCTAATTCTGACTTGAGGTACCAAATCTGCACTGACTCTCTGACAGAGCATCTCACCCAGGCCCTATGTGTAACCCTACATATTGACACTGGGACTACCAGTGCGACCCACTCAGAAAATTGTAGATTTCTGTTGATTAATCAGTTGATTAATCCCCAGCTCTTCTAATCGCTTCAGTTCGGTCTCTACTTTCACCCGTAGAGTGTATGAAACTGGTCTTGCCTTAAAAAATCTCGGTTGAGTATCCGGGTCTATATAAAGTTTGCCTTGTCTCCTTTATTTTTCCAAAGCCTATCTGGAAGACTTCTAGGTACTTTCCTGTTACTTCTTGTACGTTATCAGTGCCGCTGGTAAATCTAAGCAGATTGTTTTGTAACTAGTCCTTTTCCAATAGGCTGGGTTCTGATCCTTGTACCACTATCAACAGGAGCCAAACAGTCTGTTGCCTAAATTTGACTGAGGTTACAGTGATCCTGATTATGTGCAATGGTTGCCAATCTTGCCTTCATGTTCCTCAACTTGAATGAAGAGGTATGCAATCATAATTTTGTAAATTCTCATCCCCCATAATGGATACTGATGCATCTGTGTCCACCTCCATATCCAATGGGTGTCCGTTCACTTGGAGCTGTATCTGTGTCGGGGCCACTTGTGATGTGGTGACACACGTTAATTGTGGCAGTTCCTCTTCTTCAGCCTGACTTATCTAACACGTTCTGTTTTGAGGTGGCTTTGCCCTTCAATCTGGGCAACGCACACTCTGCTTGTTTTAGTAACCTTGCACGGGGCAGTGCCGGGAAGGCAGGGTCTATTGTGACCAGGGCTTAGGGGCAATTGCTAGGGATGGGGGTTCCCACCGCCACTCTGCGTGGCGATAGGTCTGGGATGGAGGGAGGCCAGCGATCGGAGCAGGCTGGGTGGATGGGTGGGGGGGGGGGGGGGGGGGTGGGTGCGGAGGGTGGTCGGGCTGGTCTGCTGGGGTGAGGGATTGGATGGATTGCTACTGCTGAATGTGGGGCGGGGGGACAGTGGGGGTGCTCTGGGATGAGGGAAGGGTCAGGGGTGGCCTGGGAACTGTTGTGGGGGCAGTGATCTGGCTGTGGGAGGGGAGACTGCCAGCGATCAAGCTGGTCAGCAAATGGGGAGACTTACAGATCAGGGCCAGAGTTTCAGAACTGTCAGGTTCCAGTGTGAATAGATTGGAACCTCTGCAGTGCACACAGTACGGAGACTCAGGTCTGAAACTCACTGAAAAAACAGTTGTGATCTAGATCAGTTTTCCCCAAAATTTAGCAATTTTGGGAGTATCTGTTTCTCTCTCAGTGTCCCAATCGCCGTTGCTTACTCAATTTCTCATTTCTCTCTCTATTGTATCCCAATATCTCTGTATGTCTTTTGTCTCTCTCTGTTTCACGTTTTGTTTTAGTCTTTCTCTGTGTCTGTCATTCTCTGTCTCTCACTTTGTTTCTCAGTCTCTCTTATTCTCTATCTGTCTCTCACTTTCTGCTTCTCATCGTAACTTTCTGTAGCTCTGTTTTTGTACAGAAGGTGGCGCTTTGAGACAGAGACAGAGTATTGTCACATGTTGGGCTACATTGGATATTGTTGATTGAAATGTGGGTGGCATGCCAATTCAATACTTTCTGTTCATTAGAATGGTATTTGCACTATACCATTCATTGGCTTCTAGCCATGCACCCAAAGTTGAAATGTTTTGGTGCCAGTTCAAAGCAGCCTGCTTAAAGACAACCAATATTGTAACAGGAGCGAGTCCCAGCAGCTCATGTAGCAAGTGATACAGACCTGGTTTTAAGATTGTGCAATGGAGGTCATGGTGGAGGAGGTATAAAGGAAGGTCAGTGAATAAATCTTCAAATTCCATATCACACCAACTGCACCACTCAAATTTCTTCCTGTCTACTTTATCTATGCCCCTTATAATCTTATACAACGCAGTCATGTCCCCCCCTCAGTCTCCTCTGTTCCAAAGAAAACAACCCCAGTTTATCTAATTTCTCTTCATGACTAAAACACTCCAGCCCAAGCAACATCCTGGTAAATCTCCTCTGCAGCCTTCCCAGTGCTATCATCTCCCTCCTGGAATGTGGATTCCAGAACAGCACACGATATCCTAGCTGTGATTTAACAAACATTTTATATAGTTCCAGCATAACCTCCCTGCTCTTAAACTCAATGCCTTGGCTAATAAAGGCAAGTACGCCATATGCCCCATCTTAACCACTTTATCCACCTGTCCTGCCATCTTAAAGGACAGTGTACATGCACATCAAAGCCCTTCTAATCCTCGGGTGCTTCCCAGGGTCCCATCATTCATCGTACATTCCCTTGCCTTGTGTCCTGCCCAAGTGCAACACCTCACACTTACCCAGATTAAATTCCATTTGCCACTGACCAGCCCACCTATATCTTCCTGTAATCTAAGGCTATCCTCTTCACTATTTACCACCCCACCAATTTCCATATCACCCGTGAACTTACTGAGCAGCCTCCTACATTCAAATCTAAATCATTTACATAACTCAGAAAGGACAGTAGGACTGGGGGCACAGCCTCAAGATAAAGGGGGGGCGGTTTAGAACAGAGTTGAGGAGGAACTTCTTCACTCAAAGGGTGGTGAATCTCTGGAATTCTCTGCCCGTTGAAGTGGTGGAGGCTGCCTCGCTAAATATTTTTAAGACGCGTGTTGATGGGTTCTTGATAAGAGAGGGGATTAAGGGTTATGGGGAGAGGGCGGGAATGTGGAACTGAGACACGACAGATCAGCCATGATCTTATTGAATGGCGGGGCAGGCTCGAAGGGCTAGATGGCCTACTCCTGCTCCTATTTCTTATGTTCTTATGTTCTTATAACTTAGAAACAGCAACTTATGTAAGAAAGTGAACACTTCCATGTTATACGAAAACCAAAACAAGGAAGTAAAGCTAAACATTTACAGGTCTGTTTAGACATTGGGTCTGTGACCTCCTGTCAAATTGAAACATTAACCCATTCCTCCCTCCACAGGTGTTACTCAACCAGCTGTTCTTAATTTCATGTTGACCAACTTTTGATGAAATAACTGAATTGATGAGTGTAATGCAATTGATGTATAAAAGCAAACAAAATACCATGTGATAGACTCTCATAGAACATAGAACATTACAGCGCAGAACAGGCCCTTCGGCCCACGATGTTGCACCGACCAATTAAAAAAGCAATGACCCTCTAACCTATACCAATCCCTTTTTGTCCATAAACCTATCCACGGATCTCTTAAACGCCCCCAAACTAGGCGCATCTACAACTGCAGCAGGCAGGGCATTCCAATCCCTCACCACCCTCTGGGTAAAGAACCTACCCCTGACATCCGTCCTATAACTACCACCCCTTAATTTAAAGCTATGCCGCCTCGTGCTAGCTTTCTCCATCCGAGGAAAAAGGCTGTCACTGTCCACCCTATCTAAACCTCTAATCATCTTATATGTTTCAATAAGATCCCCTCTTAGCCGCCTTCTTTCTAACGAAAACAACCTCAAATCCCTCAGTCTCTCTTCATAGGACCTCCCCTCCATACCAGGCAACATCCTGGTAAACCTCCTCTGCACCTTCTCCAAAGCCTCCACATCCTTCCTATAATGTGGGGACCAGAACTGCACACAGTACTCCAAGTGCGGCCGCACCAGAGTTGTGTACAGTTGCAACATGACGCTGCAGCTCCTAAATTCAATCCCCCTACCAATAAACGCTAAGACACCGTATGCCTTCCTAACAACCTTATCTACTTGATTTCCAACTTTCAGGAATCTATGTACACATACACCTAGATCCCTCTGTTCATCGACACTATTCAGAGTCCTACCGTTAGCCCTATACTCGACACATCTGTTATTCCTGCCAAAGTGAATTACCTCACACTTTTCCACATTAAACTCCATCCGCCACCTCTTGGCCCAGCTCTGCAACTTGTCCAAGTCTCTCTGTAAACTATGACACCCTTCCTCACTATCTACCACACCTCTGACTTTGGTGTCATCAGCAAATTTACTAATCCACCCAACTATACCCTCATCCAGATCATTAATAAAAATTACAAACAGCAGTGGCCCCAAAACAGATCCCTGAGGCACACCACTCGTAACCGAACTCCATGACGAATATTTACCATCAACCACCACCCTCTGTCTCCTATCCGCTAGCCAATTCCTGATCCAATTACCTAAATCACCCTCAATCCCATACATCTGCATTTTCTGCAGAACCTTATCATGGTGAACCTTATCAAACGCCTTACTAAAATCCATATACACCACGTACACTGCCTTATCCCCAAACCACCTCTTTGGTCACTTTCTCAAAAAACTCAATAAGGTTAGTAAGGCACGACCTACCCTCCACAAAACCATGCTGACTGTCTCTAATCAATTCATTACTCTCTAAATAACTATAAATCCTATCCCTAATAATTTTTTCTAATATTTTGCCCACAACAGAAGTGAGACTCACCGGTCTATAATTCCCGGGGAAGTCTCTGTTCCCCTTCTTAAACAATGGGACAACATTCGCTATCCTCCAATCTTCCGGTACTATACCAGAGGCCAACGACGACCTGAAGATCAGAGCCAGAGGCTCTGCAATCACCTCTCTTGCCTCCCAGAGAATCCTAGGGTAAATCCCGTCCGGCCCAGGGCACTTACCTATTTTCAAACCCTCAAGAATATCTAGCACATCCTCCTTATCAACTGCAATACTGTCCAGTTTACAACACTGTAACCCAGTGTCCTCCACAGCTACATTTATGTCCCCCTGCGTGAATACCAAAGAGAAATATTGGTTCAATGCCTCTCCAATCTCTTCTGGTTCCACACATAACTTCTCTCTGCTGTCTCTAACTGGCCCTAATCTTGCCCTGACCAACCTTCTATTCTTGACATACCTATAGAACGCCTTAGGATTCTCCTTAACCCTATCAGCCAAAGTCTTTTCATGTCCTCTTTTAACCCTTCTTAACTCACTCTTTAATTCCCTCCTAGCCAATCTAAAGCTTTCCAGTGCACTACCTGAGCCCTCAAGTCTCATCCTGACATAAGCCTCCTTTTTCCTTTTAACCAGCGAATCAACTTTTTTAGTGCACCCCAGTTCCCTCGCTCGACCAATTCCTCCTTGCCTGACAGGGACATACATATCAAGGACTCGCAGTAGCTGCTCCTTGAAAAACTCCACATTTCGGACATTCCCAGACCCTGTAGTCTCCTAGTCCAACCTATGCTTCCTAATTCTCTCCTAATAGCCTCATAATTACCCTTCCCCCAGCTAAAACTACTGACCCGAGGTTCATGCCTATCCCTTTCCATCACTAAGATGAACGTAATCGAATTGTGGTCACTATCCCCAAAATGCACACCAACTTCCAAGTCTAGCACCTGGTCTGGCTCATTTCCCAACACCAAATCCAATATAGCCTCACCTCTAGTTGGCCTATCCACATACTGAGTCAAAAAACCTTCCTGCACGCTTTGTACAAACACTGACCCCTCTAACGAGCTAGAGCTATAACAATTCCAATCAATATTAGTAAAGTTAAAGTCCCCCATAACAATTACCCTATTACTTTCACTCCTATCCAGGATCGTCTCCGCAATCCTTTCCTCAACCTCTCTAGAACTTTTAGGAGGTCTATAAAAGACTCCCAACAGGGTGACCTCTCCTCTCCTATTTCTAATCTCCGCCCATACTACCTCAACAGACAAGTCCTCATCAAACTTCCTCTCTGACACTGTGATACAGTCCTTGACCAATAATGCTACCCCACCTCCCCTTCTACCTCCTTCTCTACTCCGACTAAAGCATTTGTACCCCGGGACCTGCAACAACCATTCCTGACCCTGCTCTATCCACGTCTCTGAAATGGCCACAACATTGAAGTCCCAGGTACTGGTCCACACTGCAAGTTCATCCACCTTATTGCGAATACTCCTTGCATTAAAGTATATGCATTTCAAACCATGCTCTACTCCACCCCCATGATGCCGTGCATTGCAGTCCCCATCTATGCCCCCCTCACTTTCATCCCTGCTACTCAGGATCCCATCCCCCCTCTGAATCAGTTTAAACCCCCTGCATAGCCTTTGTAAATTTTCCCCCCAGGATATTGGTTCTCCTCTGATTCAGGTGTAGACCATCACTCTTGTAGAGGTCCCACCTACCCCAGAATGAGCCCCAATTGTTCAAGAACCTGAACCCCTCCCTCCTGCACCATCCCCTCAGCCACGAGTTCAAACTTTCTCAGCAAATAAAACATGGATTAAAGGAACAGTCAATAAGAAGCTGGTGAAGAAAGCAGAGAGTTGTGAAAGGATCTTCTTCAAACTGCAGGGACACATACAGTTGTGTTCCCTAGGGGTCAATATTAGCACAGTTGCTTTACAGTATATATCAATATATACAGTACAGTACAGTATATATAGAACATAGAACACTACAGCACAAACAGGCCCTTCGGCCCACGAGTTGCGCCATTCACATCAACACCTATCTATAACCCCCAATCCCATAAAACCCCATATACTCATCCAGAAGTCTTTTAAAAGACCCCAGCAAGTTCGCCTCCACCACCACTGACGGCAGCTGATTCCACTCACTCACCACCCTCTGAGTGAAAAACTTACCCCTAACATCACTTCTGTACTTTCCTCCCCGCACCTTAAATCTGTGTCCTCTCGTAGCAACCATTTCAACCCGGGGAAATAGCCTCTGAGAGTCCACCCTATCTATTCCTCTCAACATTTTATAAACTTCTATCAGGTCGCCTCTCAACCTTCATCTCTCCAAGGAAAAGAGACCCAGCTCCCTCAACCTAACTTCATAAGGCATGCCTCCCAGTCCAGGCAACATCCTTGTAAATCTCCTCTGTACCCTCTCAATAGCTTCTACGTCTTTCCTATAGTGAGGCGACCAGAACTGCGCACAGTACTCCACATGAGGCCTGACAAGGGTCTTATAAAGTTGCAGCATTACCTCCCGATTTCTAAACTCAATCCCTCGATTAATGAAGGCCAGTACACCATACGCCTTCTTGACCACCTCCTCCACCTGCGAGGCCGATTTAAGAGTCCTGTGGACCCGGACCCCGAGATCCTTCTGCTCTTCAACGCTACTAAGACTCCTGCCCTTGATAGTGTGCTCGTTCATCCCGTTGGTTCTGCCAAAATGGACGACTACGCATTTATCCGCGTTGAAGTCCATCTGCCACTTCTCTGCCCATTCCTGCATCCTATCTATGTCCTGCTGCAACTTTTGACATCCTTCCAGACCATCCACAACACCGCCGACCTTCAGGTGGTGTTGATATACAGGACATATCAATATGTCCTGTATATCAATGTTGATATATCAATGTTGATATACAGGACATCATCTCAAACTCACAAATAGCTTTCAATTAGATCCCCTCTTGGTCATGTAAATTCTAGCTAATCTTTTCTTGTTTAGTAAGTGTTTATCCTTTTGTTAAAAGCTCGTCAGCTTTTCATCCGCATCTTTAACCCAAAAATTAAAGTTGCGATCTATTGAGCTGGTTTTCATTCTGGAATCTGACTGTAGTAACATCAGCTAGGATTGTAACACAGGTCAGGAGTAAAGGTAGCTCAGGGGTCAGTGCACTGGAGGGTGAAGTTGCACACGGATTCTGCTACACATTGAGATGTTTGATACATTAGCTGGTTTGCCAGAGAGTCTCTTGTCATTGTTAAGCAGCATTGAGGAGTCAATCTCTATTCACAACAGGGCATGGAGCCCATCTTTTCCAGAAGTGGTGGACAACTCCATGATAACATTTGAGTATCAACACATGAGTTATCAGCTGCTGATCATTGATCCAGCTTCCACTGTATAGCACAAGGAGAAGCCACTCGTTGTCTGAATGCTACAGTGGAAACTCAGACTAAATCAATGAATTGTTACGGAGCAGAAGAAGGCCATTTGTTCCATCGTGTCTGTGCCAGCTCTCTGAATCAGCAATTCATCTTGTGCAATTACCTCAGCACATTCTTCCTTTTTAGATAATAATCCAATTCCCTCTTGAATACCTCGACAAAACTGCTTCCGCCACACACTCAGACAGTGCATTCCAGATGTTAACCACTCACACACTCAGGCAGTGCATTCCAGATGTTAACCACTCACACTCTCAGGCAGTGCATTCCAGATGTTAACCACTCACACACTCAGGCAGTGCATTCCAGATGTTAACCACTCACACACTCAGGCAGTGCATTCCAGATGTTAACCACTCACACACTCAGATAGTGCATTCCAGATGTTAACCACTCACACACTCAGACAGTGCATTCCAGATGTTAACCACTCACACTCTCAGGCAGTGCATTCCAGATGTTAACCACTCACACTCTCGGGCAGTGCATTCCAGATGTTAACCACTCACACACTCAGACAGTGCATTCCAGATGTTAACCACTCACACTCTCAGGCAGTGCATTCCAGATGTTAACCACTCACACACTCAGACAGTGCATTCCAGATGTTAACCACTCACACTCTCAGGCAGTGCATTCCAGATGTTAACCACTCACACACTCAGACAGTGCATTCCAGATGTTAACCACTCTCACTTTGCTATGTAGGCTCAGACTGCCATCAGGCTGTGGATCTCTCAGTGCTTAAAGGGAACTGCAGGCACTCACAAACCAGTCACCTACACAATGTAGAATCATAGAATCATAGAACCTACAAGTGCAGAAAGAGGCCCTTCGGCCCATCCAGTCTGCACTGACGACAATCCCATCCAGGCCCTACCCCCATACACCCACACATCCCACCTACTAATCCCTCTAACCTAAGCATCCTGGTATACTAAGGGGCAATTTTTTTTAGCATGACTAATCAATCTAATCTGCACATCTTTGGACTGTGGGAGGAAACCAGAGCACCCGGAGAAAACCCACACAGACACGAGGAGAATGTGCAAACGCCACACAGACTCCAGTACATTTCTAGGATTGCTGACAGATCACCACAGCGGAGTAGCAGTGGTTCTGTGCAGCACAAACCTGCTGCCCCCTCTTAGGATGAGAGCATGTGTCCTTCCATTCCTGCTATTTCACCAGTACTCTTGCTGTCGTCATCCAGTCAGTCCAGACACATTGAGGGGATGCAGACTACTGCCTCAAGTCCCGGAACTGCTCAAGGATATCCTGTAAGGCCATCAGCA
Organism: Prionace glauca; assembly: GCA_037974335.1. Classification (NCBI taxonomy): domain Eukaryota; kingdom Metazoa; phylum Chordata; class Chondrichthyes; order Carcharhiniformes; family Carcharhinidae; genus Prionace; species Prionace glauca. Next base: position 1,809,318 of record CM075741.1, read on the forward strand.
GCCATGCGACAGCTACTTCAGACCCTCTGCAGAGAGTTGAGCCCATAATCAATGCTGATGTTCCAAGTGCCAATGCTGAGAGTGTGCTGCACTTTTGAATGCAACATGTGGTCAAGAAGGCGTACGGTGTACTGGCCTTCATTAATCAAGGGATTGAGTTTAGGAGTCGGGAGGTAATGCTGCAACTTTATAAGACCCTTGTCAGACCCCACTTGGAGTACAGTGCACAGTTCTGGTCGCCTCACTACAGGAAGGATGTGGAGGCTATTGAGAGGGTGCAGAGGAGATTTACAAGGATGTTGCCTGGATTGGGAGGCATGCCTTATGAAGATAGGTTGAGGGAGCTCGGTCTCTTCTCCCTGGAGAGACAAAGGTTGAGAGATGACCTGATAGAGGTTTATAGGATGTTGAGAGGAATAGATAGGGTGGATTCTCGGAGGCTATTTCCCAGGGCTGAAATGGTCGCTACAAGAGGACACAGGTTTAAGGTGCAGGGAAGCAAGTACAGAGGAGATGTTAGGGGTAAGTTTTTCACTCAGAGGGTGGTGAGTGAATGGAATCGGCTGCCATTGTTGGTGTTAGAGGCGAACTCGCTGGGGTCTTTTAAGAGAGTTCTGGATGAGTACATGGGAATTAATGGGATTGGGAGTTACAGATAGTTCTATGGCCTGGTAGGTATGGATGTGATCGATGCAACTTGTGGGCCGAAGGGCCTGTTTGTGCTGTAGTGTTCTATGTTCTATTACACCCAAACTCCAACTGCTCTCTCAGGAGGAAGTAAAAGATCCCATCACACTATTCAAAGACAGCAGTAGAATTATCATGGATTAGTTGTAATGTGTTTGAGAAGTGCTGATTTTGTGAAAGGCACAACTGAAATGTAAATCTCTCTTTTCCTCCACTCCTCTCTTCTAGCAACCTTGACCTTCTCTGCATGGTAAGCAGTCTCACAACATCAGGTTAAAGTTCAACAGGTTTAATTGGTAGCACAAGCTTTCGGAGCACTACCCTTTCATCAGGTGAATGGGAGATTGGGTTCATAAACACAGGCACATGAGTGAAACGAGAATGGAGGGATATGGTAGGGGATATTAAATAGGGTTAAACCTCGGGAGACACCGGAAAGGCAGGCTGTAAGATTAATATTTTGACTTTATTCCACAGGTGGAGGTCCACCTCGTGTCAAACGAGGGGCATTCACACGGCGGGTCGTGCCTGGGCTGCTCTTGGAAGTTCCAGGAGTGGCCTAGAACTTCGTGTCGGTGTGTGTGCTTGATCCTGGACCGGTAGATGGGCGCCGCAACAGCTCAGTGACTAGCACTGCTGGCTGTGCAGGCACATGGATTTGGGCCTGTGTCTGTGGGAGTTTGCTCATTCTCCCTGTGGTTGCGTGGGTTTCCTCCGGGCGCTCCGGTTTCCTCCCACACCCCAAAAATGTGCTCTCAGGCTAATCGGTTTTTACCAAATCGACACTATTTCTTCCCTGAATCTGACTGAGTAGGGTTCCATTCGTAGCCATGCAGGGTAGAATAGGTGTAGGGTGATGTGGCGGCGCGGGCTCGTTGGGCCGAAGGGCCTGTTTCCCGTGCTGGATTGTTCTTTGTTCTTTGTTCTTTGTATAAACAGGGCATATATAGACACAAACTCAATAATAAGATAATGGTTGGAACGCAAGACAGGACAGTTAGTGAGATTTTGCAAGCCCAGTCAAGTCGTGGGGTTACAGATAGTATGACATGAACCCAAGATCCCAGTTGAGGCCAACTTCATGAGTGTGGAACTTGACTATTAGTCTCTGCTCAGCGACTCTGCGCTGTCGTGTGTCATAAAGGCCACCTTGGAAAATGTTTACCCGAAGATCAGAGGCCGAATGCCAGTGACTGCTGAAGTGTTCGCCAACAGGAAGGGAACACTCCTGCCTGGTGATTGTTGAGAGGTGTTCATTCATCTGTTCTCGAAACATCTCATGGTCTCCCCAGTGTACCATGCCTTGGGACATCCAGTGTATCAGGCAGAAGATTTTAGCCAAGTCACAAAAATATGTACCGTGTACCTGGTGGATGGTATTCTCACGTGAAATAATGGCATCCGTGTCGATGATCCGGCACGTCTTGCAGAGGTTGCTGTGGCAGGGTTGTGTGGTGTCGTGGTCACTGTTCTCCTGAAGGCTGGGTAGTTTGCTGCAGACAATGGTCTGTTTGAGGTTGCACAGTTGTACAAGTAGTGGGGGTGTGGGGATGGCCTTGGCAAGATGTTCGTCTTCATCGATGACACATCGAAGGTTCTGGAGAAGATGTTGTAGCTTCTCCACTCTGGGGAAATACTGGACGACAAAGGGTACTCTGTACACCGTGTCCCGTGTTTGTTTTCTGAGGAGGTCGGAGTGGTTTTTCACTGAGGCACGTCAGAACTGTTGATAGATGAGTTGAGCGCCATATTCTGTTCTAACAAGGGCATTTTTCAGCATCTGGAGGTGTCTGTTGCGATCCTTCTCATCTGAGCAGATCCTGTGTATGTGGAGGGCTTGTCCATAGGGGCTGTCTTCTTTAACGTATTTAGGGTGGAAGCTGGAGAAGTGGAGCATCATGAGGTTATCCGTGGGCTTGCGGTACAGTGAAATACTGAGGTGACCGTCCTTGATTGAGATGCGTGTGTCCAAGAATGCAACTGATTCTGCGCTTAACCTTCTCTCCACTCACATTGTCTGCACCTGTAAAGACTTGATCACCTGTTAAGACTCGTATTCCAACCATTATCTTGTAATTGAGTTTGTGTCTATACATGCAGTTTGTGAAACAAACCCTGCACTCACCTAATGAAGGAGCAGCACTCCGAAAGATCGTGCTACCAAATAAACCTGTTGGACTTTAACCTGGTGTTGTGAGACTACTCACTGTGCCCATGCCAGTCCAACGCTGGCATCTCCACATCTTCTCTACATGGCCCTTTTTCCACTCATGCTCAATACAAAGGGAAATGCTGACTATGCATCCAGCTCTGACAGCAACTAGTTTGCGCAGCAGTCTTGAAGCCAGGAAAAAGTCCTTCAGTACTTGCTACCCACACTCTCTACAGGCCTTAAGAACTGGACACGATTACAGAAAGCACTAAGCACCTGTAGAAGCATAGCATCATAGCAGCAGCCTGACTAAATCAATCAACAACTAACCTGTAAGTAGTTGATAATTCTTTCAAATATCACTGGTGGGGTGGGGGGGGGATTCCTTCCAGCCTATCCAATCATGCAAAGCAGAGGTTTGGCTGGAGGATTAAGATCCAAGGGTTTGTGCCAGTTATACACATGTTCAAACACCTTCAACAAGATGGCAGCAGCACATTCCATGGCAAAACATGAATCACAAGCCATTTTGGTCCCAAGTGTCAGGCATTTCTTTGCCCAATTTTGTGTGTACATCATCAAGTTGTGGAGAGGTTATTGGTGGGTACGGGAGTTTCTTTAGATAGATTATCTTTCAGGACTTGTTGAAGGCATTTGTTAAGATTCCACAAAATAAATGATTAACAAAATAAGAGAACGTGGCTTTGGATGTAATGCTGTGATTCAGGTGAGTAATAAGATTTGAAACAAGAATGAGAATTTTAAATAACACTGTGTTGCCAGACCAGGAGCCAAAGTGAGTCAACAAACACAGGGAGATGGGTGAAAGGAACTTGAGTTACAGACTTAGATGTGAGAAGTGTCAGATAATATACAAAGAGTGGTGCAGAACAGGATACCTAAGAACCTGAGGATTAGAAGTAGCCCATTCAAACTCTCAAACCCTGTTTGATGTAATAGTTGCGTGGATGTGATGGGTTTAGTGTCTCTATGACATTGGCCTTTACTCCATTACTCTTACTGCTGTTTAATAGATACTTCTTGCTTTGTGTGAATGTCAAATTAACTTTGTCTCTTCATACTCTGAGTACCTTGTGTAATCTCAACTAAAATCTGCTAGTCATTGCTAAATAAGCTTACGACAATCCTCTCTGAATGACGTGACCCTCTCTGAAATGCTGATTCATATCTGCTGATCCGTCTGACTAATGTTTTACACACATTCTCCCCTGATCTAGGGTGACCAGGCACCCTTAACCCATGCCCTCTGGTTTTTTTTCTCCCCTTGCCTCAGTGGAAAAAGCCTGCTTGCATTCACTCTATCTATACCCATCAAAATCTTATACACCTCTATCAAATCTCCCCTCATTCTTCTATACTCCAGGGAATAAAGTCCTAACCTCTTCAATCTCTCTCTGTAACTCAGCTTCTCAAGTCCCAGCAACATCCCATTTATGCTTCTGAGGCAGAATGAGTTAGAATTGGACTTAAGTTTGTATACGTCCCCTTGATCCGCTGCTTTGCCCCAGTCAGCGCAATGTGCCCTCTGCCCCAGTGTGTCCTCTGCCCCCCAGTCAGTGCTGTGTGTCCTCTGCCCCCCAGTCAGTGCAGTGTGCCCTTTGACCCCCAGTCAGTGCAGTGTGCCCTTTGACCCCCAGTGAGTGCAGTGTGCCCTTTGATCCCCAGTCAGTGCAGTGTGCCCTTTGACCCCCAGTCAGTGCAGTGTGCCCTTTGACCCCCAGTCAATGCAGTGTGCCCTTTGACCCCCAGTCAGTGCAGTGTGTCCTTTGATCCCCAGTCAGTGCAGTGTGCCCTTTGACCCCCAGTCAGTGCAGTGTGCCCTTTGATCCCCAGTCAGTGCTGTGTGTCCTTTGATCCCCAGTCAATGCAGTGTGCCCTTTGACCCCCAGTCAGTGCAGTGTGCCCTTTGACCCCCAGTCAGTGCAGTGTGTCCTTTGATCCCCAGTCAATGCAGTGTGCCCTTTGACCCCCAGTCAGTGCAGTGTGCCCTTTGACCCCCAGTCAGTGCAGTGTGCCCTTTGATCCCCAGTCAATGCAGTGTGCCCTTTGACCCCCAGTCAGTGCAGTGTGCCCTTTGACCTACAGTTAGTGCAGTGTGACCTTTGACCTGCAGCATGTTATATTTCTGGAAAACAAGTGGGATGCACTTTCAGGTGAAGTGATTAGAACATGATTGGCAGGAACATGAAAACATAAGAACTAGGAGGATGAGTAGGCCATCTGGCCCGTCAAGCCTGCTCCGCCATTCAATAAGATCACCTCTTTTGTGATCATGATAGTTTCTTGGTCCTCACCTACCATCGCCTTCCTGTCATCAATTTTTGGCATGTTATTTGTGTCTTCCACTGTGAAGACTGACACAAAATACCTGTTCAATGCCTCAGCCATTTTGTCATTTCCAGTCATTACATCCCCTCCTCATCCTTTAAAGGACCGATGTTTACTTTAGCCACTCTTCTTCATTTTATATATTTATAGAAACTTTTGCTATCTGTTTTTATATTCTGAGCTACGTTACTCTCATAATCCATTTTACTTTTCTTTGGAACATTTTCATGCTGTAGTGTTCTCTGAGCTACTGACACTGAGGCTCATCAGGGGGGGAGAGGGTGCCATTGTCAATGGGGTGCAAGTGACATCCACCCCCCCTAGACTGGCTAACTCTAAGGGTCAGGGACAAGAGGGGGCTGCTGGGAGGAGGAAGGGGGGTGAGGAGCGGAGACCTCAGCCTCTTAATCTGCATAACAGGTTTGAGGTTCTTGCTTCCAGGCTGGATGAGAACGAGGCAGGTGAGGTTGGTGAGCAAACTGCACACGGTACAGTGATGCAGCAGGACATAGGCAAAGAGAAGGGGAAAAGGAACATAGTAGTGATTGGGGATAGTGGGGTGAAGGGTATTGACACTGTCCTTTGTCACAATGACAAAGTGCACAGAAGGGTGTGTTGTCTGCCTGGTGCTCGCGTACAGGATGTTGCAGCTGGGCTGCAGAGGAACCTGGAGTGGGAGGGTGAGAATCCGGTCGTTGTGGTACATGTGTGTGCCGGTGACGTAAGCAAAATGCGGACTGAGGATCTGGGGAGGGAGTATGAAAAGCTGGGAATGGAATTAAAAAGTAGAACCGACAAGGTGGTTATCTCTGGGCTACTGCCTGAACCGAGTGCAGACGGGCGTAGGGTTGACAGGATTAAGGAAGTGAATGGGTGGCTCAAGGATTGGTGTGGGAGGAATGGGTTTGAATTTATGGGGCATTGGCACCAGTATTGGGGTAGGTGGGACCTGTTCGGGCGGGATGGGGTTGGTCTGAACCGTGCTGGGACCAGAGTGCTAGCGAATCGAGTAAAGAGGACTGTAGACAGGGCTTTAAACTAATTGGGGGGGGAGGGTGCGAGGGTAGGTGATGTTACGAGGTCTAAAGTTAAGGAGAGGGTACAGGTAAGGGAAGAGGCTGAGGATGTCCCAATAATAGAGGGAGTAGGGGGCGTGAGTATGGTTGGTGGCGTTACAGCAAATAGGGTCCAGGTGAAGGCTGGGATGAAAGCACTTTATCTGAATGCACGAAGCATTCGGAATAAAGTGGATGAGCTGGTGGCGCAGATCGACACAAATGGATACGATCTGGTGGCCATTACAGTGACGTGGCTGCAGGGTGACAGGGACTGGGAGCTGAGTGTACAGGGCTATCAAGTGTTTAGGAAGGATAGGCAGGAGGAAAAAGGGGGGGGTGTAGCTCTGCTGATTAAGGATAGCATCACGGTGGTAGCAAGGGATGATATTGGAGCCAAGGAGCAGAACGTGGAATCGTTGTGGGTGGAGATTAGGAACAGCAAAGGGAGGAAAACGTTGGTGGGTGTCGTCTATAGGCCCCCCAATAATGATCTGGAGGTGGGGCGGGCTGTTAACGCGCAAGTAAGTGCGGCGTGCAGGCTGATATCGGAGATGAGGGGGTTAGACTATGAAGAGAGACTAAATAGACTGTCTGTACTCGTTGGAGTTTAGAAGGATGAGGGGGGATCTTATAGAGACGTATAAGATAATGAAAGGGATAGATTGGGTAGAGGTAGAGAGATTCTTCCCGCTCAGAAACGACAGCAGGACTAGAGGGCACAGCCTCAAGATAAGGAAGGTACAGTTTAGAACAGAGTTGAGGAGGAACTTCTTCACTCAAAGGGTGGTGAATCTCTGGAATTCTCTGCCCGTTGAAGTGGTGGAGGCTGCCTCGCTAAATATATTTAAGACGCGGGTGGATAGGTTTTTGACAGACAAGGGAATTAAGGGTTATGGGGAGAAAGCGGGAAAGTGGAACTGATCCACTTCAGATCAGCCATGATCTTATTGAATGGCGGGGCAGGCTCGAAGGGCCAGATGGCCTACTCCTGCTCCTATTTCTTAAGTTCTTCTGAAACTCGGCATCGCCACCAGCAGCAACCAAGCCTCCTCCAGCACCACAGTAGAAAACAGCACCACCACAGAGAAGTCCATTGTCAACTTGTCGGACTACACACTTCAACCAGATGAAATCGAAGTTCTCAGCCGAGGGCTCAATTTCTGTCCCACCACCAAAATGGACCCCATCAGTCTCGCAGCGGACACAGGGGAATTCATCAGGCGAATGAGGCTGTGGGAGTTCTTCCACAAACCCCAAGAGGCCAGCAGCAAACACAATGAGACAGCCAATGAACCAGAACAGCCGACAGAGAGATCCGCAGTGCAGCAACCGAAGAGGAAAGAGTCCAATTGGACTCCTCTGGAAGGCAGCTGCCCTCGACTGGACTTGTATGCCCAAACCATCAGGAGGTGCGTTAACACCAGATTCATCAACCGCACTCACACGACAGATGCGAACATCACCCAAGCACAATGCAATGCCATCTGCACTCTCAAGACCAACCGCAACATTGTCATCAAACCAGCAAAGGAGGGGCCATCGTCATACTGAACAGAACGGATTACTGCAAAGAAATGTACCGACAACTAAACAATGAGGAACACTACAGACAATTACCCACAGATCCGACCAAAGAACACACTCGTCAACTCAACAATCTGATCAAGACCTTTGATCCGGACCTTCAGAGCACCCTCCGTGCTCTCATTCCATGTACTCCCCGCATTGGAGATCTCTACTGCCTCCCAAAGATACACAAGACAAACACACCCAGCCGTCCCATCATATTGGGCAATGGAACCCTGTGTGAGAACCTCTCTGGCTATGTTGAGGGCATCCTGAAACCCATTGTACAAAGAACCCCCAGCTTTTTTCGCGACAAAAGAACAAAGAACAACCCATAGATTACATAGAACCCTACAGTGCAGAAACAGGCCCTTCGGCCCATCGAGTCTGCACCGAACACAATCCCACCCAGACCCTATCCCCACACATTTACCTGCTAATTCCTCTAACCTACACATCCCAGGACACTAAGGGGCACGGGAAACAGGCCCTTCGGCCCAACAAGCCCGCGCCGCCGCATCACCCTACACCTATTCTACACTGCGGACTTCCTACAGAAACGCAACACACATGGAGCAGTTGAACCAGGAGCGCTCCTCATCACAATGGATGTCTCAGCGCTCTACACCAACATCCCCCATGACGATGGCATTGCTGCGACTGCCTCAGTACTTAATGCTGACAACTGCCAGTTTCCAGATGCAATTTTACAACTCATCCGCTTTATCCTGGACCACAATATCTTCACCTTCAACAACCAGTTCTTCATCCAGACACATGGAACCGCCATGAGGACCAAATTCACATCTCAATATGCCAACATCTTCATGCATGGGCTCGAACAAGACTTCTTCACTGCACAGAATCTTCTACCGATGCTATACACTAGAAATATCAATGACATTTTCTTCCTTTGGACTCATGGTGAACAATCACTGGAATGACTATCAATAAATTCCGTCCCACCATCAGACTCACCATGGACTACTCTCTGGAATCAGTTGCATTCTTGGACACATGCATCTCCATTAAGAACGGTCACCTCAGCACCTCACTGCACCGCAAGCCCATGGATAACCTCACAATGTTCCACTTCTCCAACTTCCACCCTAAATACATTAAAGAAGCCACTCCCTATGGATAAGCCCTCCGTATATACAGGATCTGCTCAAATGGGGAGGATCGTGACAGATACCTCCAGACACTGAAAGATGCCCTCATAAGAACAGGATATGGTGCTCGACTCATCGATCGACAGTTCCGATGTGCCACAGCGAAAAACCGCAGAAGACAAACACGTGACACGGTGGACAGAGTACCCTTCGTCGTCCAGTACTTCCCCGGAGCGGAGAAGCTACGACATCTTCTCTGAAGTGTTCAACGTGTCATTGATGAAGATGAACATCTCGCCAAGGCTATCCCCACACCCCCACTTCTTGCCTTCAAACAACTGTACAACCTCAAATAGACCACTGTCCGCAGCAAACTGCCCAGCCTTCAGGAGAACAGTGATCACGACACCACACAACCCTGCCACAGTACAGATGCCATCATCTCACGTGAGAACACCATCCACCAGATACATGGTAAATACTCTTGCAACTCAGCCAACTTGTCCACCTGATACGCTGCAGGAAAGGATGTCCCGAGGCATGGTACATTGGGGAGACCCTGCAGACACTAGACAACGGATGAATGAACATCGCTCGACAGTCACCAGGCAAGACTGTTCTCTTCCTGTTGGCGAACACTTCAGTGGTCACAGGCACTTGGCCTCTGATTTTTGGATAAACATTCTCCAAGGCAGCCTTCACTGCACATGGCAGGCAGAGTCACTGAGCAGAAACTGATAGCCAAGTTCTGCACACATGAGGATGGCCTCAACCGGGATCTTGGATTCATGTCACACTATCTGTAACCCCCATGACTTGCCTGGGCTTGCAACATCTCACTTACTGTCCTGTCTGGAGACAATACACATCTCCTTAACCGATGCTTAATGCTATCTCCACTCACATTGTCTGCACCTTTAAGACTTGATTAGCTGTAAAGACTTGCATTCTAATCAGTATTCCGTAAACTGAATGTGTGCTTTTATATGTCCTATTTGTGATCAGAACTCCCCATTCACCTGGCAAAGGAGCAGTGCTCTGAAAGCTAGTGGTGTTTGCTACCAAATAAACCTGTTTGACTTTAACTAGGTGTGGTGAGACTTCTTACTGCGATTATCTCTTTTCCAACAGTCCTTCCTCATCACTGGTATAGACTTTTGCTGAGCACTGTGAACGATCGCTTTGAAAGTCCTCCACCGTTCCTCAATTGTCCCACTATAAAGTTTTTGCTACCAGTCTACCTTAGCCAACTCTTCCCTCATCCCACTGTAGTCTCCTTTGTTTAAGCACAAGACACTGGAATTGGATTTTACCTTCTCACGCTTTATCCTATTTTAAATTCAACCATACAGTGATCGCTTCTTCCAAGAGGATCCCTAACTGTAAGATCATTGATTATTCCTGTCTTATTACATAGGACCAGATCTAGGATAGCTTGCTCTTTCGTTGGTTTACTGGAGTTCCATGAGGATGTGTCTAGGGCAGTGGATAGAGGAGAGCCGGTGGATGTGGTCTTTCTGGATTTTCAGAAGGCGTTTGACAAGGTACCTCACAAGAGGTTATTGCAGAAGGTCAGGGGACATGGAGTTGGGGGTAGGGTGTCAGAGAGTGGGGGTCAATGGATGCTATTCGGATTGGCGGTTGGTGACTAGTGGGGTGCCCCAGGGGTCGGTGCTGGGGCCTCAGCTATTTACCATTTATATAGATGATCTGGAGGAGGGAACCGAGTGCAAGGTGTCGAAATTTGCTGATGACACCAAGATTGGGGGAAAGGCAAATTGTGAGGAGGGTGTGGAGAGTCTGCAGAAGGATCTAGATAGGCTGGGCGAATGGGCCAGGAAATGGCAAATGGAATTTAATGTTGGCAAGTGTGAGGTGGTCCACTTTGGTAGGAGGAATGGTAGGAAGGACTATTACTTATGTGGCGAAAAACTGCAGCAGGCGACGGTGCAGAGGGACCTCGGGGTCCTTGTGCATGAATGGCAAAAACCCAGCTTGCAGGTGCAGCAGGTGGTCAGGAAGGCGAATGGGATGCTGGCCTTCATAGCGAGGGGGATTGAATATAAAAGTAGGGAGGTCTTGCTGCAGCTGTATAGGGCATTGGTGAGGCCGCAGCTGGAGTACTGTGTGCAGTTTTGGGCGCCGCACCTGCGCAAGGATATTTTGGCCCTGGAGGGAGTGCAGAGGAGGTTTACTAGGCTGATACCGGAGTTGAGGGGATTGAGCTATGAGGAGAGGCTGAATAAACTAGGCTTGTACTCGTTAGAGTTTAGAAGAATGAGGGGAGATCTCATTGAGACGTATAAGATGATGAATGGGATGGATAGGATAGAGGTGGAGAGACTGTTCCCGCTCAAAAAAGACAGTAGGACTAGGGGGCACAGCCTCAAGGTAAAGGGGAGGCGGTTTAGAACAGAGTTGAGGAGGAACTTCTTCACTCAAAGGGTGGTGAATCTCTGGAATTCTCTGCCCATTGAAGTGGTGGAGGCTGCCTCGCTAAATATTTTTAAGAAACGGGTTGATGGGTTTTTGATAAGAGAAGGGATTAAGGGTTATGGGGAGAGGGCGGGAAGGTGGAGCTGAGCCACGACAGATCAGCCATGATCTTATTGAATGGCGGGGCAGGCTCGAAGGGCCAGATGGCCTACTCCTGCTCCTATTTCTTATGTTCTTATTAATTATTCCTGTCTTATTAGATAGGACCAGATCTAGGATAGCTTGCTCTTTCGTAGGTTCCATTACATACTGTACAAGGAAGCTATCGTGGATACATTCTAGGAAGTCCTCCTTAAGGCTGCCTTGACCAATTGACATGTAGATTAAAATCCTCCATGATAATTGCCAATTGTCAAGTTCTTTTACATCTGCAGTGTGTGGTTTCCTTGGGATGAAATGGGGAATCTATTTTAAAAAGAAGACAAGGCACCTATTTCTGGCCATTTTATTTGTTTCGAGTAGTACAATGATAACAGAGAAGAATGTTTTTCCTCGGAGGAGTTTCAAAGGAAAATTAGTTCAAGTTGTGAAGAAGTATTACCTCAGGGTGTCCAGGCTTCACTTTTGATAATTTGATGATCCTCCTGTGACCACTCCCTTCAGTTGTGCACACAATGTCCTGAGCCTCCAGCTGGACTCTGGTGCACTACCTTGTGAGGAAGTCCTTGGGTACTAGGTACTGACTGCTTCAGTGTAAAACAAACATATTTAACACACATGGGACAGAGGGAATTGGTGCCAGGTCCCAGATACTGGATTAGGTCAGAGAATCATGTGATCATATACTAGCTCCTTTATCAACACTGACAGACTGGCAGTCAAAGTAGTGGGAGAGTCAGAAAGTAATCCAAAGAGCAACAGAATGTCACTTTTTACCTCCAGAGGAATAAAATACAAAGCAGTGGAAGTTTTATCAAACAAATCAGTCAGGCTGCGTGCTGCATATAGATCTGTATTCAATTCTGGGCACAATGTGGGGATGCCAGCATTGGACTGGGGTAGACAAAGTAAGAAGTCTCACAACACCAGCTTAAAGTCCAAAAGGTTTATTTGGTAACAAAAGCTACTAGTCTTCAGAGCGCTCGCTGCTCCTTCATCAATTCTGGACACCAGAGCTCAGCTGGAATATATTAGACTTGGAGGGGATGTAGCACAGATTCAGCAGAATGACCCTAGGTGTTACAGTGCTAAATTAAGAGGACACTGCATATAGATTAAGCTTGTAAACCTTGAGTATGGAACATTGAGGGTGTTTAAAGAAACATATTTGTGCGCTGCTGCCCCTTGTGCACTAGGGCCTGCCATCGTCATCTGACCACTGAGGTCATCCTGGATCAGTAAGATTAAGTCTGACAATCCTAGGTTAAAGTCCAACAAGTTTATTTGGCCACACAAGCTTTCAGAGCGCTGCTCCTTCCTCAGGTGAGTGGAGCCTTCAGGAGAACAGTGCCCACGACACGACACAACTCTGCCACAGTATATCGACACAGAAACCATCAACTCATGTGAGACCACCATCCACCAAGTACACAGTACATACTCTTGCGACTTGGCAAATGTGCCTAACTGATACGCTGCAGGAAAGCATGTCCCGGGACATGGTACATTAGCCACACCATGTAGACGGTACAACAACGGATAAATGGACATCGCTCAACAATCACCAGGCAGGAGTACTCCCTTCCTGTCGGGGAACACTTCAACAGTCAAGGGCAGTCAGTCTCTGATCTTTGGGTAAGCATTCTCCAAGGCGGCCTTCAAGAACACGATAATGCAGAATTGCCGAACAGAAACTGATAGCCAAGTTCTGCAAACATGAGGATGGTCTCAACCGGGATCTTGGATTCATGTCACACTATCTGTAACCCCCAGAACTTGCCTGGACTTGCAAAATCTCACTAACCGTCCTGGCTTGATTCAATTCACACCTGTGATTAATTCTCTCTCCACTCATGTTGTCTGCACTTGTAAAGACTTGGTTACCTGCTAAGAATCACATTCCAACCATCATCTTGTAAATTAAGTCTGTGTCTATATGTGCCCTGTTTGTGAATCCAATCCTCCAATCACCTGATGAAGGAGCAGCGCTCCGAAAGCTCATGCTACCAAATAAACCTGTTGGATTTTAACCTGGTGTTGTGGGACTTCTTACTGTGCCTACCCCAATCCAACGCTGGCATCTCTCATCACCTGGATGGAATAAAGTCTTTGGGCAGAAGCTATTTTCTCTACCATATGCACAGGCAATTTTATAAGCACCCACAGAACATGTTTTTGGTAGGGTGGGATAGGGACACGTAAAATAGAGTGGGTGCCCTGCCTATCACCTTCCTACTCACTCCTGAACTCACCCTGAACATAAGAACATAAGAAATAGGAGCAGGAGTCGGCCATCCAGCCCTTCGAGCCTGCCCCGCCGTTCAATAAGATCATGGCTGATCTGACATGGCTCAGTTCCACTTTCCCGCCCTCTCCCCATAACCCTTAATCCCCTTGCCTATCAAAAACCTATCTACCCGCGTCTTAAATATATTTAGCAAGGCAGCCTCCACCACTTCAACAGGCAGAGAATTTCAGAGATTCACCACCTTTTGAGTGAAGAAGCACAGTGGGTGACTGAGTGAGTGCCCAAATTAACAGCCTGCTGGCTACATGTAAATAAATAATTAAGGATTCATTGAGTTTGATGGTAAATTGGGGAGGTGGTTGCATCGCAGTATTATTACTGGATTAGTAATCCACACATCCAGGGTAATGCTCTGGGGGTCTGGCTTTGAATCCCTACATGGCAGGTGGTGGAATTTGGATTGAATCAATAAGAACCTAGAATCAAAAAGTCTAATGATAATAATGAATCATTTTTGTAAAACTCATTTGGTTTACTAATGTTTTTTAGGGAAGGAAATGTGTCATCCTTAGCCTGGTCTAGCCTACATGTGACTCCAGATTCACAGGTTGACTCTTAAATGTCCTCCGAAATGGAAACAACAACAGCAAACTAACCCTGTTGAGCCTGTAAAATCCTCCTCACTAACATCTGCGAGTTTGTTCCAAAATTGGGAGAGCTGGGCGGGGTAGAGGGGTTTTTGGAACTAGATGAAAAGTGAGATATAGAACTGGACCAATGAAACAATGGAAGAAATTAAAATTTTAAATACATAGGAAGATAAATTAATAAAAATTGATTATTAAGATAAAAATAAATGAAATAAAATAAAAGGAAATAGGATGAAGGTGAAGAAGAGAGTTCAGGCATTGAAGTTGTTGAACTAGATGTTCAGTCTAGGAGGTTGTAATGTGCCCAATTGGAGGAGGTATTGTTCCTCTAGTTTGTGTTGGGCTTCACTGGAACATTGCAACAGGACAAGGATGGACATGTGGAGAGCAGGATGGTGTGTTGAAATGGCAGCGACAGGAAGGTCAGGGTCCTGCCTGTGGAAGGACCGAAGGTGTTCAGCAAAGCGGTCACTCGGTCTGGTTTTGGTCTCTCCGATATGGATAAGGCTGCACTGGGAACAGCGAATGCAATAGACCAGATTAAATGAGGTGCACATGAAGCCCTGGGAAGATGGGCAGATAAAAAGTGAATGGGCAGGTGTTCGAGAAAGAGACAAAGAGCTCTCAGGCCATCCTGTGTGGAATGGGGTGTACAGGAGTCCTTCTATTCCTCAACCAGAGACCTGAAAAATCCCCATCGACCTCCACTCTCCTCCGTCTGGCTGAGCTGGTTCCGTCAACAATTTCTCCTTTAACTTGTCTCACTTCCTCCCAATACAAGGTGTGGTTATGGGTACCCACATGGGTCCCAGCTGTGCTAATATCTTTATGGGGTACGTGGAATATTCCTTCTTCCAGTCCTACTCTGGCCCCTTCCCGCAATTCCTCTATCGATACATAGACCACTGTATTGGTATTCCTTCATCTCTCATCTGGACCTGGGAAACTTTATCAACTTCACTTCCAATTTCCACCCCTCTATCACCTTCACATGCTCCATCTCTGACACTTCCCTGCCCATCCTTGACCTCTCTGTCTCCATTTCTGGTGATAGACTGTTCACCAGTTTCCATTACAAACCCATCAAATCCCGCAATTACCTCGATTACAGCTCTTCACACCCCACATTCTGTAAGGATTCCATCCCATTCCCTCAGTTCCTTCACCTCTGCCGCATCTGTTCCAATGATATCACTTTCCAAAATGGCACTGCTGAAATGTCTGCCCTCTTGAAGCTGATTTACTGAGTGAGTGTGAGGCTAGTGGCTCAATTGTAATTTGAAAATGCATTCCCTGACTTTGACCATTCCTGTGATGACATTAAACTTTTTCTGCACTGAATCTAAGTCTTTACGCCTAGGCTGATGGCATTAACAACAAGGGCTAACTGCCCCTACTGCCTTCTCAATATCAGTCTGGAAACTACCTGATCTCCTGAGGAAGGAGGCGCTCTCACCTCCTGCACCAAGAACGGTGGAGCACACACATTCCTCTTATTTCATTTATATTGTTTTCCTGCTCTGTCGTTTCCCTTGCCCCGTCATTTCCAACACTGGCAGGTAGCATGCAGGTCTACTTTATGAGGTGCAGATTGGTGCTGGCCTTGCATGAGCTTGGGCCCCCTGCTGAAATGAGCAACTATGTTTGATTCTTGGCTTGGGTCACTGTCCGTGTGGAGTTTGCACATTCTCCTCGTGTCTGCATGGGTTTCCTCTGGGTACTCCGGTTTCCTCCCACAGTCCAAAGATGTGCAGGTTAGGTTGATTGGCCATGCTAAGAAATTGGCCCTTAGTGTCCAGGGTAGCAGAGGTTAGCAAGGTTAGTGAGTATAATATGTAGGGATATGGGGGTAGGGCCTGGGTGGGATTGTGTTCAGTGCAGACTCGATGGGCCAAAGGGTCTCTTTCTTCTATGATCTATGAACTACTTAATAACGTGTTCAGCACTGGGTTGCACAATCTATCGTTATAATGTGGCGACAGCATGAAATTTGCATTGTCTTCAATGTTTTTATGTCTTATCCAATTTTTCTCCATTAGTTGTTAAAGCAGCAGAGGTTTGTGAAATAGGGACCACCGATTATGTTCAAGAAACCTCAAACCTTTTGCAAAACCCCCTTCAGTGGTCTGAAAACTTATCCATAAATCCCTTTAATTGCTTTTAGAATGATGGGTCAAGCATTTCAAGAAAAATAATAAACGTGATAGTTTAGAATATTTTACAATTTTGTCAGAAACAGCAAGCTGAGATACATTCTCCCAAGCTGGATACGTTCCATCTTTTCAATTCACACAATAGGTGAGAAATTGCAAAAGCGGTAAGTGAATGAAATGCTCAGTCAAAGTAACAGGTGTCGATACTACACTGAACCATCCCAACTCACTCCAATTAACTTGTTTGGAGATCTCAAAAATCCCAAAATGTGATCTAAGTTTGGAAACATTATGCAATGTAGTGTATGATATAGCAGCAAGAACTGGGCTCAACTTGATCTGTACTTTTAAAAAAGCAAAGTTTTAGCATATGTCGAGCTACAGTTAGAAACAATGTTATGAAAGATGATGGAACTGGGAGGGGGGTAGATGGAGTTAAGATACAAATCAGCTATAATGTATTGAATGGTGACAGATTTGAGGGGCTGAATGGCCTCTGTTCCCATGCTCATGAACTTCCGAGATAAATTAGAGGCTAATGAAAGTTCCTGAAGACAGATTGGATTAAATCAAGCATCAGCAAAGACAAAAAAAGAAAAACACAAGAGGATATTGGGAAAATTAGACAAGTGAGAAGCAAAAAGGGAGAGAAAACTTGTTCAGCAATATAAGAGAGTCACAAATAAATCCAAGAGTGAATGCAGAGAAACATCTTTATTCAAAGTATGGTGAGAATGTGGTAATCAAGGGGAAGCTAGATAAACACACGAGAGAAAAAGGAATAGGAAAATATGCTGATAGTGTGAGATGAAGAGGGGTTGAAAAACGCCTGTGTGGAGCATAAACATTGAGCAATTAGGCCGAATGGCTTCCTGAGCTGTCGATACTATCACCAAACATGATAAACATGATAATAATCCACAAAATCAGATATCCAGTGTTACTGTTCAATCTCTGATCAGTATTTGTGAAGACCTTGCAGTTTCTACTCTTGTATTAGCAGCAGTCTGTGGTTATTATCTTGTTTCATTAAGCTGAGAACAGGCCTCAAAATATATGTCCACCAGCAGAACTGTGAGGAGTGATGGCAATCACAGGATCCATCACAGACAGGCAAACACCCAGTACAAACTCACTACACCCACTTTGAATGGGAAAAGGGTTTGATCTAATGAGATTCTGGACAATAGAACTGAATGGAAGATTTTACTGAAATTTGTAGAGAGACAGGCTTCAGGTAGCTTGATCTGTCAGCGTGCCTCTTTGTGTAAGCTGCTCGTATATTTCAGTTTAACGTCAGGCTGGTTTTATTCATGTTCCACCTGATGATTTTCTGAGAGTCTGAGCTTGAATAGCTTTAGTACCCGTGAAAAATCAGACAATTGAAGGAATTGAAACACTAAAGCATGAACAAAGTTTCAGTGAATAGCGCACTCCAACATGCAGTCTATTACCTTTCATTACAGAAACAAAAGATACTAAAACTAAAAAATACATTGAAGATCAAAGAAATATAATAGAGCAGAACATTTAATATTATTTAACATGCATCTTAGTAGCTGTGCAACTCAACAACTGTGCATCTCAGTACCCATGCATCACAGCAACTGTGCATTTCAGCAACACTGCATTTCAGCAATTGTGCATTGCAGCAACCAGGCATCTCGGTACCCATGCATCACAGCAATCGTGCATTTCAGCAGCCAGGCATCTTAGTACCCATGCATCACAGCAATCGTGCATTTCAGCAGCCAGGCATCTTAGTACCCATGCATCACAGCAATCGTGCATTTCAGCAGCCAGGCATCTTAGTACCCATGCATCACAGCAATCGTGCATTTCAGCAGCCAGGCATCTTAGTACCCATGCATCACAGCCATCGTGCATTTCAGAAACTATGAACATAGAATCTCTACAGTGCAGAAGGAGGCCATTTGGCCCATTAAGTCTGCACCAAACACAATCACACCCAGCCCTATTTCCTGTAGCCCCACATATTGACCCTGCTAGTCCCCCTGAAAGTGATAATTTAGCATAGCCAAATAACCTAATTTGCACATTTTTGGACTGTGAGAGAAACCATAGCACTCGGAGGAAACCCACGCAGATACAGGGAGAACATACAAACTGTACACAGACAGTGACCTGAGGCCAGAATTGAACCAAGGTCCCTAGTGCTGTGAGGCAGCAGTGCTAAACACTGTGCCACCATGTCGTAAGTATCTCAGCAACCATGCACCTCAGTCCCAGAGAGACTGTTGATGATGCAAAGTGACTGAAAGAAAGAGTGAGGAACAGCTTAAAACATAAAGAGTCACAGTAAAAGAGAATGAGGTTGAGAGCTGGTGGGGAATGTTGAAGAGTAAGGGGGAGAGATGCGAGAGAGAGAGAGCGAGATCAATGATCATCAGTAAAACCAAGGCAGAGATGAGCAGGAGATAGAGGCGGTGAAGTAAATCAACTGGGGAAGAAAAGTCAAGAAAATTTAGCATCAGCAAATAAAACATAAAAGAGGAAACAAGTTGCAAAGGAAGGAAAGTTATCGAAAGCAGAAGGAATACATAACCCTGACAGAGCAATGACTATAAGCAAAGTGTAGGTTTCATTTCAATTTACAGAGTTTATCAGTTCTGTAAAAACTGGGAAAATAATAAAAAAAGGTGCTGGAAAAACTCAGCAGGTCTGGCAGCATCTGCGAAGGAGAAACAGTCTCAAGTCCAATATGACTCTTCTTAGAAACAGGGATTGTGCAAACAAGGATTGGTTGAAAAAGCACAACCTGCAGTCAGCTAGACTCTCAATCATTCCAAGAACTTGCAACATAGGATTTATTGAAGTCCCAGATGTATTAAAGTTAGGGATGTTAAATAGGAAGATAGGAAAAGGAGGAGGCCATTCAGTGCCTTGGGCCTGATTTGCAGGTAAATGAGACCTTGGCTGATCCGTATCCACCTTGGTTCGTAACCCTTAACCCTCTAATCGAATAAAAATCTATTAGTCTCAGTTTGAAACTGTCAATTGACAACAGCTTTGTGGGATGAGAATTCCAGATTTCCCAAAGAAAAAGAAAAACTTGCATTTATAAAGCACTTTTCACAACCACCAAATATCTCAAAGTTCTTAATAATCAATGACGTATTCTTTGAAATGCAGTGAATGTCTTAATGTATTATGAAGTCTCACAACACCAGATTAAAATCCAACTGGTTTGTTTGGAATCACAAGCTTTCAGAGCACTACCCCTTCAAATAAGACTTTAACCTGCTGTTGCGAGACTTCTTATTGTGTCCACCTCAGTCCAATGCTGGCATCGCCACATCATATTTTAATGTAGGACCTTTTCTACTGCTACCCTTTGTTGAAGAAAAGCTCCTTCACATCACCTGGGCTTCCCACTGCTAAGAGATTTTCTTCTCGTATTTTGACTGAATGCTTTATTCTGTTGTGTACCAGTTCCTTCACTGTACATTGTACAGTGCAGGGTATACTGCCAAATTTTGAGGTTTTAAGTTTATTTATTAGCCACAATTAGACTTACATTAACACTGCGATGAAGTTACTGTGAAAATCCCTGAGTCGCCACACTCCGGTGCCTATTTGGTTACACTGAGGGAGAATTTAGCATGGCCAATGCACCCTAACCAGCACATCTTTCATTTGTGGGAGGAAAGCCACATAGACACATGGTGAGCGTGCAGATTCCACAGTGATCCTAGCCAGGAATTGAACTTGGGTTCTTGGAGCTGTGAGGCAGCAGTGCTGACCACTGTCTCACAGTGCCTCTCCAGTGCTGGAGCTCTAAGAAAATGTGTTTCTAAATCTACTATTACCTTGTTCTCCTCTGTCCTATTCGTTTGAGTTGCCCAAGATTAATAAAGCTATGCTTTTTAGTGAAAAATATTAGCACCAATAGACATTTTATGTTGTAGTATTTTGAATCATAGGCTAGAATTTAATTATGCAATAGTTTAGTTACTTAATTCAAGTCAATGAAAAGCCTGAGTTGCAAAAAATGTTACTTACTTCTGAGGGGGGAGGGGGTGGATGGTACATAGAGGGAGGACTGCTTTTCTTGATTTATATTAATAACCTAGACCTGGGTGTACGAAGCACAAACTCAAGATTTGAAGATGATGCAAGACTTAAAGTATTGCAAACTGTGAGGATAGTGTTAGATATAGACAGGCTGGTGGCACGGGCAAGAACCAGGCAGTCAGCCAGATTACATTTAATTTAGCAAAGTGTAAAATGAAACTTTTTAGTTCGAAGAATGAGGAGAAGTAACAGAAAATAAAAGGTACAATTCGAAAGAAAATGCAGGAGCAGAGGGACCGGCTTGTATATACGCATAAATCATTAATGGTGGAAGGATAGGTTGCTAAAGTCGTTGACAAATTATACTGAATCACAGATTTTCTAAATAGGATCACAGAATACAAAAGCAAGTCAGTTATGAACCTTCATAAAACACTGATTGTGCCTCAACAGGAAGGATGTAAAGGTTTTAGAAAGGATGCAGAAAATCTTGACAAGAATGGGTCCAAAGATGAGAAGCTTCAGTAATGTGGATAGGTTGGCAAAGCTGAGGCAAGACAAGGTTGAGAGGAGATTTGTTAGAGATGTTTAAAATCATGAGGGGCAAGAACCCTAAGGTGATTAACAAAAGAACCAGGAAAGACATGAAGGAAAACCTATTTTTGCTTTGGATCCGGAATGCACTGCCTGGGCATTTGGTGGAGACAGATTCAACTGCAGTTTTCAAAATAGAACTAGGCCATATCTGAAGAGAAAATATTTTATAAGGTGACGGGGAAAAGGTGGAAGAGTGGGACCAGCTGAGTTTTGCAGGGAACTGACACAGAGAGGTTGAGTGGGATTTTCCTCCCTCTCTGCAGTTTGTTTTGTGGCAGTGGGAGGTGGTGTGCTGCTGGCAAGTGGCAAGATCTTATGGTCCTGTGGCGTTGAGTGCCAGCAAGATTTTGGCAAATGTGCTGAATGGCAATTCCTTCTGTGCTGCAACCATTTTATGATTCTAGTACTGATAAGTTCAAGGAAGTTGCTAAACACATGAGAAAGAAGGAAACTGAAAGTTATCCTGACAGTGTGTGATCAAGAAGGGTGGAAGGAGGCTTGTGTGAAACACAAACCTTAATATAGATGGGTGGGCCAAATGGCCTGCTTCTGTGTTGCAAATTCCATGTAAAGTTACCAGCGGGGAATGCAAACACTATATTGCATTTCACATCCTCAGGCCTTCAATAGATAAATGCAGCAGATTGTTTGGGAACACTGATGATGCTTTAGATCCCAGGATTCTAGAGCTTCAAAGGCACAGAAATGCCCATTTATGAGAAAGCTGTGTGCAGGGAGTTGTAAGATCATTTATTTTCACAGTCACTGAATTGTACAGGACGGGTTACTGTTGTTGCTGTTGCTGTGAAATTACTCAGAGACATTCAGCAACAGCAGTATGAGGCTTGGAACCCTGGGCCTGGTTTTCCCTCCACCATCACTTAACCTCCTATGAATTCACAGCCACACCACAAGCTCTGGACATTCTGATCAACTCTTACCATCCAGCTGTACTCAAACTCCAGAGACACATGGCGAGACATGTCCTTGTGCCCCTCATAATCCTGTTGTGGGAAATTCACCACTTCAGAGTCAGACTTGGAGGTTTAACAAACAGTTTTATTGGGACAAAGCTTTGGGAGAAGTGCTGGCATTCTGCAGTACAGGCAGCCATCTTCTCAACTACACAATGGAAGCTGAGCATCTTTTATACTTTTTAGATAATAGACAGTATGGACATTAGTCTTAGTACATCATTATAAGTTGAGTAGACAGTACGGCCATCAACAGTTAACACATCGTTATGCACAGACAAGTACGGACATTGAGTTATCACATCATTGTACATAGAGTAGAAACATTTATGCAGTTATGTCCTCTAACAATGAGTGGTTTTGTTACATACATTTATGCATTTATGTCCCCATCATTGACTGATTTTGTTATCAAACTCATTGTTCTAGGTCTGTTTTTATCTCAAGTTTAAGGTGCCTCAAGGTCTGACCTGTTTCCTGCAGTAATTTAAACACTACAGGTTTTAACTCTTTGTGTAATGTCTGTGCCCAAAGGCAGTGCCTCTTAATGTCCCTTCCCAGGGTCCATTTTGTGCGCCAGGTAACCATTTTGTGTCCTTTATTTTGATTTCACTCCAACAACTCCCCGTTTTGGTCAGGATTATTATTTGTTCACAAGTAGATGTTCATCTTCTCCTTTCCTTCCTTGTAGTCCTTTGTGTCTTTGGGGGTTCCCATCATGTATTCCTCCTTGATGATTACGCTAGCTCCTTGCACAATTCCTGTCATCATTACTTTGCAACAGACATTAAGGCATCCAACAATTAGGCAACAGACAATTATTATTGCAATGAGTACGATCAGTCCATGCAATAAATAGGATCCCCGGGATCCCCCCACCAGCCATTCGAGCGAGCTACTCCCTTTCTTGAGTCCTTGCCTAAAGTCATCAAGCTGTTTTCTTATGTTATTAATGACTTGGATGTTATAGGATTCATCCTATAACATGTGTTATACATTTGTCTCCTATTAATGTGTATACTGGTGTGCTAACTGGAAGCCTACTGTGTATCGGCTCTGCTGTGCATATAATCTTAATTCAGCCATTTCTTGGTTGAGTCTCCAGAGCTTTTGACGTATTGTTTCCCAGGACTATTAGTCCACAGATAATATGGTTCCTATTTTTGACACTAATTACTCTTGCTGTTAAACTGGTTTAATTTCAAATGGAACCAAGTCGCAGATAGAGTAGCACAATTAGCCTTGGAGCAAGAGG
Organism: Prionace glauca; assembly: GCA_037974335.1. NCBI lineage: Eukaryota > Metazoa > Chordata > Chondrichthyes > Carcharhiniformes > Carcharhinidae > Prionace > Prionace glauca. The sequence goes on from CM075741.1 coordinate 1,832,749, forward strand.
CAGTTGGCGAGCTGCCAATAGCGGTAATGGGACAGATATACAGAAATAGATATTCGGAACTTACATGAGGATACCTCGAAAGAGGAAAAGAGGAAGTGGGAAGCATAGGGAGTGAGCAACGGAACCGATAACATTTGGAGATGAAATGATAAGGGAATGGCATCAGAGTGCTTACAAATCACCCTGTCTGGGGTGATCCTTCCACGTATTTGCATGAACCATCTACAAAAAGGGTCCCCTCAGCTGTTGTTAAAGGTATATCCTTCATCCTACCTCCTTCTACGTCCATATCTATATCCCCACAATAGTGTGTTTCTCCTGTGTCTAAAGTTCCTTCTGCTGGGTTATCTCCTGTGTCTCTTACTATTATAACTGATTTGCTTGGAGGTAGGAGGACAGCTTCCCATTTAGCCCTTCTCATGTTTGAGATGGACTTTAACTTTCCCATGTTCAGCATTCTCATCAAGGTGTGTTTGATGTGGAGGATTATATTCCCTGTCATTATTATTGGCTCACTAACCTTTATGGCCCAGGTGGTGCAATCTAAGGCAGCTATGCACCTTGGCAGTCCAGTGACCACTGGCTCTTCTATTGTTGAATAGTAACATATGGGTCTCCTTTTATCGCCTGTGTTACCACTGCGGAATAGAACTCTCCCTCATTACTACAATGGATGTGGAAGTCTTTATTGGAATCTGGTAATCCTAGTCCAGAGGCTGATATCAGTTCTGTTTTTAATTTGTTATAAGCCTCTTCCTGCTCAGGTCCCCATTCTATGGGATTTAAAGCTGGTTTTCCCCCTTTGACTAGTCTTTGTATAGGTTCTGCCAATTTTGCAAATCCTGAGATAAAACTTCGGCTACAGTTAAACAGTCCCAGCACCTTTCTGACTCCTCTTATGGTACAAAGTCTGACAACACCAGGTTTTAGTCCAACCGATTTATTTGATAATATTTGATAATAAATCAGTTGGAATGAGAATATTATCAAATAAATCGGTTGGACTAAAACCTGGTGTTGTCAGACTTTGTACTGTGTTTACGCCAATCCAACGCCGGCATACCCACATCATGTCCTCTTATGGTAACAGGCCGTGGCATTTGTTGTACTGCCTTCTTTCTGTCTGTAGGCATTACTTTAAGCCCTTGGGATATTAGGTGTCCTAAGTACAGGACTTGTGTTTTCCCGATTTGTGCCTTTTTGGGCCTCACCTTTAACCCTGCAGTTTTTAGTTTAATACTAGGTATAGTGCTTTCTGATGTCCTGACTTAGGTTCTGAAGTATTAAGATATCATCTAGATATTGTAGGATCATGCCACCCTCTGGCAGTTCTACCCTGCTCAGGATGTCACTCATTACTTGATGGAAGATAGCGGGGCTATTGTGGAATCCCTACAGTAGGCAAGTCCAAGTGTACTGTTTGTCTCCCACTGTAAAGGCGAATTTGTCTTGGGATTTGGGATCCAAGGATAGGGACCAGAATCCAACGGCTATATCCAATACCGTAAATATTTCATGCTCCGATGACAGTCCATTCAGGATTGTCGAGAGGCTTGCTACAATGGGGTGCAATTTGGACGTGACTTTATTCAGTCTGGTGTAATTTATCGTGAGCCTATAGCTGCCATCAGGTTTGCTCACCGGCTAGGTTGGGGAGTTGGTGGTACTCGTGGTTTTTCCACTAACCCCTTAACTATCTCCACTACAGCTGCCTCTGCTTCTGGTTTTTTTGGGTATTGTCAGTGGGGCTTATGCTCCGATTCAGGTACCTTTATCGGGTCCGTTTTAGTTAAGCCAGTATCTAATTTTGTCTTAGTGCATACTCCGGGGGCAGAAGCACAGATGGCTCTGAACCCTCCTGTCTCTAACTCCCAATCTCTGGTGGAGGCTGTGGCCACCTTAATAGTTTCAAGCTGACTTGTGAGTTCCCTATTCTAGCCTTCCGACCATTCTGTCTTGGCCAGATTAATTCTTCCTTTCCTCAGTCTATCAGAATCTCATACTCTTTCATTAAATCATTTCTCATTATTGGACCCTCGTTATTTTTACACACATAGGATCTCATCGGTAGATACAAATTATTTATTTCTACTAACATGGTCTCACTCAGGTAGGCAGGTGTTTTGTTCTCTCCTATCCCTGTTAGGTAGATTATCCTACTTGTAGTGGGTAAGGGTAGGTCGGTAACATATATAGATAACAGATATGTGTCCACCAGCACCTCACATTGCCTGCCCCCTACTAGTGCAGACACATAAATCCTTCCCTCCTTCTTACCCTTATGAATGGGGGCTGCAGACCGTCAATCTTGCTGATCTCAGAGGTTCCTTGGTTCCTCTGATTCTGCTGTGGTCACGGATCGGGTCGGGGGTCTCCCATGGATTGCGTCGGGAGTCTCCCATGTTTGTTCCCACACTGCTTCTGTGTGTCCATTTTTATTACCGTGACTACAATGTTTTCCACTGCTTTAAAATTTGTTTCCTATCCTTGGGATCCCGCAATCCCTTGCAAAATGCCCTAGTCGGCCACAATTGTGACAGGTCAGTTTGGACTTATAGTAGCGGGAGCGGAACTAAGTGGCTACTCTTCCTAGAACAGAAGTCATAGAATTCCTACAGTGCAGAAGGAGGCCATTGGGCCCATCGAATCTGCACCAACCACAATCCCACCAGGCCCTACTTTCATAAACTCACACATTTACCTGGCTAATCCCCCTAACCTGCACATCTTTGGACACGAAGGGGCACTTTAGCGTGGCCAATCCACCCTAACCTGACCATCTTGTGACACTAATAAAACAAACTGAAACGGAAAATGCCAGCGGAAGATGGGCACCGTCCTCAGCGCCGCGCCCCCTGATGCTGGTGGGTGAGAAGCCCACCCCAGGAGCTCCTGATCCAGGCTGCTCACCCTGGTGAGCAGCCTGGATCAGGTGCCAACCTTCAGACTGAGACTTCAAAACAGGAGGAAAGGGGCAGGAGGGTATTCCTCTCCCTCTCTCCATCCCAGGTGGATATTAAACACCACAGCACAGATTGTCTGGCTCACCACTGGGATTTTGCTGTGCCCCAGTTTCCCACATTTTTACAACAGCAGAGCTCCACTCACTTTACCGCTGAGCAGGGTGAAGCTCCTTACCTATCGGGCTCGCTCGTTCAGTGTGCCGCTGACAGCGCCGGCCACTCCTGCACCATTCCCAATGCCTTCCTCCCTTGCTCCCAGCTCCGGCCGCACTGACTTTGTTGTCTTACTCTAGTATGGGATTTCTCCTCTCTGCCTCCCAGTATACCACTAGCCCATTCCATTAGTTCATCATAATCCTGGGACATAATCACTCTCATTTTTAGAATGGTTTGGTGAGCACTAGAGAGCCCATCCTTGAAAGCCTTGATGAACGCTCAATCCCTACAGCCTGGATTCTCTTGCCCTGAGCATTCCTGGTATACGTGGAACAACTGTTTCCCATACTCAGAAGCTCCTTCCCCTTTTAGCTGCTTGGTCATTGTAATTCTGTTCCAGTTAATAGGAGCATTTCCTAAAATTCTCTGGACTTCTGTTTTAAACTGGGTGAAGGGTGTCAGTTAGGCATCATTTTCTGCTGTTAGGGCGACTACATGTTTCCAATGTCCCCCACCATAATCTTGTGCTCGAGGAGTGATGGGTCCTTCTGCTAACTGCCTCCACTTATCCGCAGGACATGCTGCCCTGACCAGTTGGTGTATGTCCCTCATGTGTAGTTGGTGTCCTACCCAAACTGAATCTAATTCTTCTCAGAATTTAGTGTTTGCCCTTCTAGGTTGTAATTTACCCAGGGAAGCAATTATCTGCTGTCTTTCGCCAGGGTTGAATGGTTTATAATTTGCTATTGGCTGTGTATCTGTTCCCCCTCGGGTTACTGGCGCTAAGTTGTGTTCTAGCGCTTCCCATTTCTTTGGAAGGGTGGTTGGCCCCTGTCGTGTATAGTCATAAGGGGGTAGAGGAACAGTTTCCCCTCCCCATTGATTCTCCTGTAACACTCAGTTTCGTTTCTCCAGTTCCCTTACTCTGGATTCTAAATTTCTAATCTCTTTATCTTCGCTCCACTTTTTGGTGGAAGCGACTACTTGTTCAATTAGTCCCGCTAATTGATGTACTAATAATACCCCTGCCGCCTTTGTCTTGTCTCTCTTTTACCCATCTATCCACTTTCTCTGCTGGTCTTAGGTATGAGAAGCATCCCAGCCAACCCTTTACATCCTCTTTATTAACGCGCGTCTATCTGTCATGTACATTTCAATAAGAGATCCTGCAGGTCCCCTCTTAACTTCTTTATCTGCCATCTCACAGACTTCACTATCCCCGGTCACTACTGTCTCCTTGGCAACGTGTTTCATACATCATACAGCCATGATTACTTCCTAGCAATGTGTTTCTCCACCATCAGGGACTTCACTATCCCCAGCCACAATTACTACCCTAGCATCGTGTTTCTCCACTGTTAAGGGTTTCTATTTATACTCATGGCCACTATTACTGCCTCGGCAATGTGTTTCTCCACTAGATTCCAGCTCTAGGTTAGAGTGATCAGCTTCTTTTTCCGCACCACTTTACAACATTGACAGTCCAGTACCCAACTATACAAACTTTCACGCAAACAGCTGGCAAACTCTACGTTTGTTCGCCACTACAGAGTTTGATGTTAACTGACCTTTGCCATTTGTGTTACATGATCCTAAGTGCCCTTGGTGCCTCTATGCCCATTTCAGGGTCCTGACCTTCACGTGAGGGATTTCCCCTCTTAACAACCAGTCTAAGGCTGCGCGTTTGAGACAGACACTTCCTTGTCCTCTAGTCGGTCAGCACAAGTCGGTCAATCAATACTTATTACTATACCATCAACAATCAGTTCTTATCTCTATAATACCACTTAATTTTTACTCCTTTTAAACTGTATTGTTGACTCTGTCTGACTTCCATAGATCCAATGATCTCTGCCCCGGTTTGTCGATCATGGCCATTCGATCGAACATACCATCAGTAGTGAGATCCTGCCCGACTACGCCAATTTGTTGTGGGAAATTCACTTCGGTTTCAGACTTGGAGGTTCAACAGTTTTATTTGGACAAAGTTTTGGGAGAACCGCTGGCACTCCACAGTATGGGTAGCCACCTTCTCAACTACACAATGGTAGTTAAGCATCTTTTATACTTTTTAGATAATAGACAGTACTGACATTAGCCGTTAGCACATTGTTACAAGTTGAGTAGACAATATGGACATCGATAGTTAACACATCATTATACACAGATAAGTACAAACATTGACAATTATCACATCATTGTACATAGAGTAGATATATTTATGCAGTTATGTCCTCTAACAATGACTGGTTTTGTTACATACATTTATGCATTTATGTCCCCATCAGTGGCTGATCTCATTATCAAACTCATTGTTCTAGGTCTGTTTTTATCTCAGGTTTAAGGTGCCTCAAGGTCTGACCTGTTTCCTGCAGTAATTTAAACACTACAGGTTTTAACTCTTTGTGTAATGTCTACGCCCAAAGGCAGTGCCTCTTAATGTCCCTTTCCAGAGTCCATTTTATATGCCAAGTAACCATTTTGTGTCCTTTACTTCAATTTCACTCAAACAATACCACACATAGAATTCACTCAACTTGGCTGCCTCTGCAACACAGATCATGCAACGCCAGAGATTTTCATGCCCCCTCTTTGCTCTCCTAATTTATTTTTTATGTTCGCCCCTGCACTTTCTGTACTCCTTTAGGGCAGCCACTGTTTTGAGCCTCTGTATCTGTCATGCACTTCACTTATTTCCTTCTCCAATCCTGTATATCCCTTCATGTAGGGCATTGGACTTGTTGGTCCTATCTTTTATCTTTACAGGAACATATTGGCTTTGTACTCCCTGTTTGAATGACTCTCACTGTTCTGATGTGGATTTTCATACAAGTATCTGCTCCTAGGGGGAGGGTGCGAGGGTAGGTGACGTTACGAGGTCTAAAGTTAAGGATAGGGTACAGGTAAGGGAAGAGGCCGAGGATGTCCCAATTGGTGGCATTACGGCAAATAGGGTCCAGGTGAAGGCTGGGATGAAAGCGCTTTATCTGAATGCACGAAGCATTCGGAATAAAGTGGATGGGCTGGTGGCGCAGATCAACACAAATGGATACGATCTGGTGGCCATTACAGAGACGTGGCTGCAAGGTGACAGGGACTGGGAGATGAATGTACAGGGCTATCAAGTGTTTAGGAAGGATAGGTAGGAGGGAAAAGTGGGGGGCGTAGCTCTGCTGATTAAGGATAGCATCATGGTGGTAGCAAGGGATGATATCGGAGCCAAAGAGCAGAAAGTGGAATCGTTGTGGGTGGAGATTAGGAACAGCAAAGGGAGGAAGACTCTGGTGGGTGTTGTCTATAGGCCCCCGAATAATGGTCTGGAGGTGGGGCGGGCTGTTAACGCGCAAATAAGTGCGGCATGCAGGAATGGGACGGCAGTAGTTATGGGGGATTTCAATCTGCATATTGATTGGTCGACCCATGTTGGACGAGGTGGGCTCGAGGAGGAGTTCTTGGAATGCTGCCGGGATAATTTCCTTGAACAGTGTGTGTTGGAGCCGATGAGGGAGCGAGCTATCTTGGATCTGGTGCTATGTAATGAGGCGGGTAGAATTAGGGACCTTGCGGTGAAGGATCCTCTTGGAGAGAGTGATCATTGTATGGTGGAGTTTCTGTTGCAGATGGAGGAGGAGAAAGTGGGTTCCCGGACACGCGTCCTTTGTTTGAATAGAAGGGAGTATGGTAGGATGAGAGAAGAATTGGCGAATGTGGACTGGGAGAGCGCGTTGGAAGGTAGGTCTGCTGAGGAACAGTGGAGGATCTTTAAGGAGATCTTTCTTGGTGCTCAGCAGAAATTTATTCCGATGGTCAAAAAGGACCGAAGGAGGAGAGGTAATAAGCCGTGGATAACGAAGGAGGTGAAGGAAAGTGTTAAATTAAAAGCGGAGGAATTTAGAGTAGCTAAGAGCAGTGGGCGAGAAGAGAATTGGGAAAGGTTTAAATGTCAACAAAGATTGACAAAGAAGTTGATAAAGAAGGGTAGGAGAAACTATGAAGCTGGGCTAGCGCTTAATATAAAAAAGGATAGCAAGAGTTTTTATAAATATATAAAAAGGAAGAGGCTGGCTAGGGTGAACGTTGGTCCTTTAGAGGATGAGAAAGGGGACCTAGTGGTAGGGGATGGGGATATGGCTAAGGTCTTGAATAACTTTTTTGTTTCTGTCTTCACGGAGGAGGACATGAATAATTTGCCGGGTGTTAGCGATGGAAAGGTGGAGGGTCTTAATGACATTACTATTACTAGAGAGGTGGTGCTCGACAGACTGGAGGGACTGATTGTGGACAAGTCCCCAGGACCGGATGGAATGCATCCAAGGGTTCTGAAAGAAATGGTGGAGGTTATAGTGGATGCCTTGGTGGTTATTTTCCAGACGTCGCTGGATTCCGGGGAAGGGCCGGAAGATTGGAAAATGGCTAACGTTACGCCGTTGTTTAAGAAGGGTGCCAGGCAAAAGGCGGGGAATTATAGGCCGGTTAGTTTAACGTCTGTGGTAGGTAAAATGTTAGAATCCGTCATTAAGGAGGAAATTGCGAGGCATCTTGAAGGGAATTGCTTGATAGGACAGACGCAACACTGTTTCATTAAAGGGCAGTCGTGTCTGACAAATTTACTGGAGTTCTATGAGGATGTGTCTAGGGCAGTGGATAGAGGAGAGCCGGTGGATGTGGTCTTTCTGGATTTTCAGAAGGCGTTTGACAAGGTACCTCACAAGAGGTTATTGCAGAAGGTCAGGGGACATGGAGTTGGGGGTAGGGTGTTAGCGTGGATAGAGGATTGGTTGTCAAATAGGAGGCAGAAAGTGGGGGTCAATGGGTGCTATTCGGATTGGCGGTTGGTGACTAGTGGGGTGCCCCAGGGGTCGGTGCTGGGGCCTCAGCTATTTACCATTTATATAGATGATCTGGAGGAGGGAACCAAGTGTAGGGTGTTGAAATTTGCTGATGACACCAAGATTGGGGGAAAGGCAAATTGTGCGGAGGGTGTGGAGAGTCTGCAGAAGGATCTAGATAGGCTGAGCGAATGGGCCAGGAAATGGCAAATGGAATTTAATGCTGGCAAGTGTGAGGTGGTCCACTTTGGTAGGAAGAATGGTAGGAAGGACTATTACTTACATGGTGAAAAACTGCAGCAGGCGACGGTGCAGAGGGACCTCGGGGTCCTTGTGCATGAGTCGCAAAAACCCAGCTTGCAGGTGCAGCAGGTGGTCAGGAAGGCGAATGGGATGCTGGCCTTCATAGCGAGGGGGATTGAATATAAAAGTAGGGAGGTCTTACTGCAGCTGTATAGGGCATTGGTGAGGCCGCAGCTGGAGTAGTGTGTGCAGTTTTGGGCGCCGCACCTGCGCAAGGATGTTTTGGCCTTGGAGGGAGTGCAGAGGATAAAGTTATGTTGGGATTTGATTTTCATGCATCTGTCCACAGGCACAATTAAATGTATCGCATGATTTTAGATAGCGAGTATTGTGTGTGTTAACAATTGTGCTTGAGTTAATTGCATGTTTTAAAGTTTATTTGCCTCAAGTCAAATCAACAACCAATACATAAAACCATCCAGAGAATCTGCTGCAGTTTCAAAGGAGTGACTTGATTGCAAACAAGAGAAACAACATCATACATAGTCACATAGACACAATATCACATTAGTGACACCAAGAGAAAGTCCATTCACAAAGTCAATTGATCTGGAGACTTGCTGACTCTTACAGAAGGCCACAGTCTTTCAGCAAGCAATGAGTCCTGTCTGGCAGAAGAAAAAGGCAAACTCGTCAGCTCAGAGTTGGTGCCTTCCTCCTCAGCTACAGAAGCCAAAGGCTGCCTTGACTCAATAAAGGCTACAGGTATCACTGGTTCTGTAGATGGCACATGAGTCTGCAGCAGGACATACCTGTTAGTCCTCTGGATCAGGCACTGTTCCTTTGCTTTGAGTCATGGTGCTCTTTCTGGGAGGCTTGTCTAACCTCCACTCTCCCTGACAAATCTGGAAATGTCAAATCCAAGCAGGTTCATATGTATCACCCCATTAGTAATTTAGCCAGCATAACCCCGGTGCTAGTGTACAGCATGATATTATACGATAACAAGAACCTTGCCAAACATAAATTCAGCGACCTCTGAACTTGCTTTTTCATATAGAAGCTTTAAAATGTTTGTACAGCTTGCTCTGCCAAGCCATGTGAGGCTGGGTGGTATGCGCTGAACGAATGTGGTATACCACATGTGATTTGAACTCTGCAGCTGGAAATGCTGTGCCATTGTCAGACACTAAGACCTCAGGGATGCGACGCGACGAATGGCAAAAATCTGCCACAACTTGTTGATGGTGGATTTGGTTATGATAGGCTTCACTAGCTAGATATCTAACCATTTTGACTGTACATTAATCAGGATGAAAAACATGTCCCATGAACGTTCCAATGAATTCTATACACAAATGTGACATAGCTAGCATGGCCGCTCCCAAGAATGTATATTTGACAGTGGGGGTCCTTGTGCACGAATCGCAAAAACCCAGTCTGCAAGTGCAGCAGGTGATCAGGAAGGCGAATGGAATATTGGCCTTTATAGCGAGGGGGATAGAATATAAAAGTAGGGAGGTCTTGCTGCAACTGTACAGGGCACTGGTGAGGACGCAGCTGGAGTACTGTGTGCAGTTTTGATCACCGCACAGCCTCAAAATAAGGGGGGGGGGGATGGTGCAGTTTAGATCGGAGTTGAGGAGGAACTTCTTCACTCAAAGGGTGGTGAATCTCTGGAATTCTCTGCCCGTTGAAGTGTTGGAGGCTACCTCGCTGAATATATTTAAGTCACGGGTAGATAGGTTTCTGATAGACAGGGGAATTAAGGGTTATGGGGAGAAAGCGGGAAAGTGGAACTGATCCACTTCAGATCAGCCATGATCTTATTGGATGGCGGGGCAGGCTCGAAGGGCTAGATGGCCTACTCCTGCTCCTATTTCTTATGTTCTTACACTGGCAGTGATGCCTGAGGTTTGACAACTTGAGCACTGACGACGCATTCTTTAAATCTCTTAGTCAATGCCCGACCACCAAATATAGCTAGTGACCAATGCCTTCATCTTACTTCGCCCAGGGTGTGTATCATGCAGCTCCTGTAGTAAAAGCTGTCACCCTGGGGCAGCACTATAACATGCCAGCCTCACGTTATCTCTGTCCTATGCTATAGATAAGAGTTTAATCTACTCTGACTTGTCTTGGTCCAAACCTTGTAGCAACATCCTCTTACATCTGTGGAGAGCAACAGATCCTTCTCAGTCCAGGACTTTGCATGGGCATCTGAAACTGGCAATATCTCTAATAGGTGCAAAGCCAACACGATTTCTTGTGGTGCAAGTGGTGACGGTATAGTCTGCGGCAAAGGGACACACTGAGTGCAGCCAAATTCAATATTTGCATCCTTGGTCTATGCTGGCAGCCAATGGCAAGACCCATCTCTGTATCTTCTCAAAGGCAGTCAATGACACAGGCTTATCTTCTCGGAACATTCGTTACAGAGGTTCGTGATTGGATACAATAGTGAGGCACCTTCCATATTTATATTGGTGAAACTTTTTCACTGCATAATTACTGCAAGTCTCTCCTGGTCAAGTTGAGAATATTTCATCTCAACTTTGAATAAGGTTCTTGATGCGAATGTATTTGGCCTCTCTATTCAGTCTGACATCTTGTGGGATAGGGCTGCTCCCACTCCAGGTAACTACAAAAGGTTTGGTTTGATCGAAACGTACAAGTAGTGTTGATGACTATAAGGTTTGCTTTACTTCAGGAAACATTTCTTTTTGCTCCTCTCCACAACTCCATTGTTAAAGCTTCTTCAGAAGCTGGTGTAATGGGGCTAGAACCATGGACAAGTTTTGCAGGAATCTCCCATATTAGTTTACCATCCTCAGGAATGATTTTAACTCTGTCACATTCCTAGGCTGTGGTATTTCTTTGATAGCATCCCCTTGAAACTATTCAAGGGGATGCAAACCCTTGGCATCTGCTTTGAAGCTGAGGTATCTAGCCTTATCTGCCTGGAGGGTTCATTTTTCTTGTTTTAAGCGGATGCCCTCTTCTAGGTTTGCCCTGTGTTCCTTAAGGGGCCCTCCAGTAATTAGGACATCATCCACCACTTTGGAGATTCCCTGCAACAAGCTTTCCTTGGTATGCTGGAAAAAGGTGCAAGGTGATGAGATCCCAAATAGCAAGCGGGTGTACTTATTTAACTCTTTGTGGATGTTAATGGTGACCAAATTTTGGGAGTCTTCATCAAGCTTCAATTGCTGGTATGCATAACTAAAATGTGGCTTGGTGTATTTAAGGCCCCTGCTAATTTTGCATAGCGGTCCTCAATCCTTGGAATGGGTATCGATCTATCTGGGCTCATAGTTAACGCCAAGCCTCCACAGATTTTCACAGTATTATCTGGCTTCAAAATAGGGACTATGGATGCAGCTCTGTCATAAAACTGCACCATCTTCCAATCTTTCTAATTCCACTTCTATTTTATGATGGAATGCATAAGGCACTGAGTGAGCTTGGAAGAATTTTAGTGTAGCCTTGGGGTTCAAGTAAATTTGGCTTTAGCCTCTTTTATCTAGCACAGTTCCTTCCAGAAAGTATCTGCACAGGAGCTCATGGAAACCTCCATCCCAAACATTCATTACCTCCAGCCAGTCTAATTTTATCTGTTTCAACCAGTCTTGACCCATGGAACAAGATCTGTGACTCTTAATCATCAGAACAGGTAACTAAGCTGTCTGGTTCCCAAAGGATACCATTAGTGCAACTGACCTACAGTCTTCAGCATCTCTTTCATATCAGTTGATAAAATGGCTTCTGAACGACTTAGCCTCAAAGATTGCAGACCTTTCTGGAGGTATCTGAAGTTTTGTTCACTTAAGACTATGGCTGCGGCTACAGTGTCGACCTCTGTCTTTAGAGATCTGCCACAAGGACGATCTTGATAGATGTCACCTTGTTGAGTTGGACCTGGTTTTAAAGTCTAAGTTTTGGATCCCTCGTTGGGTTCCTCAGCCAGCTGGTTTAACAGTATTGCCTCAAACAGTTTTTTTGTGCATTCTGTCCTGCCTGCTTACTCTGCACCAAGCTGCAAATGACCTTTCTTCTTGCACAAAAACATGTAGAATTTTTGTACAAGCACATTTCCTGGGAATGCTCTTCCCCACACCAAAAACATGCTTCCATCCCTGGTGCTACACTACCTCTCACCCTCACTTGGGCTGTTCCTTGCTGCAGCTATTTTCCACCATAAGCGGTTCACCTTGTTGGGAATGCCTTGTAATTCATTTCCGCCATGCTCAGCACATTCAGTCGCCTGGGTCATCTCCATGGTGTTTTCCAAAGGGATTTTAGCCTCAGCCAGCAGGTTCATTTGTACTGTGAGGCTGCTGTAGATCCTTCAGACGTGTCTCTTAATGTGTCCTCCAAAATTAAGCTGAATTTGCAGTGCACTGCTAAACATTACAGTCTGGCCACGAACCAGAGATTGTCTCCCCTGGTTCCCTCACAGCTGAATGAAACTCATACCTTAAAATTATGACGGTCAGGGTTAAAGTAGTCTTTGATCAGTCCCACAATTTGATCAAAGACTTTGTGTCTGAAGCATCAAGTGATGTTAGGCTCCTCACTAATTAGCCAGTAAATTTGTGGGCCACAGACTGTATCACTTTTTGTTTTTCCTATACAGTGATCCCATTAACCACAAAGATATAACACACCCTTTTGATATATTGCCCTCAACTCTGATCCCATTAACCACAAAGATATAACACACCCTTTTGATATATTGCCCTCAACTCTCAAGTTCTGGGTCAAGTGATTCTATCTTCCTAATTAAAGGCATCTTAAGGCTATCTGTACCTGTTTCTTCTTAGCTTCAACGATCACTTTCCTCCCCCTCCAACTGCACACTGCTGCTTCCTGACAACTGATGTTTTTGCTTGGAGCCTGTGTAGTAAACTGGAGGCAACTCGGTGTACCTCCAACAACAAAGGATTTATTAACCAATATAACTATATACAAGATTAGAGTCTAACAGAATACATTCACAGGTCTGTTTTCTTCTTCTCTCTGACTCCAACTGAAGGTCTATCCTGCCCCAGGATGCAGGACCTCGCTCCCAATTGCCCCGGCTCCCTGTGCGATCGCTCCATAGAGTCCAGCCTGATCACATGGCCCACAGAGGATCACCTCTTAAAAGGGCCACGTTACCACAGAATAAAAATAAGGGGTTATGCATTTAAAACAGCAATCAACCAAAATTATTTCACTCAGATGGTCGTGAATCTTTGGAACTCTCTTCCTGAAAAGGAGTCTTTGAATTTTTTGAAGGCAGAGGTAGATAGATTCTTAGTAAAAAGAGGGGTGAAAGATAATCAGGGGAGGATGGGATGTAGATTTGAAGTTACTCTCAGCTCTTATTATATGGTGGAGCAGGCTTGAGGGACTGAATGGCTCACTCCTGCTCCTTGTTCATTCATTTGTATATTCACAATTTCTATGACATGTCAGTCGGAATACAGTACCTTTTAAATTCACGATAAAATTATTGATCCTTTGAAAGAAAATAGACATTAAGATCAGATTCTGTTGTGATCAGGTGACAAAAACAAATGAACAATACATGATCAAGTGAAGAATAGCTGATAGAAATCTTACAAATGAATGAAAAATTCCCATTTATGTAACACTGTTCATAATCCCAAGATGTCTCGAAGTGCTTCACATCCAATGAAGCATTTCTGCAGTGTAGTCAATGATGTAATGTAGGAAACGCATTAACTCATTTTGCAAATTCCTGCAAACTACAATGTGATAATGGCCAAATCATTTATTTTGACTGAAGTTGTCTGAAAGATAAATATTAGTCAAGAGACTGGAAAGAACTCTCTGGCTCTTCTTTAAAGTGGTGACAATGGGATCTTTTACATCCACCTGACAGGGCAGATGTTACCTTGAAAATTTATACAAGCAAATCATAGAATCCTACAGTGCAGAAGGAGGCCATTCAGTTCAATGAGTTTGCACTGACCACAATCCCACCCAGACCCTTTCCCTGGAACCCCATGCATTTACCCTAGTTAGTCCCCCTATCTTTGAAAGTGACAGGATGACTTGAGATGGTCCTGACTTAATTAACAGAGACATAGCATGCAAAAGCAAGGACATTATGTTAAACCTTGATTTAATGTGTGAAATATATTTCAGCAACATTCCAGTAAATCTCTTTGCACTCTCACGAAGGCCTTGACATCCATCCTAAAATATGGTGCCGAACTTGTGATTTGTAAAGGTTTAGCATAATATCCTTGCTTTTAGTGCTCTATGCCTCTATTAATAACACCAAAGCCTTCTCAATTTATCCTGTCACTTTCAAAGATTTGTATGTGTGAATTTCCAGGTCTCTCTGTTTCTGCAGTCCCTGTAAAATTGGACCATTTTGTTTATATTGCCTCACCTCATTTTTTTACATCACAATTAGGTACCCATGTCGTGTTTGCCTCCCAGCTGAAGAAGGCCTTAGTTCCAATGCCAGAATCTAAGTTTGTGAGCAACACTTGAGTGTCCCTGGTAACATGAGATTCCTAATTCCATTAGAGGAAATATGAAATGAGGAAACAGTTTCAAATGTGAGAGTTCCCATTTAAGACAGAAACAAGGAGGATTTTTTCTCTCAGAGGATCATTAATCTTTGGAATTCTTTTCTCCAGAGAGTACTGGAGGTTGGGTCATTGAATAATTAGAAACTGAGTTGGACAGATTTTTGATTGACAAGGAAATAAGAATCAAACATTAAGGGGCGCAGGCAGGAAAGTGCAGTTAAGGCCATAATTAGATCAATCATGATTTTACTGAATGGTGAAGCAGGCTTGATGGGCTAAAAGATCTACTCCTGCTCCTATTCCTTATGATCTTATGCCTTCTCAGTATGATGCAATACTCATTCTCTAAGTTCACCACTGAAGAATGGGCACTCTGGTAAGTTACCCCTGGATACTGCTGTCCTTATCCCAGCAAGAATCAGCACCTTCAAGAGAGGTGGAGGAGAAAAACTGTCAGAGTCCCAGGAAACATCACATTTCCAAGACTGTCCTGAATCTCTGTGGTAACTGGTTTGATTAGTAAGTTTGCGGATGACACAAAGGTTAGTGGATTTGCAGATAGCGATGAGGACTGTCAGAGGATACAGCAGGATATAGCTCGGTTACAGACTTGGATGGAGAAATGGCAGATGGAGTTTCATCTGGACAAATATGAGGTAAAGCATTTTGGAAGGTCTAATACAGATAGGAAATATACAGTAAATGGCAGAACCCTTAAGAGTATTGACAGGCAGAGTGATCTGGATGTACAGGCACACTGATCATTGAAAGTGGCAATGCAGGTGGAGAAGGTAGTCAAAAAGGCATATGGCATGCTTGCCTTCATTGGCCGGGGCAATGAATTTAAAAATTGGTAAATCATAATGCAGCTTTGTTGAACTTTAGTGAGGCTGCACTTGGAATATAGTGTTCAATTCTGGTTGCCGCATCATCAGAAGGATGGGAGACTTTGGAGAGGGTATAGAAAAGATTTTAACAGGATGTTTCCTGGTATGGAGGGCATTTGCATTGAGGAAAGGTTGGAAAAACTTGGTTTGTTCTCTCTGGGACGATAGAAGGCTACAAGATTACGAGGGTCATGGACAGTTTTTTTAATTCATTCATGGGACACTGGCTGGCCAACATTTTTATTGCCCACCCCAGTTGAGAAGGTGGTAGTGAGCTGCCTTCTCGAATCGTTGCGGTCCATATTTTGTGAGTTGACCCACAATGCTGTTAGGGAGGAATTCCAGGATTTTGACTCAGCGAGTGTGAAGGAACGGCGATATATTTCCAAGTCAGGATGATGAGTGGCTTGGAGGGGAATTTGCAGGTGATGGTGTTCCCATGTATCAGCTGCCCTCATCCTTCTAGATGGAAATGGTCATTGATTTGGAAGATGCTGTCTAAGGATCTTTGATGAATTGTTGCAATGCATCTTGTAGATAGTACACACTCCTGCTACTGAGCATCAGTAATGGAGAGATTGAACGTTTGTAGATGTGGAGCCAATAAAGTGGGCTGTTTTGTTCTGGATGGTGTCAAGTTCTTGAGTGCTGTTGGAGCTGCACCCATCCAGGCAAATGGAAATATTCCACTGCACTCCTGACATGTGCCTTGTAGGTGGTGAATAGCTTTGGGGAGTCAGGAAGTGAGTTACTCACCGCAGTATTCTTAGCCTCTAACCTGCTCTTGCAGGCACTGTGTTTATGTGTGAGTCCAGTTGAGTTTCTGGTCAATGGTAACCCCAAGGATGTTGAGAGTGGGGGATTCAGTGATGGTAACACCATTGAATGTCAAGGGCTGGTGGTTGGAGTGTCTCTTATTGGTGATGGTCATTGCCTGGCATTTGTGTGGCTTAAATGTTAGCTGTCGCTTGTCAGCCCAAGCCTGGAAATTGTCCAGATCTTGTTGCATTTGAACATGGACTGCAGTATCTGAGGAGTCACAAATTATGCAGTCATTGGTGAACCTCCCCACTTTTGACCATATGATGGAGGGGTGGTCATTGATGAAGCAGCTGAAGATAGTTGGGCCTAGGATACTATCCTGAGGAACTCCTGCAGAGATGTCCTGGAACTAGGATGACTGACCCTCCACAACCACCTCCCTATGTGTCAGATATGACTCTAACCAGCGGAGAGTTTTCCCTCTGATACCCATTGATTCCAGTTTTGCTCAGGCTCCTTGATGCCGCACTTGGTCAAATGCGGCCTTGATATTAAGGGCTGTCACTCTCACCTCATCTCTGGAATTCAGCTCTTTTGTCCATGTTTGAACCAAGGCTGTAATGAGGTCAGGAGCTGAGTGACCCTGGCGAAACCCAAACTGGGCGTCACTGAGCAGGTTATTGCTGAGCAGGTGCTGCTGGATAGCGCTGTCGATGACCCCTTCCATCACTTTACTGATGATCAAAAGTTGACTGATTGGCTGGGTTGGGTTTGTCCTCCTTTTTGTGTATAGGATATACCTGGGCAATTTCCCACATTGCTGGGTAGATGCCAGGGTTGTAACTGTACTTGTACCGGAAGAGCTTGGCTAGGAGAGCAGCATGTTTTGGAGCATAAGTCTTCAGCACTATTGCCGGAACATTATCAGGGCCCATTGCCTTTGCAGTACCCAGTGAATTCAACTGTTTCTTGATATCACGTGGAGTGAATCAAATTGGCTGGAGACTGGCATCTGAGATCCTGGGAACCACTGGAGAAGGCGGAGATGGATCATTCACTTGGCACTTCTGGCTGAAGTTTGCTGCGAATACTTCAGCCTTATCTTTTGCACTGATGTGCTGGGCTCCTCCACCATTGAGGATGGGGGTATTTGTGGAGCCTCCTCCTCCAGTGAGTTGTTTTATAGCCCACCACCATCCATGATTGAATGGAGAAGGACTACAGAACTTGGATCTGATTGGTTGGTTGTGGGATAGCTTTGCTCTGTCTATCACTTGTTATTTTTGCTGTTTGGGATACAGTAGTTCTGTTTGGTAGCTTCACCAGGTTGACACCTCATTTTTAGGCATGCTCCTGGAAGACCTCCTGCACTTTCCATTGAACCAGGGTTGATCCCCTGACTTGATGGTAATAACTATCAGTGGTGGATAGTGGATAAGCAGAAGCCTTTCCCAGGATGGAAGAGTCAATTTCTTGGGGGCATAAGTTTAAGGTGCAAGGGGCAAGGTTTAAAGGAAATGTATGAGGCAAGTTTTTTTTACACAGAGTGCGGTGGATGCCTGGAACACGCTGCTGGGGGAGGTAGTGGGGAAGGTACAATAGTGACTTTTAAGGGCGTCCGGACAAATACATGAATAGGATGGGAATAGAGGGATGTGGTCCCCAGAAGGGTAGGGGGTTTTAGTTCAGACGGGCAGTATGGTTGGTGCAGGCTTGGAGGGCCGAAGGGCCAGTTCCTATAATTTTCTTTGTTCCTTGCTTTCAACAAATACATACTATTAGGGTCCTGGACTAGAAGCCCAAGATATATCATGAAGCCAGACTCAACCCCAACAATTATTCTATATGAGGAAAAGATACTTCCTTCCAGACAAAGTAGGGATTTTTATAGTGAAATGAACTTTATTTAATAATGCAGTTTAAATATAACTCTAACAAATAAAGTAACAGTTGAACAATATTTAAAAATGAAGAGGAAATAATTTTAATTTCTAACTTACCACTGCCTCAGTTCCAAATAAGCAAGATTCTTCTTAAAGTCTTAAAACCCACTTTAAATATTGTTAGCAATCACAAATATACTTGCTAGAGTGTAGATGGTCTTGCAGTTTTCAGTGAGATGTTGAGCTTTTAGAAGCCTGCAAAATGCTCCAAACTTCAACTAGAACAGCCAAATTCCCAAACTTTGCTATAAAAGCCTTTTTTTCTGTTATAAGACCAGGGCTGCACATAAACCACATCATCACATGACCCTGTCAATTATTCTAATCTGAAATCCCAGGAGAACTTAAGTAAACAAAAGTCAAATAATTCTACTTAACATAACCACTTGCAATGTTAAAATGAGTAATTATCTTGCTCTCCTGGCATTTGAGTTATATTCCTTCCAAACATACCAACTGCCTGTAGCATAAAGCAGAATTTTTAAACGTTTCCCTCAAACATAGAACAACAATATCCATATCAATTACATCACTATCATCACAATACACAGAGTAAATACAGGTTACAACAAATACACACACAGGTATGCAAATGTACACATTCCAAATATATACAATAAATATGCAAAACAAATTAATACATACAACTAATATGTACATGCAACAAATATACACAACCATATGCACATGACAGATATGAACACACAACAAATACATAAACAAATATATATACACCAAATATAGTCACACAACAAATACATACACAGCAAAAAAATACACACAACAATTACACACCCACTCCACCCTTTTAGGTTCATAGAAGCCTACAGTGCAGAAACAGGCCCTTTGGCTCATCGAGTCTGCACCGAACACAATCCCACCCAGACCCTATCCCCATATCCCTGCTAATCCCTTTAACCTACACATCCCAGGATACTAAGGGGCAATTTTAGCATAGCCAATGAACCTAGCCCGCACATCTTTGGACTGTAGGTTCTGTAGAGAAGTTAATCCTTTCAGCAGACAACTGATTTTTTAAAATTCTCCACACAGTCTTTGGATGTACCTTCATTCAAAGTAAGTTGAAGGAGGTTTTTGACAGGTATGATTGTATGTGTGTTAACTCTTTGGGCTCCTGACCACAACCACAGTGGACTTTTTCCTTTTTATAGGTACCAATAGGGACAGTTGGATATAAAGAATAAGAGGACAAGATATTCATTTTTTTTAAGTTAAGTCAATAAAAATATGCATTTCTATAAGTAGTTTCAATTATTTAGGAAAATTGTTTCTTTTGGCAAAGGTAAATTAAAAAAGGGAAATCTGTTAGCCAAACAACACCTGACATTTGAATTTAGAATAATTTTAAATGTAAAATGGTCAATTTAGTAAATTATTTATGAGAAATGGAAATGTCATCTAGAAGACTTGGTTAAAAGAGAGACAGGACTGGCAGCTAAATATTCCGGGATATAAGTGTTTTAGGAGAGGTAAAGGGGAAGGTAAAAGAGGTGGGGGAATTGCAATAATAGTTAGGGAGCATATTACAGCTGTACAAAGGGAGGACATCTTGGAAGAATCTTATAATGAGACACTGTGGGTAGAAATCAGAAACAGGAAGGGGGCAGTCATTATGGTGGGAGTGTGCTACAGGCCTCCAAACAGCCCATGGGAAGTTGAGGAACAGATATGTAAGCAGATTCTGGACAGATACAGAAACAATAAGGATGGTGTAATGGGAGACTTTAATTTTCCTTCAAGCTAAGGGTCTGGATGGTGAGGAATTTGTCCAGGAAGGCTTTTTGGAACAATATGTGGATAATCCAACTAGAGAGGGGGCTATACTGGACATGGTACTAGGGAATGAGTCTGGCCAGGTCATCAATGTTGCAGTGGGGGAACATGTGGTGAACAGTGATGACAATTCCGTAAGCTTTTGGATATTGATGGAAAAGGATGAGTGTTGTCCTAGGGTTAAGCTGCTAAATTGGGGAAAGGCTAACTTCAACCACATTAGGTTTTGAATCTGGAGGCTGTTGTCTGGGAGAGCCTGTTTGAGGATAAATCCACATTTGGCATGTGGGAGTCTTTTAATGAGCAGTTGATCAGAGTGCAGGACAAGCATGTGCATATGAAAAGGAAGGACAGGAAAGACAGGATTCAGGAACCATGGATGGCCAGGAAAATTGTTAGTCTAGTCAAAAAGAAAAATGATGCATGCATGAGGTCTAGGCAATTAAAACAGATAAAGCACTTGAAGAATACAGGGAAAGTAGAAAATGACTCAAACAGGGAATTAGGAAGGCAAGGGGATCACGAAATGTTCTTGGCAGACAGTATTAAGGAAAATCCCAAGGCATTTTATATACATATATTAGGAACAAGAGGGTAGCTAGAGAAAGACTTGGTCTGCTTAAGGACAAAGGAGGGAAAATATGTGTAGAATCAAAGGAAGTGGGTGAGATTCTTATTGAATACTTTGCATCGGTATTCACAAAGGAAAGCAACATATCCATTGATGGTGTCTTGGAGGGGTGTGTAAACCCATTAGAACAAGTCATCATTACGAGGGAGAAAGTGTATCATTATCATGAAAGAGGTAGTGTTGGGCAAGTTAATGGAGCTAAAGGTAGACAAGTCTCCTGGCCCGGATGGAATGCATCCCAGGGTACTAAAAAAGATGGTGGTGGAAATAGCAAATGTACTAGTGGTAATTTACCAAAATTTGCTGGACTCTGGGGTGGTTCCCACAGATTGGAAAACAGCAAATGTGACGCCATTGTTTAAAAAAGGAGGTAGACATCGAGAGCCGAAGGGTCTGTATTGCGCTATAAAAGGCAGGTAACTGTAGGCCGGTTAGTCTAACTTCTGTAGTAGGGAAAATGCTTGAATCTATCATCAAGGAAGAAACAGCGAGACATCTGGATAAAAATGGTTTCATTGGTAAGACGCAGCATGGGTTCATGAAGAGAAGGTTATGTTTGACTAATTTGGTGGAATTCTTTGAGAACATTACATGTGCAATAGAGAATGGGGAACCTGTCAATGTGTTGTATCTGGATTTTCAGAAGGCATTTGACAAGGTGCTGCATCAAAGACTGTTACATAAGATAAAGGTACATGGTGTTACGTGTAATATGTATTAACATGGATAGAGGATTGGTTAACTTACAGAAAGTAAAGGGTGGGGGTAAATGAGTGTTTTTTTAGTTGGCGATCAGTGACTAGTGGTGTGCCTCAGGGATCAGTGTTGGGACCGCAATTGTTTACGATTTACATAGATGATTTGGAGTTGGGGATCAAGTGTAGTGTGTCAAAATTCGCAAATGATACTAAGATGGGTGGCAGAGCAAAGTGTGCAGAGGATGCTGAAAGTTTGCAAAGAGATACAGATAGTCTAAGTGAGTGGGTGAGGGTCTGGCAGATGGAGTACAATGTTGGTCAATGTGAGATCATCCATTTTGGTAGGAATAATAGCAAAATGGACTATTATTTAAATGGTAAAAAGACTGCAGCAGGCTGCTGTGCAGAGGGACCTGGGTGTCCTTGTGCAGGAATCTCAAGGAGTTGGTTTGCAGGTGTAGCGGGTAATTAAGAAGGCAAATGGAATTTTGTCCTTCATTGCTGGAGGGATAGAGTTTAAAAACAGCAAGGTTATGTTGCAGCTGTATAAGGTGCTGGTGAGGCCACACCTGGAGTACTGTGTACAATTTTGATCTCTTACTTGAGAAAGGATATACTGGCACTGGAGGGGGTGCAGAGGAGATTCACTAGGTTGATTCCAGAGTTGAGAGGGTTGGCTTATGAGGAGAGACTGATATACTCATTGGCTATACTCATTGGAATTCAGAAGAATGAGGCGAGATCTTGTGGAAACATAAATGATTATGAAGGGACTAAATAAGATAGAAGCAGGGAAGTTGTTTCCACTAGCGGGTGAAACTAGAACTAGGGGGCATAGTCTCAAAATAAGGGGAAGCAGATTTAGGACTGAGTTGAGGAGGAACTTCTTCACACAAAGGGTTGTGAATCTGTGGAATTCCCTACCCAGTGAAGCAGCTGAGGCTACCTCATTGAATATTTTTAAGGCAAGGATAGATAAATTTTTGAACAGTAAAGGAATTAAGGGTTAAGGAATTAAGTGTACATGGACTTCAGCAAGGCTTTTGATAAGGTCCCCCATGCAAGACTTCTTGAGAAGGTGAGAGGGCATGGGATCCAAAGGCCTTTGGCCTTGTGGATCCAGAACTGGCTTGCCTGCAGAAGGCAGAGAGTGGTTGTGGATGGGTCTTTTTCGGAATGGAGGTCAGTCACCAGTGGGGTGCCCCAGGGATCTGTTCTGGGACCCTTGCTGTTTGTCATTTTCATAAATGACCTGGATGAGGAAGTGGAGGGATGGGTTAGCAAGTTCGCTGATGACACGAAGGTCGGCGGTGTTGTGGATGGTCTGGAAGGATGTCAAAAGTTGCAGCAGGACATAGATAGGATGCAGGAATGGGCGGAGAAGTGGCAGATGGACTTCAACGCGGATAAATGTGTAGTCGTCCATTTCGGCAGAACCAACGGGATGAACGAGTACACTATTAAGGGCAGGGGTCTTAGTAGCGTTGAAGAGCAGAAGGATCTCAGGGTCCGGGTTCACAGGACTCTTAAATCGGCCTCGCAGGTGGAGGAGGTGGTCAAGAAGGCGTATGGTGTACTGGCCTTCATTAATCGAGGGATTGAGTTTAGGAGTCGGGAGGTAATGCTGCAACTTTACAGGACCCTCGTCAGGCCTCATTTGGAGTACTGTGCGCAGTTCTGGTCGCCTCACTATAGGAAAGACGTAGAAGCTATTGAAAGGGTGCAGAGGAGATTTACAAGGATGTTGCCTGGACTGGGAGGCATGCCTTATGAAGATAGGTTGAGGGAGCTGGGACTCTTTTCCCTGGAGAGGCGAAGGTTGAGAGGCGACCTGATAGAAGTTTATAAAATGTTGAGAGGAATAGATAGGGTGGACTCTCAGAGGCTATTTCCCCGGGTTGAAATGGTCGCTACGAGAGGACACAGATTTAAGGTGCGGGGAGGGAAGTACAGAGGTGATGTTAGGGGTAAGTTTTTCACTCAGAGGGTGGTGAGTGAATGGAATCGGCTGCCGTCGTCGGTGGTGGAGGCGAACTTGCTGGGGTCTTTTAAAAGACTTCTGGATGAGTATATGGGGTTTAATGGGATTGGGGGTTATAGATAGGTCTATAGATTGGTGGGGTTGATGTGATCGGCGCAACTCGAGGGCCGAAGGGCCTGTTTGTGCTGTAATGTTCTATGTTCTATGTTATGGTGAGCGGGTGGGCAAGTGGAGCTGAGTCCACAAAAAGATCAGCCATGATATTAATGAATGGCGGAGCAGGCTCAAGGGGCCAGATGGCCTACTCCTGCTCCTTGTTCTTATGTTCTTAAATTAGGTGAATTAAAAAACATCAAGGTAGACAAATCCCCAGGGCCAGATGGCATCTATCCCAGGTTGATGATGGAGACAAGAGATGGAATTGCTGGGCTTCTAACAGAAATCTTGGTTTCCTTGTTGGCCTTGTTGGGAGGAAAGCCAATGTTGTCCCATTATTTAAGAAGGCTGGCAAGGATAACCCAGGTAATTATAGGCTAGTGAGCTTGATGTTAGTGACAGGGAAACTGTTGGAGAAGATTCCTAGGAATAGCATCTATACATTTTTTGAACTGAATGGTCTTGTTGGTGACAGACAGCATTGTGTTGTACATGGGAGGTCATGTCTCACTAATTTAATTGAGTTTTTTGAGGGATCAGTGCTGGGACCTTTGCTATTTCAATATATATAAATGACTTATCAGCTGGTCTGATTACCAAGTTTGCAGATGATACTAAGAATGGCATAGTTGCATAGTGCATATTGTCAGAGAATACATCAGGACATAGATAGGCTGGAAAATTGGGTGGAGAAATGGCAGATGGAACTTAATCCAGACAAATGCGAGGTGATGCATTTTGGTAGATCCAATCCAGTTGGGAGCTATAAAGTAAATGGCAGAACAATCAGGAGCATTGATACACAGAGAGATCTGGGAGGAGAGGTCCACAGTCCTTAAGTGACAGCACAGGTGGTGAAGAAAGCTTACGGCATGCTTGCCCTCATCGGAAGGGGCATCGAGTATAAAAGTTGGCAAATTATGTTACAGTTATATGAAACGTTGGTTAGGCAATATTTGGAATACTGTGTCCAATTCTGGTCACCACACTACCAGAACGATGTGGAGGCTTTGGGAGTGAGTACAGATACTGCCTGGTATGGAGGATATTAGCTATGAGGAGAGATTGAATAAACTGGCATTGTTCTCTTTTTAAAAGACAGACTGAGGGGTGACCTGATAGAAGTCTATAAAATTATGAGAGGTATTGATAGTGTGAGCAGTTGGAAGCTTTTTTCCAGGACAGAAATGACAATTATAAGAGGGCACAAGTTCAAGGTAAGAGGGAGAATGTTCAATGGAGATATCATAGAAGAATCATAAAAACCCTACAGTGCAGAAAGAGGCTATTTGGCCCATCAAGTCTGCATCGAACATAATCCCACCCAGACCCTACCCCATATCCCTACATATTTATCCACTGATCCCTCTAACCTACGCATCTCAGGATATTAAGGGGCAATTTTAGCATGGCCAATCAACCTAACCCTCACATCTTTGGACTGTGGGAGGAAAGTGGAGCACCCGGAGGTAACCCACAAAGGCACAAGGAGAATGTGCAAACTCCACACAGACAGCGACCCAAGCCGGGAACTGAACCCAGGTCCTTGGAACTGTGAAGTAGCAGTGCTAACCACTGTGCTACCGTGCCACCCCTAATGAGGGGGAAGTTTTTTACACAGAGGACGGTGAAGCCCTGGAATGGACTGCCAAGTGAGGTGGTTGATGCAGTTACGTTAGTGATATTTAAGACTTATCTTGACAGGCATATGAACAAATGGGGAATAGGGAAATATAAGTGGTTAATCTAGATAGGACAATGTGACCGGCTTGGAGGGCCAAAGGACCTGATCCTGTTCTGTGTTGTTCTTTGTTGTAATAAGCAAAATATGCTAATGCCTGGAATCAAACAGAAATATTTGACTTCTGTTTTAAAGATCTGATGAGGATATTTTATTGAATTGTAAAGTTTCTCTAAGGTTCACAAATGGGATAAGATGGGAACCATCGCATGTATAAAATAGTATGAGGAAATAGGGGAAGAGGATACAACATGAAATGGGAATTGGAATAATTCACATTAGTTGTAGTTCAAGAATTCAATTTGGTATTGAAACATGTCATAATGAAAGGAAAGTGTAGGTGAGACTAGTTAAAGTAACAGATTCCTGCCCTAGACCTTTTTAAGAGAATCAAATCTGATAATCTGACTACTACCCGAAAACACAGTAAAAAGTCTACGCTGTTTACGCCAGTCCAACGCCGGCATACCCACATCAGTACTACCCGAAACACAGGACTGTAAATGGAGAGGTAAACAAAAGCTTTAAGGTCTTTGAATCAGATCACCTGAAAGTCAAGAATTTGTTGGCATGATGTTGAGATATTGCATATATGTTACATGCCAAGTAACCAACAGGGTATGTGGAATATATGGGTTGATTCAAAGGTCAGGAGATGTTTCGTCAAATGCACTGAAAAACATGTCTCAGTCAGGGATAACTACTCGACACAAAATGGTCAGTGTGATCAGCAGAGTGAAACAATATCCTTAAGTCATTGCTGGAAAATCTCAGCAGATCTGGCAGCATCTGTGAGAGAATGGAGTTAATGTTTCCAGTCTGAGTGATCCTTTGACAGAGCTCTGGGTCATCCAGACTCAAAAGATTGGCTCCATTCTCTCTCCACAGATGATTTGATTTGATGCTGTCAGACCTGCTGGGATTTTCCAGCATTTTCTGTTTTACTTTCAGATTCCAGCATCCGCAGTATTTTGCTTTTAGCCTTGAATCATTGAGGCACTGACGTGGAACTTGACATGATTCCATGGAAACACTACCATTATAACAATCAGAATGGTATTACATGCTATGGTACTTGTCAAGGCATGATGTAGAGATGCCAGCGTTGGACTGGGGTAAACACAGTACGAAGAAACCTGGTGTTGTGAGACTTCTTACCTTGTCAAGGCAGCCAGAGTTGAAGTAAAGATAAAACTACCACAGTCCCAGATGACCATAGGCCAACTGATGACCACTCAATAAGCTAACATGTTACCATCGTGAAAAGCAAAAGTATTGGCAGGGAAAAGAAATGATAACACATTAATCAGTTAAAAACTGTGAAGGAGTAACTGTAACACTGTGTGTTGTTATGGATATATATTCTGATATGCACGGCCTGCCTAAACTTTTCATCAAGGAGAGGCTGGGACCAATGCCACCTCCCAAGAGATGATGTGACAGGGTCAATTTTGGCAATTTTAATGGACATCATGTAACTACTATGATAGGAATGTATATTGTAAAAACTGATTAGATCACAGTTGGGATTTCATATGTCATTTTGATGTTAGGAATCCGAGAAAACCAGCTTGTGGGTTTACTTCAGATCATCGGTTACCAACTTGCAAAATGGGTTTGCAAAATTGGAAACATGAGGTCAAAAATCAACATTTGTATACAGTCCAAGATGCCTACTGCATCACTACAAATAGCTATTGGATGAAGGAAAATAGTGGTACTCCATGGCAAAAATTACTTTTTGTTTCAAACCCACTCAAGTAATCCTGACTGGAAGTCAGGGTCTAGTCCCTACTCACAATTTCACTAAACAGAGAATCCATTCTGGAATACAGGAGTAAGCATTGAAGGTCATAACTCAACTAGGTCATCCTATACCCTCTTTATCCCTGACTCTATATTCACCAATTATTGGTTGACATTCAGCCTACCTCAAGATAAGAGAAACTCGTTGGAATTCTACTGTCCCACCTGCCATGGGAATCAGAGCGGGCGAGGGGCAGACATGATGGTCAGCATCTTGTTGGGGTTTCTCTTCCTACTACACGTCCTTTATCTTTCAGATTTTTCTCTGGGCATCGGTCTCGAGTTGTCAGAATAAAAACAGAAAATGCTGAATAAACTCAGCTAATCTGGCAGCATCTGTGGAGAGAAATACAGTTGTTTCGGATCTAATATGATCCATTTACCAGACTGAAGGAAGGTAGATGTAGCTGGAAGAGGTGGTGTATGTGTGTGTGTGTGTGTGTGTGTGTGTGTGTGTGTGTGTAAGCCAAATAGGAGACCTGGGATAGGTCAGAGCAAAGGAGATATGGACAAATGTTTGGTGGACAAAGGAGGCTGTTAGTGGTGCCATTTAGGGATGAAGAATGTTAATGGTGGCAAAAGTGACATTAAAAGGACAAGAACAATACAGCACAGAACAAGTCCTTTGGCTCACCAAAGAGATATAGAACAGTACAGACCCTTCGGTAAACATCATCAAACTCACTATAAGAAGCATTGGAGAGTCTGCAGAGGAGATTTACCAGGATGCTGCCTGATTTGGAGGGTAGGTCTTATGAGGAAAGGTTGAGGGAGGTAGGACTTTTCTCTTTGGAGCGGAGGAGAATGAAAGGCGACTTAATAGAGGTTTATAAGTTGATGAGGCGGATAGAGTGGACGTTCAGACTATTTCCTCGGGTGGATGTAACTGTTACTAGGGGGCATAATTATAATGTTCAAAGTGGAAATATAGAAGGGATGTCCGAGGTAGGTTCTTTACTCAGAGAGTGGTTGGGGTGTGGAGTGCACTGCCTGCTGTGATAGTGGATTTGGACACTTTAGGAACTTTCAAACGGTTATTGGATAGACACATGGAGCACACCAGAATGATAGGGAGTGGGATAGCTTGATCTTGGTTTTGGACAAAGCTCGGCACAACATCGAGGGCCGAAGGGCCTGTACTGTTCTATATTTCTATATTTTTCTCTAAGTCTGTGCTGACAGAGGTGCCTCTCTAATCTAATATTTTCTTGCCTCTACATGCTCTACATTCTTCTATTCTCTTCCTATACATGTATCTATCCAGATGCCTCTTGAATGTTGTTGTAGAATCCGCTTCCACCACCTCCTCTGGCAACGCGTTCCAGGCATTCACCTCCCTCTATGTGAAAAACTTGCTCCTTACATCTCTTCTAAACTTTCCCTCTCTCACTTTCAACCTATGCCCCAGAGTAATTGACCAACTGACCCTGGAAAAAAGACTCTGACTATCCATGCCTGTCATAATCTTGCAAACCTCCATCAGGTCCCTCCTCATCCTCCAATGCTCCAGTGAAAACAATCCAAGTTTGTTCAACCTTTGTTCATAGTCCATATCTTCCAAACCAGGCAGCATTCTGGTAAATCTTTTCTGCATCAACATCCTTCTGGTGGTGTGGTGATCAGAATTGTACACAATAGTCCAAATGTGGCCTAACCAAAGTCTTAAACAGCTGTAATATGATTTTCCAATTGTTATACTCAACACCCCAAAGGGTGAAGGCCAGCATGCCATATACCTTCTTGACCACCTTGTCATCTGAGTTGCCACCTTCAGGGAACTGTGTATCTGCACCCCTGGATCCCTCTGTAGGTTAATATTCTAAAGGCGCTACCATTTACTGTAAACTTTCCTTCTGTAATGGACCTTCCAAATTGCATCACCTCACGTTTGCCCGGGTTAAATTCCATATGCCATCTTTTGGCCCAGGTCTCCAGTCCATTGTGGCTCTAGTCAGAAGTCCTTGATTATACAGGCCACTTTTCTGAGGCAGTGGGAAGTGTAGACAGAGTTAATGGATGGGAGATTCCTTTCTGTGATGGACTGGGCTTCATTCATGACCCTTTGTAGGTTATTGCAGTCTTGGGCAGAGCAGGAGCCACACCAAACTTTCTATGCTGCATCTGTAAAGATTGGTGAGAGTTGTAGTGGATATGCCAAATTTCCTTAGTCTTCTGAGAAAGTAGAGGTGTTGGCATGGGGAGATCAGGACAGGTTGTTGGTGATCTGGACGCCTAAAAACTTGAAGCCTTGACCATTTCTACATCATCCCTGTTGGTGTAGACAGGGGCATGTTCTCCACTACGCTTCCTGAAGTCGATGACTATCTCCTTCATTTTATTGACATTGAGGGAGAGATTATTTTTATCACACCAGTTCACCAGATTCTCTCTTTCCTGCACTCTGTCTCTTCATTGTTTGAGATCCGACCCACTACGGTGGTGTTATTAGCAAAGTTGAAAATCAAGTTGGATGGAGGCTGTGCTGAGCACACTTTGTCAGCAAGAGGACATCATTTGCAGTGGTTTTTCTCAGTGAGTGACCTCATCAAGGTCAGAATAGAGCCTTCCTTAACATCTTCATTGCAGTCAAGGATTGGACCATAAAGCTGCTAATGGTGGCATATTGATTACAATGAGTCTTTGTTTTATATAATGGGGACTTCTGGCAATGCATCCAAAACTCTATCCTGGATGGGAATATCATCTCCGTGGGTCACTGTCAGCCTTTCCTTTCCTGTAGCTCCTGATGACATTGCTAAAGAATCATCAGAGTGCACAGGTCTTTCTCCTACGTCAAGGTGGCATGCCATGCTGGGTCAAAATGTACACATAAATATACAATACTCACCCTCATGACATATAAAGACAAACAGTCATGCCACTCCTGCAGAAACATACACAAAAACAGATAGCTCTCACATAGCAATTGGCAGTCAATAAGAGCACAGCTAAATTGTAATTTCTGTCCACTTCAGTAGGAAAAGTGATCTGAAATTTAAACTGGTAAATGGAATGATGATTATGAAATACCCGATTGTCATCAAAACTCATCTGGCTGACAAATATTCTTCACAGAAGGAAATCTGCCATCCTTACCCGGTCTGGTCTACATGTGACTCCACAACAGGACTGCCTCACAAGTGGCCCTAAGCCACACAGTTTGTACCAATCCGGTTTCTGAAGCCACAAATCAACTGCTTCTCCAGGGCAGGCTCCACACTGCACCCAACTCCGGCAGGCCCCGTTACTATGGCAGCACTCCCGGGGCGGGGGGCGGGGGGGGGGTGGATAGGAGGATGGGCGGGGCTAAGGGAGATGCCGGGGCGGAGCCACAGCCCGGAAGGCGGGGGTCAGCTGCCAGGGGGCGGGGTCAGCAGCCAGGGGGAGGGGTCAGCTGCCAAGAGGCGGGGTCAGCAGTCGGGGGTTGGGCTAGCAGGATATGAAAAGCCGGGGCGGGCGGTAGCGCCTGAGGTTCGCCGCTGTTGGTCCTGTCAGAGAGACGCTAGTCTCCGGACCCGGGTTCAGCAGCATGTTGTGGCTGTGCGATAGCGGCTCCGGGCAACAACCTCGCCTCTGGGTAAGAACAGGTTGGGGGATGTCGCGGTGAAGTGGAGGGAGTTGGGGGGCGGGGGGTCGTGGCCAGGGGTGGGGGGGGAAGTTGGAAGGGTCGTGGTGAGGGGGGAGTTCGGCGGGGGAGTCGTGGTGAGGTGGGGGGGGTTACAGTGGTGAGGGGGGTCAGTGGTGAGGTGGGTCTGTGGTGAGGTGGGGGGGTTACAGTGGTGAGGGGGGGTCTGTGGTGAGGTGGGTCTGTGGTGAGGTGGGGGGGTTACAGTGGTGAGGGGGGTCTGTGGTGAGGGGGGGTCTGTGGTGAGGTGGGGGGTTTACAGTGGTGAGGGGGGGTCAGTGGTGAGGTGGGGGGGGTTTACAGTGGTGAGTGGGGGTCTGTGGTGAGGTGGGGGGGTTTACAGTGGTGAGTGGGGGTCTGTGGTGAGGTGGGGGGGTTTACAGTGGTGAGGGGGGGTCTGTGGTGAGGTGGGGGGGTTTACAGTGGTGAGGGGGGGTCTGTGGTGAGGTGGGGGGGTTGCAGTGGTGAGGGGGGTCTATGGTGAGGTGGGGGGGTTTACAGTGGTGAGGGGGGGTCTGTGGTGAGGTGGGGGGGGGTTTACTGTGGTGAGTGGGGGTCTGTGGTGAGGTGGGGGGGGTTTACAGTGGTGAGGGGGGGTCTGTGGTGAGGTGGGGGGTTGCAGTGGTGAGTGGGGGTCTGTGGTGAGGTGGGGGGGTTGCAGTGGTGAGGGGGGTCTGTGGTGAGGTGGGGGGGTTGCAGTGGTGAGGGGGGTCTGTGGTGAGGTGGGGGGGTTGCAGTGGTGAGGGGGGTCTGTGGTGAGGTGGGGGGGTTGCAGTGGTGAGGGGGGTCTGGTGAGGTGGGGGGGTTGCAGTGGTGAGGGGGGTCTGTGGTGAGGTGGGGGGGTTGCAGTGGTGAGGGGGGTCTGGCGAGGTGGGGGGGTTGCAGTGGTGAGGGGGGTCTGTGGTGAGGTGGGTCTGTGGTGAGGTGGGGGGGTTTACAGTGGTGAGGGGGGGTCTGTGGTGAGATGGGGGTTTGCAGTGGTGAGGGGGGTCTGTGGTGAGGTGGGGGGTTACAGTGGTGAGGGGGGGTCTGTGGTGAGGTGGGGGGTTACAGTGGTGAGGGGGGGTCTGTGGTGAGGTGGGGGGGGGTTGCAGTGGTGAGGGGGGTCTGTGGTGAGGTGGGGGGGTTGCAGTGGTGAGGGGGGTCTGTGGTGAGGTGGGGGGTTTGCAGTGGTGAGGGGGGTCTGTGGTGAGGTGGGGGGTTACAGTGGTGAGGGGGGTCTGTGGTGAGGTGGGGGGGTTTACAGTGGTGAGGGGGGGTCTGTGGTGAGGTGGGGGGGGGTTGCAGTGGTGAGGGGGGTCTGTGGTGAGGTGGGGGGGTTGCAGTGGTGAGGGGGGGTCTGTGGTGAGGGGGGGGTCTGTGGTGAGGTGGGGGGGTTGCAGTGGTGAGGGGGGTCTGTGGTGAGGTGGGGGGGTTGCAGTGGTGAGGGGGGTCTGGTGAGGTGGGGGGGTTGCAGTGGTGAGGGGGGTCTGTGGTGAGGTGGGGGGGGGTTACAGTGGTGAGGGGGGTCTGTGGTGAGGTGGGGGGGTTGCAGTGGTGAGGGGGGTCTGTGGTGAGGTGGGGGGTTTGCAGTGGTGAGGGGGGTCTGTGGTGAGGTGGGGGGTTACAGTGGTGAGGGGGGTCTGTGGTGAGGTGGGGGGGTTTACAGTGGTGAGGGGGGGTCTGTGGTGAGGTGGGGGGGGGTTGCAGTGGTGAGGGGGGTCTGTGGTGAGGTGGGGGGGTTGCAGTGGTGAGGGGGGGTCTGTGGTGAGGGGGGGGTCTGTGGTGAGGTGGGGGGGTTGCAGTGGTGAGGGGGGTCTGTGGTGAGGTGGGGGGGTTGCAGTGGTGAGGGGGGTCTGGTGAGGTGGGGGGGTTGCAGTGGTGAGGGGGGTCTGTGGTGAGGTGGGGGGGTTACAGTGGTGAGGGGGGTCTGTGGTGAGGTGGGGGGGTTGCAGTGGTGAGGGGGGTCTGTGGTGAGGGGGGGGGTCTGTGGTGAGGTGGGGGGGGTTGCAGTGGTGAGGGGGGTCTGTGGTGAGGTGGGGGGGTTGCAGTTGTGAGGGGGGTCTGTGGTGAGGTGGGGGGGTTGCAGTGGTGAGGGGGGGTCTGGTGAGGTGGGGGGTTGCAGTGGTGAGGGGGGTCTGTGGTGAGGTGGGAGGGTTGCAGTTGTGTTGGGAGGAGTTTAGGGGGGTTGTGGTGAGGTGGGGGGGTTGCAGTTGTGTTGGGAGGAGTTTGGGGGGGTCTGTGGTGAGGTGGGGGGGTTGCAGTGGTGAGGGGGGGTCTGGTGAGGTGGGGTGTTGCAGTGGTGAGGGGGGGTCTGTGGTGAGGTGGGGGGGTTGCAGTGGTGAGGGGGGTCTGTGGTGAGGTGGGGGGGTTGCAGTGGTGAGGGGGGTTGTGGTGAGATGGGGGGGTTGCAGTGGTGAGGGGGGTTGTGGTGAGATGGGGGGGTTGCAGTGGTGAGGGGGGGTCTGTGGTGAGGTGGGAGGGTTGCAGTTGTGTTGGGAGGAGTTTAGGGGGGTTGTGGTGAGGTGGGGGGGTTGCAGTGGTGAGGGGCAGTTTGGGGGGGGGGTGTGGTGAGGTGGGGGGGTTACAGTGGTGTGGGGGGGTCTGGTGAGGTGGGGTGTTGCAGTGGTGAGGGGGGTCTGTGGTGAGGTGGGAGGGTTGCAGTTGTGTTGGGAGGAGTTTAGGGGGGTTGTGGTGAGGTGGGGGGGTTGCAGTGGTGAGGGGGGTCTGTGGTGAGTTGGGGGGGTTGCAGTGGTGAGGGGGGTCTGTGGTGAGGTGGGGGGGTTGCAGTGGTGAGGGGGGGTCTGTGGTGAGGTGGGGGGTTGCAGTGGTGAGGGGGGTCTGTGGTGAGGTGGGGGGTTGCAGTGGTGAGGGGGAGTTTGGGGGGTGTCTGTGGTGAGGTGGGGGGGTTGCAGTGGTGAGGGGGAGTTTGGGGGGGGTCTGTGGTGAGGTGGGGGGTTGCAGTGGTGTGGGGAGGAGTTTGGGGGGTGTCTGTGGTGAGGTGGGGGGGTTGCAGTGGTGAGGGGGAGTTTGGGGGTGTTTGTGGTGAGGTGGGGGGTTGCAGTGGTGAGGGGGGTCTGTGGTGAGGTGGGGGGTTGCAGTGGTGAGGGGGAGTTTGGGGGTGTTTGTGGTGAGGTGGGGGGTTGCAGTGGTGAGGGGGAGTTTGGGGGTGTTTGTGGTGAGGTGGGGGGTTGCAGTGGTGAGGGGGAGTTTGGGGGGGGTCTGTGGTGAGGTGGGGGGGTTGCAGTGGTGTGGGGAGGAGTTTGGGGGGGGTTGTGGTGAGGTGGGGGGGTTGCAGTGGTGTGGGGAGGAGTTTGGGGGGGGTTGTGGTGAGGTGGGGGGGTTGCAGTGGTGTGGGTAGGAGTTTGGGGGGGGTTGTGGTGAGGTGGGGGGGTTGCAGTGGTGAGGGGGAGTTTGGGGGGGTTGTGGTGAGGTGGGGGGTTGCAGTGGTGAGGGGGAGTTTGGGGGGGTTGTGGTGAGGTGGGGGGTTGCAGTGGTGAGGGGGAGTTTGGGGGTGTTTGGTGAGGTGGGAGGGTTGCAGTGGTGAGGGGGTGTTGTGAGGGTTGGTGTAGTGGGGAGTTGGGGGGTCATGGTGAAGGTGATTTAGAGGATTGGGTGGGGTGTAGGTGGGGCTAATTGGTGGGTGTTGAGGCAGGCTGAAGGGAGTTGGGGGGTGGAGGAGTTGCTGATGGGTGGGAGGGGGTGCATTGGCTGAGGGGAAGTTGCTGTGGTGGGGGAGGGAGTAGTTATTGTGGGGTTATGTGTTCCTTGCTTGATCCTGACTCTAATTCACATTGCTCTGAGCTCCACACTTTGCTATCTGTCAGTGTGCATTAACTGGTTTGGGTGTGTGGATGCAGCTAGTGAGGCCAGTGTTTATTGCAGTGTTAGCTGCCTTCCACTGGACATGATGTTGGTGACCACAGTAAAAAGTCTGAACACCAGGTTTTAGTCCAACCGATTTATTTGATAATATTCTCACAAGCAAGCAAGCTTTCGGGGTTAGCCCCTTCGTCAGGTGAATGGAGAGTTCTGGCCTCAGACAGAGCATATAAAGCACAGACAGTTTAGAGATTGTGAAAACTTGATGTCTGTGTCGATATGCGCAATCTTGGAGATCCTCCACTTGGATCCGGCAGTTTGTGGTGTCGATAGTAGTCATGATGTGGGTATGCCAGTGTTGGACTGGCGTAAACACAGTAAAAAGTCTGTGTTGAGGTGGGGGGGGGGGGTTGCAGTGGTGTGGGGAGGAGGTTGGGGGGGTTTTAGTCCAACCGATTTATTTGATATTCTCGCAAGCAAGCTTTCGAGGTTACCCTCTTCGTCAGGTGAATGGAGAGTTCTGGCCTCAGAATGCAGAGATGTGGGTGTTGGACTGGGGTAAACAGTAAGAAGTCTCATGACCAGGTTAAACTCCAATAGGTTTATGGTAGCAGATGCCACTAGCTTTTGGAGTACTGCTCCTTAGGTAAGTACAGTGTTGGTGGCCATTATGTATCATGGTTTGCAGCTGTTGGTATTGTAAAAATTAACTTGGAGGTTATCAGTGTTTTCACAGTCACCTGTACAGAACACAGGTTTGGGTCATGTAAGTGAAATACTGTGGATATTGAAATCTGAGACCAGGACAGAGCACATTAGAAAAACTCAAGTCTGGTAGCATCTGTTAGGAGAGAAAGTGAAGTTAATGACTGGAGTCTGCTTCATTTTGTAATCTCATATGACAAGACATTAACTCTACTTTCTCTCCTTACAGATGCTGCTGAGTTTTCCAGCATCCCCTGTTTGTGTTCTGATGGATGCAGCCTCTAAATGTTGTTGAATTAATTGATATTGTGCAACTTGTGCCATACCTGTTGAATCCTGTGGTGTGATGATGGGCCTTTTCAAGGGGACTCTTGCCCCTCAAGGTTTTCTCACTCATAACTGCTGCAACAGGCAGTGTTTGTTTGAGAATTTGTATATTGTAGAAACTGCAGTGCAGAGGCCTTTGTGGTGCCTGTATCCATTGTAATTGTCACTTTTACAATGCCCCCTTGCATGTCTGTCCCTGAGTCTGCAGCCTCCTAATGTTCTGCTCTTGTTCTTTATCACTCAGTGAGGTATCCACTTTAAGCAGGTGGTTAAGGACTGTCTGGTCATATCAGACACAAGAATGCATTTGTCTGTGGCTGTTTGTGTCCAGCATTAAAATCCACAGGATTACACAGGAAACAGACTAGCTCTGTGATTGAACCCCCCCCATACACATTAGTGAAAATATCCCCCTGTCAGATACAAGCAAATATTTAACACAATTTGAAGATCCAATAACTTAATTTTTTTCTCAATTATGGGGCTTGGTACCATACTTGATGACTGTCAATGTTCTGGACAGCACAGTTCATTGAAGAAAACAAAACTTTCAAGAAGATGAAAAAAGCTTGTTGATATGGCCCTTGTCACCCCAAAGGTCCAAAAACAGCAGGATTGTGGAATTGCTTGTGGATGTGTCCATAATATTGTGACTAATCTTGTTTGTTGAAGATTGTAAGTATTGTCCTGTAGTCAGATGTTTCAAATGAAAGCATTTCTCAGGAGGTTGGTGCTCACTCACTGCCTGAGCTGCTGAGTATCTAGTGATTTCCCTTGCTTTGTGTTTCTATAATGAGTGTTTTGTAGCGTTGAAGAGCAGAAGGATCTCGGGGTCCGGGTTCACAGGACTCTTAAATCGGCCTCGCAGGTGGAGGAGGTGGTCAAGAAGGCGTATGGTGTACTGGCCTTCATTAATCGAGGGATTGAGTTTAGGAGTCGGGAGGTAATGCTGCAACTTTACAGGACCCTCGTCAGGCCTCATTTGGAGTACTGTGCGCAGTTCTGGTCGCCTCACTATAGGAAAGACGTAGAAGCTATTGAAAGGGTGCAGAGGAGATTTACAAGGATGTTGCCTGGACTGGGAGGCATGCCTTATGAAGATAGGTTGAGGGAGCTGGGACTCTTTTCCCTGGAGAGGCGAAGGTTGAGAGGCGACCTGATAGAAGTTTATAAAATGTTGAGAGGAATAGATAGGGTGGACTCTCAGAGGCTATTTCCCCGGGTTGAAATGGTTGCTACGAGAGGACACAGATTTAAGGTGCGGGGAGGGAAGTACAGAGGTGATGTTAGGGGTAAGTTTTTTACTCAGAGGGTGGTGAGTGAATGGAATCGGCTGCTGTCGTCGGTGGTGGAGGCGAACTCGCTGGGGTCTTTTAAAAGACTTCTGGATGAGTATATGGGGTTTAATGGGATTGGGGGTTATAGATAGGTCTATAGATTGGTGGGGTTGATGCGATCGGCGCAACTCGAGGGCCGAAGGGCCTGTTTGTGCTGTAATGTTCTATGTTCTATGATTGCTTTCTCCTTTTGACACTTGACCTGTACACACCAGTATTAGACTTACTGTGTTTCACTTCAAATCTGTTGAATTGAAGTTTGGATGGATTGATAAAAATAAAGCTTGTGTGACTGAGGAGAATCTGTGTCCATGTGACATTCTTTTGTGCACAAGGGACCGTGCCAAGACTTGAGGCTACAATGGCCGCTTAACCTTATAAAATGTGGTTGTCCTATAGTGGGAATTACCTCCTGGTTTATTGAATATTTTTCCCAATCCCAGGTGGTGTTTGGTACAGCTAAAATTGCACTAACAATGGCTGTCATAATTTTGCACATTTTCAAGATAGTAGATGATGCAGCATTAAAAATTAGCCTTTCAAATGGGGATTATTCAGCAGGATCACTCACTAACTGTACAGAGTCACTGTTTATTTAGGATCACTGTAACTGTACAGTCAGTGTTCAGGGTGAGGATCACTTGTTCTGGTTGCTCAGGATAAGGGTTAATTAATCAATATTTTGCTTTGGGACCAGTATTATGATTCTTCCAGAGATTTTTCTATCTGAATAGTCAGACTGTTTCTCTTGTAACTACAGTAAAAAGTCTGACAACGCCAGGTTTTAGTCCAACTGATTTATTTGATGGTAAACTCAAGCTTTCGAGGGGACTCCCTCCTTGTCAGGTGAATGGAGAGTTTCACCTGACAAAGAAGCAGTTCCCTCGAAAGCTTGAGTTTACTATCAAATACATCGGTTGGACTAAAACCTGGTGTTGTCAGACTTTTTACTGTGTTTACCCCAGTCCAATGCTGGCACATCCACATCTCTTGTAACTGCCCCAGAGTGAAAGAAGCTACCTAAGGGGTAAGGACTATTCTAAAAGTCAGCTGGAACCTTTGACATCTGTTTGAAGTTTATTTATTAGTCACAAGTAGTCATAACACTAACGAACTTGGTGAAAATCCCCTAGTCACCACACTCCAGCGCCTGTTCAGACATGGAGGGAGAA
This sequence comes from Prionace glauca, assembly GCA_037974335.1. NCBI lineage: Eukaryota > Metazoa > Chordata > Chondrichthyes > Carcharhiniformes > Carcharhinidae > Prionace > Prionace glauca. The sequence goes on from CM075741.1 coordinate 1,870,857, forward strand.
TTTGGTCCCCACATTACAGGAAGGATGTAGAGGCTTTGGAGAGGGTGCAGAGGAGGTTTACCAGGATGTTGCCTGGTATGGAGGGGAGATCCTATGAAGAGAGACTGAGAAATTTGGGGTTTTCGCTGGAAAGAAGGCGGCTAAGAGGGGATCTCATTGAGACATATAAGATGATTAGAGGTTTAGACAGGGTAGATAGTGATAGCCTTTTTCCTAGGATGGAGAAAGTTAGCACGAGGGGGCACGACTTTAAATTAAGGGGGGGTAGTTATAGGACTGATGTCAGGGGTAGGTTCTTTACCCAGAGGGTGGTGAGGGACTGGAATGCCCTGCCAGCTGCAGTTGTAAATGCACCTAGTTTGGGGGCGTTTAAGAGATCTGTGGATAGGTTTATGGATGAGAAGGGATTGGTTTAGGTTAGTGGGTCATTGTTTTGTAACTGGTCGGCGCAACATCATGGGCCGAAGGGCCTGTTCTGCGCTGTAATGTTCTATGTTCAGCATAGCCAATGCACCCTAACCAACATGTCTTTTGGGCTGTGGGAGGAAACAGAACACCCAGAAGAAACCTGCACAGTGACCCAAGTTGGGAATTGAACCATTCTGCCACAGTGATCATGTTTTAGGATCTAAAGAATTTGATTATCTCTCTCATAAAACAAGCATCTGGCTTGCTTAACCTGAGCTGGAGTGAAGCCAGAGCTGTGTCTCCAAGAGAAAGGCGTTCAAGCACTTCATGATGCAATGCCATGAGAATGTTTGATTTCCTTCCTGAGACTTAGCTGAGTTACATGGTGTTATGTGCTTGCTCACTCCAACTCCCCTTTCTTCTCTAAATTAGGTCTGATCAGAACAGTTTGGTTTGATTTATTATTCTCTATGTATTAGTATACAGAAAGTGTTATTTCTTGCACTATACAATCAAAGCATACCATTCATAGAGAAGGAAAGAAGAGTATGGAAAGTAGAGTACAGAATGTAGTGTTAGTCATTTCTAGGGTGTAGAGAAAGATCAACTTAGTGTGAGGTTCAAACATTCAAAAGTCTAACAGCAGGAAAGAAGCTGTTCTTCAGTCAGTTCTTGACAGAAGGTAGAAGAGAGAATGTCTGGGGTGTGCAGGGTCCTTATAGAACATAGAACATTACAGTGCAGAACAGGCCCTTCGGCCCACGATGTTGCACCGACCAGCTTTTTTTAAAAAAAACAACACTAACCCACTAACCTAAACCAATCCCATTTTGTCCATAAACCTATCCACAGATCTCTTAAACGCCCCCAAAGTAGGTGCATTTACAACTGCAGCTGGCAGGTAATTCCAGTCCCTCACTGGACTGGACTGGACCTACCCCTGACATCAGTCCTATAACTACCCCCCCTTAATTTAAAGTCGTGCCCCCTCGTGCTAGCTTTCTCCATCCTAGGAAAAAGGCTATCACTATCTACCCTGTCTAAACCTCTAATCATCTTATGTTTCAATAAGGTTCCCTCTTAGCTGCCTTCTTTCCAGCGAAAACAACCCCAAATCCCTCAGCCTCTCCTCATAGGACCTCCCCTCCATACCAGGCAACATCCTGGTAAACCTCCTCTGCACCCTCTCCAAAGCCTCCACATCCTTCCTGTAATGTGGGGACCAGAACTGCACACAACTCCAAGTGCAGCCGCACCAGAGATGTGTACAGTTGCATCATGACGCTGCAACCCCTAAATTCAATCCCCCTACCAATAAACGCCAAGACACCGTATGCCTTCTTAACAGCCTTATCTACTTGATTCCCAACTTTCAGGGATCTATGTACACATACACCCTGCAAACTATGACACCCTTCCTCACAATCTACCACACCTCTGACTTTGGTGTCATCAGCAAACTTACTAATCCACCCAACTATACCCTCATCCAGATCATTAATAAAAATTACAAACAGCAGTGGCCCCAAAACAGATCCCTGAGGCACACCACTCGTAACTGAACTCCATGATGAATATTTACCATCAACCACCACTCTCTGTCTCCTATCCGCTAGCCAATTCCTGATCCAATTACCTAGATCACCCTCAATCCCATACATCTGCATTTTCTGCAGAAGCCTACCATGGTGAACCTTATCAAACGCCTTACTAAAATCCATATACACCACATCAACTGCCTTACCCCTATCCACCTCTTTGGTCACTTTCTCAAAGAACTCAATAAGGTTAGTAAGGCATGACCTACCCGCTACAAAACCATGCTGACTGTCTCTAATCAATTCATTATGTTGGCTGCTTTGCTGAGATGGCTGGAATTGTTGACAGCCAGTGGATGGGAGGGTGGTTTGCGTGATGTATTGGGCTACATTAACAACTTTTTGTAGTTCCTTGAGTCTTGGGCAGAGCAGCAGCCATACCAAACTGGCAACAACAATGCTTTTCTACAGTGCAGCTGTAAAAAAAAAAAGTCGTAGCTGACATGCCAAATTTCCTTAGTCTTCTGAGAAAGTAGAGGTGTTGGTGGGGCTTCCTTAACTATAGTGTTGGCATGGGGAGACCAGGACAGGTTATTAGTGATCTGGGCACCAAAAACTTAAAGCTCTTGATCCTTTCTACTTCATCCCTGTTGATATAGACAGGGACATGTTCTCTATGCTTCCTGAAGTTGATGACAATCTTTCATTTTGTGACATTGAGGGAGTCAAGACTGAACATAAGAACATAAGAAATAGGAGTAGGAGTAGGCCATCTGGCCCTTCAAGCCTGCCCCGCCATTCAATAAGATCATGGCTGATCTGTCGTGGCTCAGTTCCACCTTCCCGCCCTCTCCCCATAACCCTTAATCCCCTCTCATCAAAAACCCATCAACCTGCTTCTTGAAAATATTTAGCGAGGCAGCCTCCACCACTTCAACGGGTAGAGAATTCCAGAGATTCACCACCCTTTGAGTGAAGAAGTTCCTCCTCAACTCTGTTCTAAACTGCCCCCCTTTTATCTTGAGGCGGTGCCCCCTAATTCTACTGTCTTTTTTTGAGCGGGAAGAGTCTCTCCACCTCTATCCTATCCATCCCATTCTTCATCTTATACGTCTCAATGAGATCTCCCCTCATTCTTCTAAACTCTAACGAGTACAAGCCTAGTTCATTCAGCCTCTCCTCATAGCTCAACCCCCTCAACTCTGGTATCAGCCTAGTAAACCTCCTCTGCACTCCCTCCAAGGCCAAAATATCTTTGCACAGGTGCGGTGCCCAAAACTGCACACAATACTCCAGCTGCGGCCTCACCAATACCCTATACAGCTGCAGCAAGACCTCCCTACTTTTATATTCAATCCCCTTCGCTATGAAGGCCAGCATCCCATTCGCCTTCCTGACCACCTGCTGCACCTGCAAGCTGGGTTTTTGCGACTCATGCACAAGGACCCTGAGGTCCCTCTGCACCGTCGCCTGCTGCAGGTTTTCGCCCCGTAAATAATAGTCCTTCCTACCATTCTTCCTACCAAAGTGGACCACCTCACACTTGCCAACATTAAATTCCATTTGCCATTTCCTGGCCCATTTGCCCAGCCTATCTAGATCCTTCTGCAGACTCTCCACACCCTCCGCACAATTTGCCATTCCCCCAATCTTGGTGTCATCCGCAAATTTCGACACCCTACACTTGGTTCCCTCCTCCAGATCATCTATATGAAAGTTAAAAAGCTGAGGCCCCAGCACTGACCCCTGGGGCACTCCACTAGTCACCATCCGCCAATCCGAATAGCACCCGTTGACCCCCACTCTCTGCCTCCTATTTGACAACCAATCCTCTATCCATGCTAACACCCTACCCCTAGGGGAGGTGGATGTCACTTGCTCCCCATTGACAATGGCACCCTCTCCCCCCCTGATGAGCCTCAGTGTCTGTAGCTCAGAGGCCAGCTCATCCACCTTGAGCTGGAGCTCCTCCAGCAACCTGCACTTACTACAGACATGGTCACTGGGAAGGACCCTGGGGTCCACCAGTTCCCACATCATACAGAAACCACACATGATAGGCTAGATGTTTCATCAGACAATGGCCTCTCTCAACATTGCCTATACCCTCTGACAGGGCAGCACCAAGGTTGAGAGAGGCCATAGGCTAGATGTTTCATCAGACAATCTTCATCTTCAGATGTGTATCATAGCCCCTGTGACGACTACCACAGAGGGATGGAGTTCTTCCAGCTGTGACCAGTCAATAAGAACATAAGAACATAAGAACATAACAATCAATCATTAAAAGTAATAGCCTGGCCATTTTTAGCTTTGAAACAACAATTGTTTTAAGGAATGGTACAGTCAGTTCCCATGGTAACTGAGTGGGTTAATATTTGATTTAGCTAATGCTGTCAGTTGTGTATGTAATCTGATCCGTGTTCACCTGGGCCCCATGCTGTGAACTGTGTTAGTGAAGGATCCAATCATCTACAGTTCTATTCTTTAGAGTTGAGTAGGACTGATTGTAGGGTGTGGTGTTTCAGTGATGTTTGTGCTGATCTAGGGCTTTCTGACTTGAAGCTGATGGTTAATTGCAATATGTCATTTTGCTTTGATGTCCAGATTTGATCTGTGGAAACCAAAAACAAGATTGTGCCTTGATTGTCTGACTCATCTTGTTTATTATAGAAATCTTTATTAAAGAGCTTTTTTACCCTGTGCACTTATGAAGACCATTTTGAGAAGTACCCACAAGCACTGGCCAGAGTCAGTATTCCACCTAAAGGACAGGTTGCTATGGGATCTTTTGAGTTGAGTCTGTCACCCAACATGCCTGCACTTCCTGTCAAAGCTGTTTGACCAATAAACAGGAACTTGGTTTGATTTTTGCCTATGAATGCAGGCTGCTGAATAAACTTATCAAACTATCTTTAGGAGGTGTCATGACATGTTTTGCTGTGCATGAAGCAGGGATTTTCCCCCCCTAGAGGGGGGGACTTGCACACTGACATAGGCCAAAATCTTGTTTTCCCTTGCTCATTCCTGATCCGCAGCTTCCTGTGTGCTCCCTGGCCTCAGTGGCGTCTGATTAATTCTGATGCACCCTGCTATAAATGGTAGTAATGTGGTGATGCTGGCATTGGACTGGGATAAGCACAGTAAGAAGTCTGTCAACACCAGGTTAAAGTCCAACAGGTTTATTTGATAGCACAAGGTTTCAGAATCACTCCTTCAGGTGAGTGAGTTGTTCACAAATGGTGTACATAGACAGACTCAATTTATAAGATAATGGTTGGAATGCCTGTTTTTACAGGTAATCAAGCCTTATAGGTATAGACAGAGTGGAGAGTGGGTTAAGCCCAGGTTAGAGATATGTATTGTCTCCAGACAGGACAGTTAGTGAGATTTTGCAAGCCCAGGCAAGTTGTTGGGGTTAGTGTGACATGAACGCAAGATCCCAGTCAAGGCCATCATGTGTGCAGAACTTGGTTATCAGTCTCTGTTCAGCAACTCCACGTTATGTTCTGATCTCTGCCATTGGCGAACACTTATTTTCAGACATGTCTGCTGAAGTGTTTCCTGACAGGAAGAGAACATTCTTGCCTGGTATTAGAACATAGAACAGCACAGTACAGGCCCTTTGGCCCTCCATGTTGTGCCAAACTAGGTCCAATCCCAAGATCAAGCTATCCCACTCCCTATCATTCTGGAGTGCTCCATGTGCCTATCCAACAATGCTTGAAAGTTCCAAAGTGTCTGACTCCAATATCACAGGCAGTCTACTCCACACCCAACCTGAGTGAAGAATTTACCTCAGACATCCCCTCTATGTCCCACCATGAACCTATAGTTATGCCCCTAGTAACAATTACATCCACCTGAGGAAATAGTCTCTGCACATCCACTGAGTTGTCTCACCCTCCTCCGCTCCAAAGAGAAAAGCCCCATCTCCCTCAATCTTTCCTCAAATCCTACCCCCCAAACCAGGCCGCATTCTGGTAACTTTCCTCTACACTCTCTCTCCAATGTTTCCACATCCTCCTTACAGTGAGGTGACCAGAACTGAACACTTTCAAATGTGGTCTCACCAACATCCAGTAGATTTGCAGCATAACTCCCTGTTAATAAACACTAACACACTATAAGCCTTCATCACTCTAGCCACGAGTGGCAATCTTCAGACATCTGTGGATAGGTAGGCGAACATGTGGCGAACAGTGATCACAAGTCCGTCTACTTTAGGATAAAAATGGAAAGGGACGAGTGCCGTCCGAGTGGGAGTGTGCTGAATTGGGGAAAGGCGAGCTATGGCAGGATTAGGAGGGAGCTGCAGCAAACTGATTGGGAGGGACTGTTAGCTGGCAAGTCCACGGTTGGCAAGTGGGAGGCATTTAGGGACAAAATGAAATGGTTGCAGGGGAGGTATGTTCCGGTTAAGCGAAAGGATGGGAAAGGAAGGATTAGACAGCCGTGGATTACGGAGGATATTGAAGACTTGGTCAGGAAGAAGAGGGAGGCGTATGTTAGGTCAAAACAAATGGGTACGGAGAGTGCGCTGGAAGAATACAGCGAGAGTAGGAGGGAGCTAAAAAGGGGAATTAGAAGGGCAAAGAGAGGGCATGAGATGGCTTTGGCTGGTAGGATTAAGGAAAATCCAAAGGCATTTTATTCCTATATCAGAGGCAAGAGAGTAGTTAGAGGGAAAATTGGTCCTCTTAGGGACAAGAGTGGTGAGTTGTGTATTGAGTCGGAGGGGATGGGGGAGCTCCTGAATGAATACTTTGCGTCGGTATTCACAAAGGAGAGGGGTTCGGAATCGTGTGGTCTCTTGGAGGGAGTGGAGGTTTATTTGCAGGATATAGTTATTACGAGAGAGGAAGTGCTAGGGCTTTTAGGTAGCGTAAAGACGGATAAAGCTCCGGGGCCTGATGGTATTTATCCCAGGCTGCTTAGGGAGGCGAAACATGAAATTGCTGGGCCTCTGGCGCAAATCTTTGTCTCTTCTTTGGACACAGGTGAGGTCCCAGAAGACTGGAGGGTAGCAAATGTGGTCCCGTTGTTCAAAAAAGGCAGTAGGGATAACCCTGGGAATTATAGACCGGTGAGTTTGACGTCGGTGGTAGGGAAGTTAATGGAAAAAATACTTAGGGGTAGGATGTATGAGCATTTGGAGCGTTGCGATCTGATTAGGGATACGCAACATGGCTTTGTTAGAGGGAGGTCTTGCCTTACGAATCTGGTGGAATTCTTTGAGGAGGTGACAAAAACGGTTGACGATGGGAGAACCGTTGATGTCATCTATATGGATTTCAGTAAGGCGTTTGACAAAGTCCCTCACGGTAGGCTGGTAGAAAAGGTTAAGGCGCATGGGATACGAGGCAAGGTAGCTAGGTGGATTGAGAACTGGCTGGGAAATAGGAGACAGAGGGTAGTTGTGGAAGGGACCTTGTCGGGCTGGAGGTCAGTGACCAGTGGTGTGCCGCAGGGCTCAGTACTGGGACCTCTCCTCTTTGTAGTCTACATAAATGACTTGGAAGAGGGCGTAGGTGGTGTGATTAGCAAGTTTGCTGATGACACCAAGATGGCAGGGTTGGCGGGTACGGAACTGGATTGTCAGGTGATACAACAGGATATAGATAGGTTGGTGCAGTGGGCAGATAGGTGGCAGATGGCATTTAATCCTGACAAATGCGAGGTGATGCATTTTGGACGGAATAATGCAGAGAGGAGCTATGAGATTAAAGGGAGGCCGATTAGGAGTATTGACATACAGAGGGACCTGGGAGTGCAGGTTCACAAATCCATGAAGGTTGCATCACAAGTGGAGAAGGTCGTTAGGAAGGCTTATGGGATGTTGGCCTTTATAGGAAGGGGCATAGAGTATAAAAGCTGCTGTCTAATGCTTCAGTTGTACAGAACGTTGGTTAGACCGCATTTGGAGTACTGCGTCCAGTTCTGGTCACCTTACTACCGGAAGGACGTGGAGTCTCTGGAAAGGGTGCAGAGGAGGTTTACCAGGATGTTGCCTGGCATGGGGGGACTGGGTTACGAGGAGAGGTTGAAGAAACTGGGACTATTCTCCTTGGAAAGGCGGAGATTGAGAGGGGACATGATAGAAGTATATAAGATAATGAAGGGAATGGATAGAGTTAATAGTGAGAGACTGCTCCCTAGACTGGATACAAACACGAGAGGTCATCATTTAAGGGTGAGGGGGGAGAGGTATAATTTGGAGGTGAGAGGAAGGTTCTTTACGCAGAGAGTTGTAGGGGTCTGGAACGCGCTACCGAGTAGGGTGGTGGAGGCAGGAACATTGGACTCTTTTAAGATGCAGTTAGATAGGCACATGAGTGAAACGAGAATGGAGGGATATGGTAGGGGATATTAAATAGGGTTAAACCTCGGGAGACACCGGAAAGGCAGGCTGTAAGATTAATATTTTTACTTTATTCCACAGGTGGAGGTCCACCTCGTGTCAAACGAGGGGCATTCACACGGCGGGTCGTGCCTGGGTTGCTCTTGGAAGTTCCAGGAGTGGCCTAGAACTTCGTGTCGGTGTGTGTGCTTGATCCTGGACCGGTAGATGGGCGCCGCAACAGCTCAGTGACTAGCACTGCTGGTTGTGCAGGCACATGGATTTGGGCCTGTGTCTGTGGGAGTTTGCGCATTCTCCCTGTGGTTGCGTGGGTTTCCTCCGGGCGCTCCGGTTTCCTCCCACACCCCAAAAATGTGCTCTCAGGCTAATCGGTTTTTACCAAATCGACACTATTTCTTCCCTGAATCTGACTGAGTAGGGTTCCATTCGTAGCCATGCAGGGTAGAATAGGTGTAGGGTGATGTGGCGGCGCGGGCTCGTTGGGCCGAAGGGCCTGTTTCCCGTGCTGGATTGTTCTTTGTTCTTTGTTCTTTGATATGAACCCCAAGATCTCTGTTCCTCCACATTCCTCAGAATGCAGCCATTGCCCCTATAATCTGCATTCATGTTTGTCCTACCAAAATAAATCACCTCACACTTATCAGGGTTAAACTTCATCTACCATGTATGGTCCTTTAGAGGATGAGAAAGGTGACCTAGTGGTAGGGGATGGGGATATGGCTAAGGTATTGAATAACTTTTTTGTTTCTGTCTTCACGGAGGAGGACGTGAATAATTTGCCGGGTGTTAGCGATGGAAAGGTGGTAGGACTGGAGGGTCTTAATGACATTACTGTTACTAGAGAGGCGGTGCTCGACAGACTGGAGGGGCTGATTGTGGACAAGTCCCCAGGACCGGATGGAATGCATCCGAGGGTTCTGAAAGAAATGGCGGAGGTTATAGTGGATGCATTGGTGGTTATTTTCCAGACATCGCTGGATTCTGGGGAAGTGCCGGAAGATTGGAAAACGGCTAATGTTACGCCGTTGTTTAAGAAGGGTGCCAGGCAAAAGGCAGGGAATTATAGGCCGGTTAGTTTAACGTCTGGGGTAGGTAAAATATTAGAATCCGTCATTAAGGAGGAAATTGCGAGGCATCTTGAAGGGAATTGCTTGATAGAGCAGACACAACACGGTTTCATTAAAGGGAAGTCGTGTCTGACAAATTTACTGGAGTTCTGAGGATGTGTCTAGGGTGGTGGATAGAGGAGAGCCGGTGGATGTGGTCTTTCTGGATTTTCAGAAGGTGTTTGACAAAGTACCTCAAGAGGTTATTGCAGAAGGTCAGGGGACTTGGAGTTGGGGGTAGGGTGGATAGAGGATTGGTTGTCAAATAGGCGGCAGAGAGTGGGGCTCAACGGGTGCTATTCGGATTGGCGGATGGTGACTAGTGGAGTGCCCCAGGGGTTGGTGCTGGGGCCTCAGCTTTTTACCATTTATGTAGATGATCTGGAGGAGGGAACCGAGTGTAGGGTGTCGAAATTTGCGGATGACACCAAGATTGAGGGAACGGCAAATTGTGCGGAGGGTGTGGAGAGTCTGCAGAAGGATCTAGATAGGCTGGGCAAATGGGCCAGGAAATGGCAAATGGAATTTAATGTTGGCAAGTGTGAGGTGGTCGACTTTGGTAGGAAGGACTATTACTTACGGGGCGAAAAACTGCAGCAGGCGACAGTGCAGAGGGACCTCGGGGTCCTTGTGCATGAGTCGCAAAAACCCAGCTTGCAGGTGGTCAGGAAGGCGAATGGGATGCTGGGCTTCATAGCGAAGGGGATTGAATATAAAAGTAGGGAGGTCTTGCTGCAGCTGTATAGGGCATTGGTGAGGCCGCAGCTGGAGTACTGTGTGCAGTTTTGGGCGCCGCACCTGCGCAAAGATATTTTAGCCTTGGAGGGAGTGCAGAGGAGGTTTACTAGGCTGATACTGGAGTTGAGGGGGTTGAGCTATGAGGAGAGGCTGAATGAACTAAGCTTGTACTCGTTGGAGTTTAGAAGAATGAGGGGAGATCTCATTGAGACGCATAAGATGATGAATGGGATGGATGGATAGAGGTGGAGAGACTCTTCCCGCTCAAAAAAGACAGGAGGACTAGGGGGCACAGCCTCAAGATAAAGGGGGGGCATTTTAGAACGGAGTTGAGGAGGAACGTCTTCACTCAAAGGGTGGTGAATCTCTGGAATTCTCTGCCCGTTGAAGTGGTGGAGGCTGCCTTGCTAAATATTTTCAAGAAGCGGGTTGATGGGTTTTTGATAAGAGGGGATTAAGGGTTATGGGGAGAGGGCTGGAAAGTGGAACTGAGCCACGACAGATCAGCCATGATCTTATTGAATGGCGGGGCAGGTTCGAAGGGCCAGATGGCCTACTCCTGCTCCTATTTCTTATGTTATGTTTTGGCCCAGCTCTGCATCCTATCAATGTCTCTTTGCAGCCTATAAGAGCCCTCCACCTCACCCACTACTCCATCAGTCTTGGTGTCATCAGCAAATTTACTAATCCACCCTTCAGCCCCCTCTTCCAAGTCATTGATAAAAAATCACAAATAGCAGAGGACCCAGCACTGACCCCTGTGGTACACTGCTAGTAACTGGCCTCCAGTCTGAAAATTTTCCTCCCTCCACTACCCTCTATCTTCCCTGAGACAGACAGTTACTTATCCCATCAGCCCAATTTCCTTCTATCCCACACCACCTTACCTCCATGAGCCTACCATGGGGAACTTATCAAACACCTTACTAAAATCCATGTATACAACATCAACTGCTCTACCTTTGTCCACATGTAGTTACCACCTCAAATTAATTGTCGAGTGGTGTTCATTCATCTGTGTTGGGGAGACCATGCAGATGCAATGTACCATGCCTCAGGCCATCCCTTCCTGTAGCATATTGGGTAGACAATGTTGGCTGAGTTGCAAGAATATGTACCATGTACCTGGTGGATGGTATTCTCATGTGAAATGATGGCATCCATGTCGATGATCCAGCACAGCTTGCAGGGTTGTGTGGTGTTGTGGTCACTGTTCTCCTGAAGGCTGGGTAATTTGCTGCAGACAGTGGTCTATTTGATGTTATGCAGTTGTTTTGAAGGCAAGAAATGGGGGTAGCCTTGGTGAGATGTTTGTCTTCATCAATGACATGTGAAAGGCTTGAGTAGATGTCTAGCTTCCCACTCTAGGGAAGTACTGGGTGACAAAGGGTAATCTGTCCACTGTCCCATGTTCATCTTCTGAGGAGGTTGGTGCAATTTTTAACTGACACATCAGAACTGCTGATCAAGTCAAGCACCATTTCCTGCTCTTGAGGGCATCTTTCAGCATCTATAGGTGTCTGTGATCCTCCTTATCTGACAGATCCTGTATATGGGGAGGGCTTGGCCATAGGGATGACTACTTTAACATGTTTAGGGTGGAAACTGGAGAAGTGGAGTATCATGGGGTTATCTGTGGACTTGGTACAATGAAGTGTTGAGGTGACTGTCCTTGATGGAGTTGCATTCTTGGAGACACAGCTGATTCCAGAGAGTAGTCCATGGTGAGTTTGGTAGGATGGAACTTGTTGTCGTCATTTGGTTGTTTCAATGATTGCTCACTGAGTCAAAGGAAGAAAATGTTATCAATGTATCTGGTTTATAGCCACTACTTGCCTTAAACAATTGCACAGCCTCAAACAGACCATTGTTCGCAGCAAACTACCCAGCCTTCAGAAGAATGGTGACCATGACCCAACACAACCCTGCCACAGCAACCTCTGCACGACATGCTAGATTATCACAGATGCCATCATCTCACATGAGAACACCATCCACAGTACACAGTACATACTCTTGCAATTTAGTGAACATAAGAACATAAGAACATAAGAACATGCCTTTCGAGCCTGCCCCGCCATTCAATAAGATCATGGCTGATCTGTCGCTGCTCAGTTCCACTTTCCCGCCCTCTCCCCATAACCCTTAATCCCCTCATCAAAAACCCATCAACCCGCGTCTTAAAAATATTTAGCGAGGCAGCCTCCACCACTTCAACGGGCAGAGAATTCCAGAGATTCACCACCCTTTGAGTGAAGAAGTTCCTCAACTCCATTCTAAACCGCCCCCCTTATCTTGAGGCTGTGCCCATAGTCCTCCTGTCTTTTTTGAGCGGGAAGAGTCTCTCCACCTCTATCCTATCCATCCCATTCATCATCTTATGCGTCTCAATGAGATCTCCCCTCATTCTTCTAAACTCCAACGAGTACAAGCCCAGTTTATTCAGCCTCTCCTCATAGCTCAACCCCCTCAACTCCGGTATCAGCCTAGTAAACCTCCTCTGCACTCCCTCCAAGGCCAAAATATCTTTGCGCAGGTGCGGCGCCCAAAACTGCACACGGTACTCCAGCTGTGGCCTCACATTGTCCTCATGATGCTGCAGGAAAGGATATCCTGAGGCATAGTATATTGTGAGACCATGCAAACACTAAACAATGGATAAATGAATACCACTTGACAATCACTAGGCAAGAGTGTCCTCTTCCTGTCAGAACACTTCAGCATTTAGTATTTGATCTTTGGGTAAGTGTTCTCCAAGGTGGCCTTTACCCCACATGGCTGAGCAGAAACTGATAGCCAAGTTCTGCACACATGAGGAAAGCCTCAATCAAGATCTTGGGTTCATGTCACACTATCTATAATCCCCATGACTTGCCTGGGCTTGCAAAATCTCTAACTGTCCTGGCTGGAGACAATACACACCTTTATCCTGTGCTTAACCCTCTCCAGTCACTCAGTCTGTACCTTTTTAAAACTTGCATTCCAACGTTATCTTGTAAATTGAGTTTCTGTATATGTCCTGTTTGTAAACACAACTCCTCATTCACCTGAAGTGACACTCTGAAAGCTTGTGCTAACGAACAAACCTATTGGACTTTAGCCTGATGAGACTTTTTACTATAAATGGTAACAGCCTGTGGGTAGCAGGTTGGAAGCCATTGACATGCAACCAAAAAACCCTAATGGGACAATGAGGAGGAATCCATCCAGCTTGTGATTGTGCTGACTCTTTAATGCAACTTAATTCATTCTGTTCCCTAATTTTTCACCATAAATATTTTTCCCCACAAATATTTATTCAGTTCCATTTTGAAAGCAGCTGTTTGTATCTATTTCCTTTTGGACAGCACCCAATTCCATATCACAACTCCTTGTGCTACCCACAGATCTTTTGCCAGTCTTTAATCTTGTGTCCTCTGGCGATAGACCTGTGTACCACTGGAAACAATTTCTCCTTATTTACTCTATCTGAACCATCATGACTTGGCACACTTCTATCTAATCTCCTTCTAACCTTCTTTAGTCTTACGGTGAACAATACTTCAAACTTTCCACACCAATTGGCATCATACTTGGCACTTCTGTAAACCTTCACCTTTTCCAAGGCCTTGTGATCCTTGCTGAGGTGTGGTGCCCAGAATTGAGCTGTTAACCATCACTGTGCACTGCACATGTCCAGAATTGAACAAATGGCATCCTAACAATGGAATATTGTGCCTTACTCATCACTGGTGTAGGTTTGATTTGTTGTCTGCAAACTTCAAAATGCATCATGTAGCATGTTCAGATCTTTCATATACTAAAGAGTAGGAATCCCAATACTCCTCTCTGGAATCTGTATACTACCAGTTTGAAAAGCATCTTCTTGCCACGATTCTGTGCTTTGTTCCTTGAGCTGTTTTATACACACTGCTACTGTGGTCCCTTTAAGCTTGTAAGCTTCAGTTTTGTTAGAAAGTTACATAGAACATAGAACATTACAGCACAAACAGGCCCTTCGGCCCTCGAGTTGTGCCGATCACATCAACCCCACCAATCTATAGACCTATCTATAACCCCCAATCCCATTAAACCCCATATACTCATCCTGAAGTCTTAAGACCCCAGCGAGTTCACCTCCACCACCGATGACGGCAGCTAAAGTTTGATTTACTTTAGCTTTTGCCATCAACTGGACTGCCCTCATTTGACCCCTGTTACTCCATCAGTGGTCTTGATCAGGGGTTCATCAAACATGGTTTGTCTTTATTAATTTTACTGGAACAATAGTGGTGATAATATCATTAGGTGTGCAATCCAGAGTCACAAGCTAATTGATATGTTCAAATCCCACCATGGCAGCTGGTGGAATTTTAAATTCCATTTTTTTAAAAAATCTGGAATTAATGCTAATCCTGGTAATAATGACCATGAAATTATCATTGCTTATTGGTAAAAGCCCATCTGGTTCATATCCTTTAGATAGAAATCTGCTGTCATGCAACTGCAGAGCCACAGCAATGTGGCTGACTCTTAACTGCCCTCAAAGGGCATTTAGGGATGAGAACAAATGCTGGTTTTGCCAATGACGCCCACAGTCCATCAACAAATCTTTTAAAGCCTATACTTTTTTTAAAGGACAATTTTGCCCCAGATTATTGTCCATTTCCCCATTATTCACATTGGGCTGACTGGCCTATTTTTTAAAATCCTTTTAATCCTCATTGGTCTCCTTCTGCACCAAAAGGATTTTTTCACCCCATGGAATCTGCACCAATTCAGCATCTTACCTAGACCTTTACACCCATCTGGCTGATCCCTGTAACCCCCTAATCCTACACAACCTGGGCAAATGAGCAGAAGTGGCAGATCACATTTAACCTGAAAAGTGAGTACCCAACAAGGGAAGGAGCTGTGCTGGACCTAATTCTGGGGAATGAAGCAGGACAAGTGATGTTGGGGAAGCATTTTGATAGCAATCACAATATGGTTCAGTTTAGATTTGTTATGGACAAGTTGGAAACATTTTGGATTGGGAGAGTAGATTTTAACAAAATTAGGCAGGTTCTGGCCAAGGTAGACTGGAATGAGTTACTTGTGGAGAAATCTACAGAAGAGCAGTGAGGGATTTTTGAAGATGAAACGGGGAGGGTACAAACCCAACATGTTTCCCCTGGGGTAATAGGAAGGTGTAACAAACACAACCATGGATGACCAGAGACATTCAGGATACAATGAGAAGGAAAGAGGCTTTCAGTAAGTATGAGGGGAGTAAGCCTGTGGAGGCGTTAGTGGAGTCCAGAAAGTGCAGGATTCACCTTAATAAATCAATTAGAGCAAAGGGGATATGAGAAATCTCTGGCTGATAAAAGTAGAGAAAATCTAAGATTCTATAAGTATATCAAGGGAAGAGGATAACCAAGCAGAGTAGGGACCAAGGGGGAAATCTAAGTGGAGGCAGAGAACATTGGGTATTAAATGAATATTTCACATCTGGCTTCACCGTGAGAATGAGGTGAACATAGAACATTACAGCACAAACAGGCCCTTCGGCCCTCGAGTTGCGCCGATCGCATCAACCCCACCAATCTATAGACCTATCTATAACCCCCAATCCCATTAAACCCCATATACTCATCCAGAAGTCTTTTAAAAGACCCCAGCGAATTCGCCTCCACCACCGACGACGGCAGCCGATTCCATTCACTCACCACCCTCTGAGTGAAAAACTTTCCCCTAACATCACCTCTGTACTTCCCTCCCCGCACCTTAAATCTGTGTCCTCTCGTAGCGACCATTTCAACCCGGGGAAATAGCCTCTGAGTCCACCCTATCTATTCCTCTCAACATTTTATAAACTTCTATCAGGTCGCCTCTCAACCTTCGCCTCTCCAGGGAAAAGAGTCCCAGCTCCCTCAACCTATCTTCATAAGGCATGCCTTAGTTATGGAACTTGGAGCAAGGCTGAGGCTCTAGAGAAAATTATCATAGGGAGTGACAAGGTATTGGTGGGCTTAAGTGGATAAATCTCCAGGTCTGGATGAATTGTGTCCCAGCTTGTGGAAGGCAAGAGGAAATTACAGGGGCTCTGACCCAAATTTTTAATTCCTCCTTGGCCTCTGGGGAGGTGGAGATGCCAGTGTTGGACTAGGTTAAACAAGTCTCAACACCAGGTTGAAGTCTAACAGGTTTATTTGGTCGCAAACACCACTAGCTTTTGGGGTTCTGCCCCTTTGTCAGGTGAGTAGGGTGTTCTGATCACAAACAGGGCATATAAAGACACACTCAATTTACAGAATACTGATTTTAGAATGCAAGTATTTACAGCTAATTGAGTGACTTGCCTGGGCTTGCAACATCTTTTTGTCCTGTCTGGAGACAATACACACTTTTTAACCTATGTTTAATGCTGTCTCCACTCAAGTCTTAAAGGAGAGAGCCTATCTCTTTGGAGAGACAAGATTTGATTAGGCTAGTCAGCATGGTTTTGTCAGAGGGAGGTATGGTTAACAAATTTGAATTTTTTGAGCATGTAACTAGATGTGTGGATGAAGGGAGAGCAGTTGATGTAGTTTACATAACTTCAGTGAAGCCTTTGATAAAGTCCCACATGGGAGTCTTAAGGCACATGGGATACAGGGTAATCTGAAGTGGATTCATAATTGGCTTAGCAGTAGGAGACAGTGGGACAGATGGCTTTCAGTGATCAGTGGTGCACCATGGATCTGTGCTGTTTGTCATTCAATAAATGACATTAACTGTGGGGTAGAAGTAGTAAGTTTGCTGATGAGACAGACTGGCCAGATGGTTAACAGTGAGGTTGAGTATCTTGGGTTACAGGAAGATGTAGATGAGATGGTCAAATGGGTGGATAAGTGGCAGATGGAATTTCACCCTGAAAAATGAGATGATGTAATTTGACAAGGAAGTATACTGTGAAAGGTCTGACACTGGGAAATTCCAAGGAAGACAGGGATCTTGGTGTGTTTGTCCATAGACCTGTGAAGGCAGGTTAATAGGGTGGTGAAAAAGGCATATGGTACACTTGCCTTTATCAATCAGGGCATAGATTACAAAAGCAGAGAGGTCATGATGGAGCTGTATAGAACTTTGGTGAGGTCACAGCTGGACACAGTACTGCGTGCAGTTCTGGTCACCACATAGGAAGGGTTGGGAGGGGTGTGTGCAGAGATTTACCAGGATGCTGCCTGGGATGGAACATTAAATTATGGAGAGGTTGGAAAGGCTTGGGGTATTTTCATTGGAGCAGAGAAGACTGAGGGGCAACTTGATTGAGGTGTTCAAATTATTTGGGGCATGGACAGAGCAGATAAGGAGCAGCTGTTTCCCCCATAGCTGAAGGGTCAGTTACAAGGGGACACAAGTTAAATGAGGGGTGGGAAATTTAGGGGATTTAAGCAAAAAGTTTTTAAGGGTGATGACTGTCTAGAACTTGCTGCCTGGGAGGGTAGTGGAGGCAGGGTACCTCATTCCTTTAAAAAGTACATGGCATGACATAACATTCAAGGCTCTGGGCCAAGTGCTAGCAAGTGGGATTAGGTGGGCCAGTCAAGGCCTTTCTTGTGTCAATGCCAACTCAATGGGCTGAAGGGCATCTTCTGCACTAGGATTCTGTGAACCTGGGATACTCTGGCAGAATTTAGCATGGCCAATCCACCTTACCCGCACACCTTTTGGACTGAGGAAACTAGAGCACCCAGAAGAAACTGTGCAAAATCTGTTCAGACACACCCAAGGCTAGAATTGAACCTGGTCCCTCGTGCTGAGGCTGCAGGGCTAACCAGTGTCAGCATGCTCCTTTTACTAAACAATCTCTCAAACAATATGCTGAACAGACGTAGCTGGTCATTAGGTGACTACTCTTTCCAGGAGGCAAGCCAACAGATGTTTATAGGATTCCTGGAATCCTAACCATTGTTGATTTTTAGTTGGTCAGGAAACAAGCCTGGGGCCTATAGATAAAGCAATTATCCTCTACACAGGAAGAGAACTATTTACAAATGTTTAGTTTTAAATGTTCAATTGTGGGAAATATTTGGTTCCTCTACTGTTTTTAAGTGTTTGGTTTCATCTCCAACACTGAGTCATAAAATTGTGGGGTCACTCCAGACCCCTCCCAACACTCAGTTCTAGAATGTTCTTGTTGGCTATCCTATTAATCTTACTCTTTCCACCCTTCTGGTTCTTTTGATTCCTTTTAATGTTTCCTTTTTCTCAATGTTTGGACCATCATAAAACCACTTAGTCTCAGAGCCTTTCCTGATTTTTTTCAGAACTATTCCATCTCTTAATCTTCTCTGCAAGGAGAACAATCTCTGCTGTTCCAGTCGCTCCATCTGGTTCCTTCTAACCTGGAACCATTCAAGTAAACTTACTCTGCATGTCTTCCCCAAGCCCTAACATCCATCTTAATGTGGAGCCCAAAATTGCCCACAGATTCTATCTGGAGCCTTGCCACTGATGTCTAAAGTTGTGGCTTCTGCCCCTTTTGCCTTGAGGAACGAATTGGGACTGAGTGAGTAATCACCCAAGGGGATGAAGCCCTATCCTTGGCAAGTGACATCAAGGGTATTGGGGACTGCTGGCCTCTGTACAGTTTTTTTGCTTGTTAATAAATACCCTTTGAGTTCCTAATACCATCTAAGTGCAGATCATAAGAATATGATCTCCCTATGCCATGGGAGAATGAGGGAAGAAATGAAATGAGGTGGAGGGTGAATGCGTGGCTGAGGGACTAGTGTAGAGGGCAGGGATTTTGGTTCCTAGATCACTGGGACCTCTTTAGGAGTAGGTGGGACCTGTATAGTAAGGACGGGTGGCACTTAAATAGCAGGGGGACTAATATCTTGGTGGGAAGACTGGCTAAGGGTACTGGGGGGACTTTAAACTAGAAAGGATAGGGGGAGGGAACTGTGATAGGGAGACTGGGACGGAGGAGGTTCGCTCCCAGGTAGGGGAGGACTGCAGACAGTATGGGAGGGAGGTTAGACAGGCGGTGGAGATGGGAAATGCCCAGACTGAGGGGCTGAAGAGTATATATTTTAATGCAAGGAGTGTAGTGAATAAGGTAGATGAGCTTAGGGCGTGGATTGCTGTTTGGGATTGTGATGTGATGGCCATTACGGAGACTTGGATGTCTCGGGGACAGGACTGGGTGCTTCAGGGAGGGTGGCAGAAGGGGTGGTGGAGTGGCACTGTTGATCAGGGACAGTGTCATGGCTGCAGGGAAAGAGGATGTTGTGGAGGGACTGTCTACAGAATCTCTGTGGGTGGAAGTTACAAACAGCAAAAGGTCAAAAACTTTGCTGGGTGTATTCTATAGGCTGCCCAATAGTGACAGGGAAGTTGAGGTGCAAATAGGGAAACAGATTCTGGTGAGATGTTTTAATAACAGTTGTCGTGATGGGAGACTTCAATTTAAGAACATAAGAACATAAGAACATAAGAAATAGGAGCAGGAGTAGGCCATCTGGCCCTTCGAGCCTGCCCCGCCATTCAATAAGATCATGGCTGATCTGTCGTGGCTCAGCTCCACCTTCCCGCCCTCTCCCCATAACCCTTAATCCCTTCTCTTATCAAAAACCCATCAACCCGTTTCTTAAAAATATTTAGCGAGGCAGCCTCCACCACTTCAACGGGCAGAGAATTCCAGAGATACACCACCCTTTGAGTGAAGAAGTTCCTCCTCAACTCTGTTCTAAACCCTTTACCTTGAGGCTGTGCCCCCTAGTCCTACTGTCTTTTTTGAGCGGGAAGAGTCTCTCCACCTCTATCCTATCCATCCCATTCATCATCTTATACGTCTCAATGAGATCTCCCCTCATTCTTCTAAACTCTAACGAGTACAAGCCTAGTTTATTCAGCCTCTCCTCATAGCTCAATCCCCTCAACTCCGGTATCAGCCTAGTAAACCTCCTCTGCACTCCCTCCAGGGCCAAAATATCCTTGCGCAGGTGCAGCGCCCAAAACTGCACACAGTACTCCAGCTGCGGCCTCACCAATGCCCTATACAGCTGCAGCAAGACCTCCCTACTTTTATATTCAATCCCCTTCGCTATGAAGGCCAGCATCCCATTCGCCTTCCTGACCACCTGCTGCAAGCTGGGTTTTTGCGACTCATGCACAAGGACCCTGAGGTCCCTCTGCACCGTCGCCTGCTGCAGTTTTTCGCCACGTAAGTAATAGTCCTTCCTACCATTCCTCCTACCAAAGTGGACCACCTCACACTTGCCAACATTAAATTCCATTTGCCATTTCCTGGCCCATTCGCCCAGCCTATCTAGATCCTTCTGCAGACTCTCCACACCCTCCTCACAATTTGCCTTTCCCCCAATCTTGGTGTCATCAGCAAATTTCGACACCCTGCACTCGGTTCCCTCCTCCAGATCATCTATATAAATGGTAAATAGCTGAGGCCCCAGCACCGACCCCTGGGGCACCCCACTAGTCACCAACCACCAATCCGAATAGCATCCATTGACCCCCACTCTCCGCCTCCTATTTGACAACCAATCCTCTATTCACGCTAACACCCTACCCCCAACTCCATGTCCCCTGACCTTCTGCAATAGCCTCTTGTGAGGTACCTTGTCAAACGCCTTCTGAAAATCCAGAAAGACCACATCCACCGGCTCTCCTCTATCCACTGCCCTAGACACATCCTCATAGAACTCCAGTAAATTTGTCAGACACGACTTCCCTTTAATGAAACCGTGTTGCGTCCGCCCTATCAAGCAATTCCCCTCAAGATGCCTCGCTATTTCCTCCTTAATGACGGTTTCTAACATTTTACCTACCACAGACGTTAAACTAACCGGCCTATAATTCCCCGCCTTTTGCCTGGCACCCTTCTTAAACAACGGCGTAACATTAGCCGTTTTCCAATCTTCCGGCACTTCCCCGGAATCCAGCGACGTCTGGAAAATAACCACCAAGGCATCCACTATCACCTCCGCCATTTCTTTCAGAACCCTCGGATGCATTCCATCCGGTCCTGGGGACTTGTCCACAATCAGCCCCTCCAGTCTGTCGAGCACCACCTCTCTAGTAACAGTAATGTCATTAAGACCCTCCATTCCTACCACCTTTCCATTGCTAACACCCAACAAATTATTCACGTCCTCCTCCGTGAAGACAGAAACAAAAAAGTTATTCAATTTCCCAAACATCGACTGGAATATCCCTAGGGTAAGGGGTTTGGATGGGGAGGAGTTTGTTAGGTGTGTTCAGGAAGGTTTCCTGACACAGTATGTGGATAAGCCTACGAGGGGAGAGGCTGTACTTGACCTGGTACTGGCGAATGAACCAGGGCAGGTGATGGATCTTTCGGTAGGAGAGCATCTTGGGAATGGTGACCATAATTCTATCTCCTTCACAATTGCATTGGAACGAGATAGGATCAGGAAGGTGTTTGTCTGGGGTAAGGGGAGATACGAAGAAGTCAGGAAGTTACTTGGACAAATAAACTGGAAGGAGGTGTTCTTGGGGAAAAGTACTGAAGGAAGGTGGCAGATATTCATGGAATGTGTGTCTGGAGCTCTGAATGACAACGTTCCGATGAGACAAGGGGGTTTTGGTAGGTCACGGAAACCGTGGTGCACAAAGGCTGTGTTGAACCTAGTCAGGAGGAAAGGGAAGGTGTACAAGAGGTTCAGGGAATTAGGAGAGGTTAAAGATCTTGAGGAGTATAAGGACTGTAGGAAGGAACTTAAAAGGGAAATTAGGAGAGCCAGAAGGGGTCATGAGAAGACCTTGGCGGGTAAGATTAAGGAGAATCCCAAGGCCTTCTATAAATATGTGAAAGGTAAAAGGATAAGAAGAGAAGGGATAGGACCTATAAAAGGTGAGGGGGGGAAAGGTTTGTGTGGAACCAGAAGAAATGGCAGAGGTGCTTAACGAGTACTTCGCCTCAGTATTCACAGTGGAAGCTGATCTGGGAGATTTTGTTATGGATTTGCAGCAGATGGAAAAGATTGAGTACGTGAATATTAAGGAGGAGGATGTGTTGGAACTTTTGAATTCTATCAAGGTAGATAAGTCGCCTGGACCAGATGGGATGTACCCCAGGATACTGTGGGAGGCAAGGGAAGAGATTGCAGAGCCCCTGGCGATGATCTTTGCGTTGTCAATGGAGACGGGAGAGGTTCCGGAGGATTGCAGATGTAATTCCTATTTTCAAGAAAGGGAACAGAGATTGCCCGGGAAATTACCGACCGGTGAGTCTGACCTCAGTGGTTGGTAAGCTGATGGAGAGGCTTCTGAGGGACAAGATTTACGAACATTTGGAGAGGTTTGACATGATCAGGAATAGTCAGCATGGATTTGTCAAGGGCAGGTCGTGCCTTACAAGCCTAGTTGAGTTCTTCAATAATGTGACTGAACACATTGACGAAGGAAGTGCCGTGGACGTAGTGTACATGGACTTCAGCAAGGCGTTTGATAAGGTCCCCCATGCAAGACTTCTTGAGAAGGTGAGAGGGCATGGGATCCAAGGGCCTTTGGCCTTGTGGATCCAGAACTGGCTTGCCTGCAGAAGGCAGAGTGGTTGTGGATGGGGCTTTTTCTGAATGGAGGTCAGACACCAGTGGAGTGCCTCAAGGATCTGTTCTGGGACCCTTGTTTGTCATTTTCATAAATGACCTGGATGAGGAAGTGGAGGGATAGGTAAGTAAGTTCGCTGATGACACTAAGGTCGGTGGTGTTGTGGATGGTCTGGAAGGATGGCAAAAGTTGCAGCAGGACATAAATAGGATGCAGGACTGGGCAGAGAAGTGGCAGATGGACTTCAATGCGGATAAATGTGTAGTCGTCCATTTTGGCAGAACCAATGGGATGAACAAGTACACTATCAAGGGCAGAAGTCTGAGTAGTGTTGAAGAGCAGAAGGATCTAGGGGTCCGGGTCCACAGGACTCTTAAATCGGCCTCGCAGGTGGAGGAGGTGCTCAAGAAGGCTTATGGTGTACTGGCCTTCATTAATTGAGGGATTGAGTTTAGGAGTCGGGAGGTAATACTGCAACTTTATCAGACCCTTGTCAGGCCTCATTTAGAGTATTATGTGCAGTTCTGGTCGCCTCACTATAGGAAAGATGTAGAAGCTATTGAGAGGGTACAGAGGAGATTTACAAGGATGTTGCCTGGACTGGGAGGCATGCCTTATGAAGTTAGGTTGAGGGAGCTGGGACTCTTTTCCCTGGAGAGACGAAGGTTGAGAGGCGACCTGATAGAAGTTTATAAAATGTTGAGAGGAATAGATAGGGTGGACTCTCAGAGGCTATTTCCTCGGGTTGAAATGGTTGCTACGAGAGGACACAGATTTAAGGTACAGGGAGGGAAGTTCAGAAGTGATGTTAGGGGTAAGTTTTTCACTCAGAGGGTGGTGAGTGAATGGAATTGGCTGCCGTCAGTGGTGGTGGAGGTGAACTCGCTGGGGTCTTTTAAAAGACTTCTGGATGAGTATAAGGGATTTAATGAGATTGGGGGTTATAGATAGGTCTGTAGGTTGGTAGGTGTTGATGTGATTGGCGCAATTCGTGGGCCGAAGGTCCTGTTTGTGCTGTAGTGTTCTATGTTCTAATAATGAAATTCTTTTGTAACAAAACGTATCACTTTAAGTTGCGTTTGCTATATCTTTGTCCAATTCTCTATTCTTTATCCAGCTGATGTCAATATCTTCCTCCTGGTTGACGACATGAGTTTGTCACCTTTAAACTGAGATGCCCTGTACACCAACATCCAGGTCAATAATATATATCATAAAGCAGTTGCTGTAATATTGACCCCTAGAGATGCAAAAGAAGTTGTAGGCTGCTTAGCCTGACCTCAAGTCTTTAAGATTGAGTCCATTAAGGATGAGATTCTGAAATACTTGTAAGTGTATTGGGAAAATAGGGCAAAGTCTGCATGGTCTCAAGAGCTTATTGTTGACAAATCTTAAAATTCTTTGAGGAGCTAATGAGCAGATGAGAAACTAGAACTAGTAGATGCTATCTACTTAGATTTCCAGAAGGCCTTTAAGGTTTCATAGAGGAGGCTGCTGAATAGAACATAGAACATTACAGTGCAGAACAGGCCCTTCGGCCCACGATGTTGCACCAACCAATTAAGAGAAAAGCAATGACCCTCTAACCTAAACCAATCCCTTTCCAACCATAAACCTATCCACAGACCTCTTAAACACCCCCAAACCAGGCGCATCTACGACTGCAGCAGGCAGGGCATTCCATTCCCCCACCACCCTCTGGGTAAAAAGCCCATGGTGTTAGAAGCAAAGTACCAGCAAGGATACAATGCCTTGTACCAGTCAGCCAAAGAGTGGGGATAAAAAGACCCTTTTCTGGTGACTAGCAGAGTTTTGCAGGTGTCAGTGTTGGAACCACAACTTTTCATGCTAGACATCAGTCTTCCAAATGAAGGAACTTGGGGCATTGTGACTAAGTTTGTGGATGATAAAAAGATAGCTGGAGGGACAGGTATAATGTGAGTTGGTGGGAAGGCTGCACAAGGACATAGGCAGTTAGGAGAATGAGCAAAGAAGCAGCAGATGGAATAGAATGTGGGAAAGTGAAGCAAGAATAAAGGTGTAAACTATTTTCTAATGGGGAGCAAATTCCCAATTGGGAGCAACTTTGGGCCCCATATCTAAGAAGGCTGTGCTGACCTTTGGATAGTGAGAATGAAAAACCTGATGTGTAAGAGTGTTTGAGGACTCTGGGTCTGTACTCTGGAGTTTAGAAAGATGAGGGTGATCTCTTGAAACTCTCCAGGCCTTTAGGTAAGAGTGGACATGTGGAAGATGGCTTCCATTAATAGGAGAGACTCGGATCCAAGGGCACAGCCTCAGTAAAGGAACAACTCTTTAGAATTGAGATGAGGAATTTCTTCAGCCAGAGGACAGTGAATTTATAAAATTCACTGCTACAAAAGGCTGGAGATCAGGTCATTGTGTATTTAAGATCTTGATGGGCTGAATGGCCTAATTATGCTATGTCTTACTAACACCTCTGATAATGTCCTTGTAATTTGAAGAGCTTCTCACCACAACACTCTTCTGTCTTCACCAGCTCCTTATTGACTGTTCCTTTAATCCATGTTTTATTTGAGAGTCTATCACACAGTATTTTTGCTTTTATACATCAATTGCATTACACTCATCAATTCAGTTATTTCATCAAAAGTTGGTCAAACATGAAATTAAGAACAGCTGGTTGAGTAACACCTGTGGAGGGAGGAATGGGTTAATGTTTCAGTTTGACAGGAGGTCACAGACCCAATGTCTAAACAGACCTGTAAACGTTTAGCTTTACTTCCTTTGGTTTTCATATAACATGGAAGTGCTCACTTTCTTGCATGCTGTTTCTAAGTTATGTAAATGATTTAGATTTGAATGTAGGAGGCTGCTCAGTAAGTTCACGGGTGATATGGAAATTGGTGGGGTGGTAAATAGTGAAGAGGATAGCCTTAGATTACAGGAAGATATAGGTGGGCTGGTCAGTGGCAAATGGAATTTAATCTGGGTAAGTGTGAGGTGTTGCACTTGGGCAGGACACAAGGCAAGGGAATGTACGATGAATGATGGGACCCTGGGAAGCACCCGAGGATCAGGGATGTGGTGTACATATACACTGGTCCCTTAAGGTAGCAGGGCAGGTAGATAGTGGCTAAGATGGGATATGGGTGTACTTGCCTCAATATAAAACACCTGGGATGTAAAGGAGTACTGAGCTGCAAATAAAGCTGAAGGTTTGTGGTGCAGTTTGCAGACTTGGCCTGTCCTGGAGGTTTAGAAAGGCAGCAAGTGAGCCAAGACACTGACGGTGCTGAGTTGCTGCTGGATGATGCTGCGTCATCAGTGAGTACACTGATCTTGTTTCTAACCACAAGTGGATTACAGTTTGGTTGCAACATCCTTCCATGCTGACACCCAACTGTTTCAGATTCAACAAATTTTAACAATGCTTTTATATTCAGGATTTTGAGACTATAATTGAACCCATTACAGCAGCATTTCTGGAAATGGTGCTGGGTATCTGCACCCAGCCTCATCAAACTTGTGTTGATATGAAACGCCTATATGACCACTGGACATGCCAATATGACCAGAGAATCTTCCAGTCTGATTAGAGGATACATGCCTGCCAGCACACCAGATAACACTCCTATTTTGTTTTAGGAAGTAGACCAGAGGATCTCTTCTTCCATGTCAGTGGGCATGTCTCCATCAAAGGATGGTGCTCACTCAGACTGAACCAGGAGTTATAGCTTTTGAGTTTCAAAGAATCACTACAGTGCTATCTAGCCTCTTGATTTTGCACAGGCTGTCTGAGCATCACGTCCCTATAACCCCACATTTCTCACTGATCCCCCTAAACTACACATTGTGGGATGTTAAGGGGTAATTTAGCATGGCCAAACCACCTAATGAGCACATCTTTCTACTATAGGAGGAAAGTGGAGCACTCAGATGAACTTGCACAGATACAGAGAAAATGTGCAAACTCAACTCAGTCAGCCAAGGCCAGAATTGAACCCTTGGCACTGAGGCAGCAATGCTAACCACTGCCACCCTTGAGTGGAACTTGGACCAAAACTGACTCAAGCAAGAACTTTATCAACTGAGCATGCTAGACAATAGTTAAGTAAAACACCCTCTCCATTATCTTTAAAGTTCTTACTCTATTAAACATTGCCTCTGTGTCCCTCTGGATGTTTGAGTGCATTTAAGAACATAAGAACATAAGAAATAGGAGCAGGAGTAGGCCATCTAGCCCTTCGAGCCTGCCCCGCCATTCAATAAGATCATGGCTGATCTGTCGTGGCTCAGTTCCACCTTCCCGCCCTCTCCCCATAACCCTTAATCCCCTCTCATCAAGAACCCATCAACTCGCTTCTTAAAAATATTTAGCGAGGCAGCCTCCACCACTTCAACGGGCAGAGAATTCCAGAGATTCACCACCCTTTGAGTGAAGAAGTTCCTCCTCAACTCTGTTCTAAACCGCCTCCCCTTTATCTTGAGGCTGTGCCCCCTAGTCCTCCTGTCTTTTTTGAGCGGGAAGAGTCTCTCCTCCTCTATCCTATCCATCCCATTCATCATATACGTCTCAATGAGATCTCCCCTCATTCTTCTAAACTCTAACGAGTACAAGCCTAGTTCATTCAGCCTCTCCTCATAGCTCAACCCTCTCAACTCCAGTATCAGCCTAGTAAACCTCCTCTGCACTCCCTCCAAGGCCAAAATATCCTTGCGCAGGTGCGGCGCCCAAAACTGCACACAGTACTCCAGCTGCGGCCTCACCAATGCCCTATACAGCTGCAGAAGACCTCCCTACTTTTATATTCAATCCCCCTCGCTATGAAGGCCAGCATCCCATTCGCCTTCCTGACCACCTCCTGCACCTGCAAGCTGGGTTTTTGCGACTCATGCACAAGGACCCCGAGGTCCCTCTGCACCGTCGCCTGCTGCAGTTTTACACCACGTAAGTAATAGTCCTGGGATATGTTTGAGGTTTGAGTCAATACCAATTGGTCTTCGACTGAGTCAAATTCCCTTCACTCTGCAATCTGGAATCAAACTGTCTGTAGCACACCATTGCTGATGTAACTATGAATAGTCATTGATATTGAGATCCCAGCACTGACCCCCTTGCAGCCACATCTGATGCCCACAACATTGTACCAGTCCACTTCAATGTGCACAATAAGCTCATTTACCTTTTGTATTCTGCACACTTAGTACAACACCCTCAGTCCTGCATTGGCCACCTCCCTTCTCATACTTGTCACCTTTTTTGCTCTGCCTGAGGTTAGATTCCTGCCACTTTCTGTACTTTCTCTGTTCTGTTATGTGATCTGGAAACTTTACTAACCTCTCCTGAGCCCTTAGCTCCTTTAACTAGTTGAAAGTCCTCATCATTAACTTGCACTTCCACCTTCTTCTTTAATTTTGATTTTCTAAAGACAATTTACCAGGACTCTGGTCCCAGCATGATTCAAATGAAATCCATCCCATTGGAACAGTCCCCTCTTCCCCAATACTGGTGCCAATGTCCCATGAATTCAAACCCTTCTCTCCCACACCAATCTTTAAGCCATGCATTTACCTCAATCTTGTTGACCCTGTGCCAATTAGCTCATTGCTCAGGTAATAATCCAGAGATTATTTGGTTCTGCTTATACTTCCTTAGAACCTCTTCCTGTTTTACCCATTTCATTGGTATCTGAAAAACAACTGGGTCTTTACTCTCCCAAACTCATGCACCAGGCAGGCAACATAACATTCAATCTGGTCAATGCCCCTAGCTATACTATTCTCAGTTACAACTGCATTTTTTCCTCCCTGTAACATGGTGCTGTGGTCACTTTGCTCATCTTTGCTGCAGTACCTGTTTCCATCCAAGCAGGAAGCAAGAATCTCAAACCTGTTGATAAATTCAGGGATGGAGGCTCCTGCAACCTTTGCAGCCACAACCTCTTGTCCCTGACCACTGGCCACAATCAAGGTATTTAATCTAAGGGTTGGGAATGGTTCCTGGAAGACAGTGTCCAGGTATTTCTCCCCCTCCCTGATGTCACAGCATCTACTCGCCTC
The DNA here is from genome assembly GCA_037974335.1 of Prionace glauca. Lineage (NCBI taxonomy): Eukaryota > Metazoa > Chordata > Chondrichthyes > Carcharhiniformes > Carcharhinidae > Prionace > Prionace glauca. The sequence goes on from CM075741.1 coordinate 1,899,593, forward strand.
CAAGTCTACTCACCTGGAAGTAGGTGAAATCATGAAAAGCAGTCATGAGGGGGTTCAGGCTGCAATTGATACTTGAGAAGGGGAATACTTGCCTAGGTGCTGTTCAGAAATGTCACAGAAAGCGGTTGTGAAGGGATCCTTGCTGCAGTCATTGGAAAAGCAGCACCAGCCAGGCTCAGAGGGAGTGGCCTTTGTGGAGGTCGGAATCCAGTGGGATTCTGGCTGAGTGGCTACCAGCATTGCTGGAAGGCTTCAGATCTAGACTCCTGCAGTAGGAAAAATTCCTGCCGGCAGCAGAATTGGCTGGCCAGTTTGGGGCAATAGTGCCTTGTGACAGAGGCAGGGAGCTGGATACCACAGTACTTCAGTGTTGCCACCCTAATTGCCTTCAGGTACAATGACTTGGTGGTTCCAGTTTTCTTGCACTATTGAGATCAAGACCCTTGCTATTAAGTATACAACAACCAGAAAAACTGGCTGAGAAGACTTATCAGGATGTTAAAAGCTGACTTCACTCCTGAGTCACTAATCAGTTCTGATTCTACAAACAATTCATGGCAACTCAGTAAGGCATCCTCCAGGATGCCTTCCAGAACTAGCTGGGTGCTGGCCTCTGACACTAAGCCATTCAGAAGAAATTAGCTGAATAGAACTTGGAGTTCAAGAGCACAACCTCAATGGAGTTGGCAGCCAAGGAAGCAGCACAGTTGGGTGTCAGTGCTCAGGTGTACAAGGTAGCAGAAGCCCCAGAGTTTGGCACTGCCAATGGCATGCCACCAGTGTGATCAGACCAGTCACAAGGGGTCAAATTGCTGGACATGGGAAGTCCAAAGTTTCAAGTGCCAGCAGTGGGCCACATTGCCTGTCATTGCTGGGTAAGCTCAGAAGGAAGAAACAGGCCCACACTGCCAGCCATGGTGAGGATAGTCAGCTGGCTCTGGGGGGGGAAGCAGAAATGTCAAGAGATGCAAGATCTCTGGCTGGACATTCTGTTGGTATGGGGTGAAACTGCTTAGTTCTGGGTCCTCCCTAAATTGGAAGGGAAGAGTGAAAATGGAAATTGTGGGGTGGCAGTGTTTTAGATCTTGAATCAGAATTGGGGTGGGGTGCAGGGGGTTAAACACACTGTCATTAAAACCTGTCAAGATCACACTACTAAACAAAGCATACCCCCCAAGGCTCATGTGCTAGTGAAGGTACAATTAAGGGATCAATGGGCACAATTGCCACTGGTAAAAGGTGATTACCCTGTGTTTATTCTGGCTACAGAAGCTGAAATTAAATTGGGGCATGGCAGACTCAAACACAACATTGCAAGTCATCTGCTGACCAGACAGTAAAGTAGGCTTTGAAGAGGTCATGGGTGCCATCCCCAGTTAGCACTGCAGCTTCTGGGCAATACTGTGCCCTATGGGATTGGGGCTGTTCTGTCTTGCATTATGCCAAATGGGGAGGCAGGCCCATCACATTTTCAACAAGAACATTGACAAAGATGGAGGAAATATTTTTTCAAGTGAAAAAGGAGGTTTGGGCATTCTTTTTCAAGAAGTTTTATCTCTTCCTCACACAGCAGGCATTTTGTACTTCTGACAGACAATAGGCCTTTCACAACCATGTCTGGACTGTACAAAGGAATACTGTCCATGGTGGCAGCTTGATTGCAAAGGTGGGCTTTGGTGCTGTCAGCCTACTTGTGGATCAAATCCCATACAAGTGCAGATTCCTTTGCCTAGGAATAAGGCTGGAACCTGAATATGTTCTTCACACCAGAAGATAGTTCTAGTAGCCACTAACCAAGTGTGGAATGCCACTTGGCACAGTCCAGTCATAAGCCAGGTAGTGAATCTGGTTCTGAGGGAGGTTAAGTAGCAGGAATTGCCCAGAATTGCACCCTTTGCCTCAAAGATGGGGGTTGTCTGTTGTGGATGGATGTCAAGTATGAAAGTCATTCCCCTGTTAAGGAAAGTGTTGGAAAAGGGACATCCTGAGATGTTGCGAATGAAAGAAATAACAAGCTATCTTTGGCCAAATGCTGATGCAGAAATCGAAAGTAGGATTATGGATCCTGTGGTCTGGAAGGAGCTGCCTTTGTCACCTTGCCTTCTGTAGGAAAGGCTTCATTTGACTCGGTCAGTGGATGCCCATTCACCAGAGTTATTTGGCTATGAAATCTGTCAGTGGAGTCAATGCTGGACAAACTCAATGAAATCTTTATCTGGCTTGACAATCCGGAACAAGTGATCAGTGACAATAGACCTCAGTTTGTGGCACAAGATTACATGGAGCAAGTGGAACAGCACAATCAGATTGGCAGCATATCACCTGGCAATAAATGGTCAGGCAGAGCAATTTGTGTAGACCCTAAAACAGTGTCTGCCATTGGAAGGAAAGGGTTGCTCGGGCAGTGAATGCACAATTTTGTGCATTTATTGAAACATGACAGTCCACTGCACCAGCTTTGTTAATGTTCAACCAGAAACTGAGAACCATGTTGGACTGCTGCAGCCAGGGAGAGCAAAACCGTGGGCGGCACGGTAGCACAGTGGTTAGTACTGCTACTTCACAGCTCCAGGGTCCTGGGTTCGATTCCTGGCTCGGGTCACTGCCTGTGTGGAGTTTGCACATTCTCCTCGTGTCTGCGTGGGTTTTCTCCGGGTGCTCCGGTTTCCTCCCACAGTCCAAAGATGTGCGGGTTAGGTTCATTGGCTATGCTAAAATTGCCCCTTAGTATCCTGGGATGTGTAGGTTAGAGGGATTAGCAGGTAAATGTGTAGGGATATGGGGATAGGTTCTGGGTGGAACTGTTACCCCAATGTCCATGTGACCTGTCGGAATGGACTTTAGTGTGGGGATTGTAGTAGTGAAATCTCTCAATATTCCTCATTTCATGTGTATATATTGGCTCCAATGCCTGTGTAAATATTTTCAAAATTGTACATGTGCTTGGTAGTAGGAGTTTAGAATTAAAGGGAGAGGTGTGATAAGTATGTTGGGGGTGCATGCTACCCTGTTGTGACCCTGGAGTTAGTGTCTCCCTCTGGGATAGTCTGTGTAGGGTTGGCCACAGAACAGCACACATCTCTAAAGAGCTCCCTGCCTTGTGGTCCCTTTACCACATACACCCATACATCTCACTGTGTTCCTTAACCCCCACCTCCCCACTGATTCCATGGATTCAAAGAACAAAAAACTGCAGTGCAAAAACAGGTCTTTCAGCCCTCCAAGCCTGCAGTAACCATGGTGCCTGTCTGAACTAAAACCCACTACCCTTCTGGGGACCATATCCCTCTATTCCCATCCTATTCTTGTACTTGTCAAGATGCCCCTTAAGTCACTATCATATCCACTTCTACCTCCCCAGCAGAGTTCCAGGCACCCACCACCCTGTGTAAAAAAAAAACATAACTTCATACATCTCCTTTGAACCTTGCCCCCTCTTGCCTTTAAACCTCTTAATGATTCTTGATGTGGTTGTCACTGGCTGGCCGGCATTTATTGCCCATCCCTAGTTGCCCTTGAAGGTGGTGGTGAGCTGCTGCCTTGAATTGCTACAGTTCATGTTCTGTGGATTGACCCACAATGCAGTTAGGGAAGGAATTCCAGGATTTTGACCCATCAACTGGAAGGAACAGCAATATATTTCCAAGTCAGAATGATGAGTGGCTTGGAGGGGAACTTGCATCTGCGGGGGAACACCTGACCTCCACCTAATCCCATTTACCAGCACTTGATCTGGTGATGGGATAAATTCCATGTAGGAATTGTACAATTGTATTTGTGCAGTAGAGAATGTTAAGAAGCCCATGTTCACCTACACACACCTATCTATCTGCAGTTTAAGAGCTAAGACCTCTGGTGTCCTCAATTCAATGATGACAGCAGGCCTCAGTATCTCATGCTGTCTAATCTTTCTCCGATGCATCAGTATTCTTTTAGGGAATGTCTCAACCTCTGGAGACCATGTTCCATCTGTTAGCTCACTGGGAGGTGTCAAAGGTTGCAGCAGATTCTTTTACCGACTTGTCCTATTTGACACTGAATTTGTTGGTAATTCCTGCCAAGTATGGGTTGCTAATCCCCTTTAGCTTTTTTTTTCTGAAAAGGGAAATTATTCTCTATGAAACAAAAGATGGCTGCATGGCATTTACAGAATGCAAGCAGGCCCACTATCTGATTCCTTTCCTGTTCCTGGACTAATATCCAGAAACTGGGATGAATGATCCAGAGTCCAGTCACCATCACCAGTGGGAATTTGAATTCAAAGTTAAATAAATCTTTCATTTGACTTTAAACAGTAATTATCACAATTGCTGGATTCCTGTAAAAACCCACCTGGTTCACAAAGCTTCCTTTTTAGTGAAGAAAATCAGCTGTCCTTACCCAGTCTGGCCTGTGACTCCAGCCCCACAAATGTCATTGACCCTGTCACTGCCTGCTGAAATGCCCAGCAAGACACTTCATCAAGGTGGCTCATTGCCAGTAACAGGGGAATTGGGGCAGGGCCTGAAGGGGGGATCAGTAGGGCAATTGCATCGCTGGTGATTGGGAAAGGGTATGGTGGCAGAGGGATGACTGGGCTGTGGGGGTGATCTGGGGTCTGAATGCTAGGGGCAATTGAGTAGTGGTGAATGGATGAGGTGGGGGCCTTCAGAACGTGTGGACCCTCTTATTAGGGTGTCACTAACCTGAAGCAGGTTTAAAGATCAGGTCAGTTATCTACCACTGTCACACTACTGTTCGAATCATTTCCTTGTGCATCAGCTTAATTCCATTAACTTTTTTGTTCTCTTCCCAACACCCTGGCCAATATTCAAAGTGGCTCTGCTTCTGAACAATAAGAGCTCACAAATGTTCTTGACTACCTCTATTTTTTGCATTGCCTCAATTTGTATTTCATACAGAGCGTTACTGATTATTGGATCCAGATTTGCCTATCCCAGGTGAATAGTGACATTGTAATGGAAGATTGCATATGGAAGGTGCTGTGGATTTTGCTGCATCTCTATTCTATTTGAGAACTCAACTGACTGAGGCACATAGCAGCAGGTAGTGTCCTGAGTATTGTTTAACTGAGAAGGCTGGCAATTAAAGCAGTTATGATGTGGGTATGCCGGCGTTGGACTGGCGTAAACACAGTAAAAAGTCTGACAACAGGTTTTAGTCCGACCGATTTATTTGATAATATTCTCACAAGCAAGCAAGCTTTCGGGGTTAGCCCCTTCGTCAGGTGAATGGAGAGTTCTGGCCTCAGACAGAGCAGATAAAGCACAGACAGTTTAGAGATTGTGAAAACTTGATGTCTGTGTCGATATGCGCAATCTTGGAGATCCTCTCCACTTGGATCCGGCAGTTTGTGGTGTCGATAGTAGTCATGATGTGGGTATGCCGGTGTTGGACTGGCGTAAACACAGTAAAAAGTCTGACAACACCAGGTTTTAGTCCGACCGATTTATTTGATAATATTCTCACAAGCAAGCAAGCTTTCGGAGTTAGCCCCTTCGTCAGGTGAGTGGAGAGTTCTGGCCTCAGACAGAGCATATAAGCAGACACTGCTTTATATGCTCTGTCTGAGGCCAGAACTCTCCATTCACCTGACGAAGGGGCTAACCCCGAAAGCTTGCTTGCTTGTGAGAATATTATCAAATAAATCGGTTGGACTAAAACCTGGTGTTCAGACTTTTTACTGAATTAAAGCAGCAACAGGCTTGACTTCAATGCTTCCTTTAAAAAGAATCAGAAATGCCCAGCTGGTGGTGAGCTGTGACCCCCTGTGTGGCTATCAGCTAAAGGACTATCTTTACTGAGAACCTTGTCATCTTTTTCTAGCACATATTTCAAGAATATTGTTAATGACGACAGCACAAAGGCCACTCAACCCATTGAGTCCATGCAGCAAACCCTGCCAGCCCTCTTTGTCCCAGTCTATCCCAGTGGACAGTCTTTGAGCAGTGTTTGCTACTGAGGTCAGCATTTATTACTAATTCTCCACTGTCCTGCCGAGTGCTAGTGAATCTTCAATTGTTTGTACTTTGTAACTGAGCTTCTCACTTAGTCAAGTCAGAAGACAGTTTAGAATTGACTTCAGCGTGAGGGCTGGGGTGACCAGCTCAGAGGGTGAAGCTGGCAGCTTTTCTTCTCATTACTGAATGAGATGGGCTTTTATGACCATCACTAGCTCACTCACTTTTACTGATACTATCTTTTTATTTCCCAATTGTTTTTCAAACTGAATTCAATATTTCAGATTAGCCAGGCAGATTGTTTTCTGGTTTCTTTTAGTCCAGTACCACAGCTGCTACACTTGTACCTTTTTTTGCTTTGATTTTAGCTGAGGGATAAATATTGACCAGGATTCTAGGGGAGACCTCTCCATGCTTTTTAAATAGTGCTGAGGATTATTAACATCTGTGGCATTATGCACAAGGGGGCTGGAGTCGGGCTGGGATGAGCTAGAGAATAAATATGCAGTACAGAAACTGGCTGTTCGGCTGGTGTTAGTCTGTAATGAAGTTGACTCAAGGGAGAGGAGGTTGGCCACTTGAGGCCCAGGAAGTGTCAGCATCTACAAGGAGAGAAATGGTTTCAACACAGGAACTTTCGGCAGACAGGCTGGGGAGAGTGGTGTCAGGTGGATTTTCACAAATTCATTGCAGTGTTAATATAAACTTACTGGTGACTAATAAATTAACTAATTTTTAAACTTTGCCTAAAGCCAGTCTAATGTCATAGAAATTAATAATCAAATCAAATGAAGTCCAGATGTTGGCAGATAATAAATGGAGCTAGCTTTTAATGAGCCTCAGGTCTGGTCCTTGTGCTCATGTAATATAGTTTGTGTTTGTAACAGTTGCAAAAGTCAGTGTTGAAATGAGCAAGAAAACAGTTTCTGATCAGTTTTTGGGCAGGTTTGAAAATGCAAACTTAATACCATTTTTTGACGAACTCAATTCTCACTGGGTTTGAGGGGGTAGGGGTGCTGTGAACCCAAGCTCACTGCCTGGGGTGCCATTGCATAGGCATCCCAATCTCCCAGTGAACTGCACCCTCCCCAGTCATCAGCAGCAGTGTAAAGCTCAGCTATGCCTGGTGGGCAATGCCAGGGACAACACCATGCCAACTGCATTAATTTTTCATTCTGCACACAATCTGGCTTGCCCACACCAACTGGTGTGGTGAGCCAGTAAGATCACACCATGCCCATTCCTAGGGGATCAAGAGAATCTACACTTTTGCCACTTTAATATAATCAAACCCTGTTAATATACAATTAATGCTTTATTGATTGCAGAGTATTGTACATATTTGTACTTTGGGTTAGCACTGCTGTCATAGTGACAGGGACCTGGGTTCAATTCCAGCCTTGAGTCACCTGGAGTTTGCACATTCTCCGTGTCTGTGGGTTTCCTCAGTGCTCCAGTTTCCTCCCACAGTCCAAAGATGTGTGGGGGGGTAAATTGACTGCCCGTGCTAAATTGTCCCATAGCATCAGGGAATTGAGAGTAAATGTGGGGTTATGGGAATTGGTCCTGGGTGGGATTGTGGTCAGTGCTGACTTGATGGACTGAATGGCCTCCTGCACTGTAGGGATTCCATATTTTGCACATGTGCATTTATTTAACATTTATCTGTATTTGTGTATAAGCTGTTCTCTAGAACACATGATGGTTGTTGCTGTATCCAGACCTGAGCTAGTCAGTGATTCCTGTCACACTGTTCCTAAACCCAGTCATGAGGTTGGGAGAAATCACCAGTAAATGCTGGAACCCTCTGCCTTCTCTTCACATCTCGCTTGCAGGTGCAGCAGGTGGTCAGGAAGGCGAATGGGATGCTGGCCTTCATAGCGAGGGGGATTGAATATAAAAGTAGGGAGGTCTTGCTGCAGCTGTATAGGGCATTGGTGAGGCCGCAGCTGGAGTACTGTGTGCAGTTTTGGGCGCCGCACCTGCGCAAGGATATTTTGGCCCTGGAGGGAGTGCAGAGGAGGTTTACTAGGCTGATACCAGAGTTGAGGGGATTGAGCTATGAGGAGAGGCTGAATAAACTAGGCTTGTACTTGTTAGAGTTTAGAAGAATGAGGGGAGATCTCATTGAGACGTATAAGATGATGAATGGGATGGATAGGATAGAGGTGGAGAGACTCTTCCCGCTCAAAAAAGACAGTAGGACTAGGGGGCATAGCCTCAAGATAAAGGGGAGGCGGTTTAGAACAGAGTTGAGGAGGAACTTCTTCACTCAAAGGGTGGTGAATCTCTGGAATTCTCTGCCTGTTGAAGTGGTGGAGGCTGCCTCGCTAAATATTTTTAAGAAGTGGGTTGATGGGTTCTTGATAAGCGAGGGGATTAAGGGTTATGGGGAGAGGGCGGGAAGGTGGAACTGAGCCACGACAGATCAGCCATGATCTTATTGAATGGCGGGGTAGGCTCGAAGGGCTAGATGGCCTACTCCTGCTCCTATTTCTTATGTTCTTATGTTCTTATCTCTCCCAAGGCTGGCAGTAGGAGAATTGTGGAATATTTTGTGCTGACAGGTTGCCACCTGGATCTACCTCACTGCAGCCAACATCTTAACCCAGCTGACTCCTTTTGTAACAACTCAATTTGCCTTTATGAAGCCCCTTCAGTATCATAAAATGTGCCATGACATGAACTGGGGGGAAGTGGCCAAGAGCTGGATAAAGAGGCAGAAACTACTTTGCAAGGAGGGTGCAGTTTTCAGGGCATGCCAGAGCTTGGGGCCCAGACAGCTGAAGGAAAAGTAGCTGAGTGAAGCAACTAAAATTGGATATGAAGGGTCAGATTGTGGATAGTTTGTGTGCCTTTCCCATGTTAACTTGTTTGTATCACCTGTCCCTTTCTGTTACAGGATCATAACTTAACATTAAACTCAGACAATCCTGATATGACACTGTGCTTCCAGAAGACTGTCCTGATTTGGATTCCATGTGTGTACCTGTGGGTGGCCTTTCCTCTCTACTTCCTATATCTCCGACACAGCAACAGAGGTTACATCAGGGTCACCTTACTCAACAGAGTCAAAATGGTAGGTTTGCCACTAAACAATTTTCCCCACCAATTCTTTTTTCCATACCCCACTGGAGTACAGCTTCTGTGGATTGAAGCTTTTGTTACCTCATCCCAAACACACTTCTCCAAGCAGGGCACTAAGGCAAACTTTAACCAGCTTGGAGGATCCAAACTGCAGCAAAGCTGCATTCAGCCCATCTTGTACATTAACACTCCCATTAAGTCTTGCACTGGGAGTGTTTGAGGACAGTGTAGAGGGAGCTTTACTCTATCTAACGCCATGCTGCGTTCTATCTTTTGGAATGTTTCTCGCTGGCACTGGATCTGAGATTCGTTTCAGAAAGGAAATGCAAAATACTTCTATGTAAATTTTATGTAAACTTTGCGTGTAATCTACAGAATTGACTGGCTGCTTCATTCTCTATTTACTAATTTTCCAGGTGTTTCTGATCCAGGAATTTTAAGTAGTGATGGTTCAGACTTGTCTTGCTATGTAAACCGCTGTCCTGTACACACGCCAATGTAAATAACCAACAAACTCCACATTCTTTGTGCTAAATTCAAGCCTGTATTTGTCCTGAGTGCACACAGTAAAAGACAAGAGTTGAATGAGAGAACTGGCAAATTCAACTGGCTGTTACTGTTATCAGCTCTGCGTGGTACTACTAACTGGATCTATTCATTCTGCCAGAGGAAATAGTCCTGATAAGACAATTATCAGTGATATTTTCTAGGGCCTCAGCTGTACCTTAAAGAGAACAAGTGAATCATTAACTTTTAAAACACAAAGCTTCCATGCAAGTATGGAGCATTTGATTTAACATTTTCAGGGAGCTGACCAAATGGCTTTCTAGGCCATTTGAGAGGGTAGCTGAGTGCAGACCCACAGCAATGTGGTTCAGTTACATGTAGGCAAGACCAGGTAAGAATAGCAGAATTCCTTCAAGGGCATTAGTGAACCAGAGGTTTTTCAGGTAATTGTCAAATGGTTTCATGGTCATCAGTAGGATCTTAATTCCAGAATTTTTTTGTTGAATTTGAATTCAACCCTGGGTTTCTGGATTAATAGTCTAGTGATATCAGTAGGCTGTCACCTCCCTCTACTCCAATCACTTTGTAATTCAGGCTCATCTACAATCTGCTTTCTTGGTTTTTGTGCTATGCTTAATTCCAGGCCCCTCTGAACACAAATGTTTCCTAGCCTTAAAGTGTAAAATTATTTTCCCCTTCTAAGTGAATTTTACATCAATGTTATATTCTCTGTGCTATTTTCTTGGTTACTGACTTAACCTGTCTAGATTTGTTTTGCAGCATCCTTAACTCCAGTTTGGGCTTATACACAGTTTCAGCTCTCCTCATTAACCCCTTCATTCCCCAGAATCTATCTCATGAATATCCATCCTTCCTCAAGGAGAACAAAACTGGAAACAATACTCCTGGTGTGGTATCACCAACACCCTGTACAACTGCAGTAACACTTTACTTTTGCACTGCAGTCCTCTTGCAATAAATGACAACATGCTTTGTGATTCATGAACATGAAAGCTCAGGTCCCTCTGTTCAGACACATTTTGAATCTACTTTCCTTTGGGTAATTTGCCTTTTCTATTTTTCTGCCAAAATGGATAACCTCACACTTATCCACATTAAATCCATCTGTTAAATTTCAGCCTATTCTCCTAGCCTATCTGTCCCTCTGTAAATCCTTTTTATCCTCTTCACTGCCTGCTTTCCCACCTATTTTAGTATCATCTACAAATTTTACAATGTTACATTCTGTCCCTGCTTGCAAATCACTTATTTATACTCAAGGCTACAAAGACTTTATTAAAATCCAACACCTGACAACATAAGATATCTGCCATTCTCACATTGTCCTGACTTGGAGCTGTGTTGCTGGGTGAAAATTCTGAAACATCTTCTAATAGCACTGAAGCTGTACCTACACAGCATGGAGAGCAGTGGTTTGAGGAGACAACCCACCATCACCTTCTTGAAGACAATTGGAGATGATTAATTTAAATGCCAACCTTGTCAATGGCACCTATATCCCAGGAATGAATAAATAAAACTTGACAAGTTTCTTTTTCTTGTGTAATTTCCTTTTTTAATCCAATACCCTCATTGTACATGTCTTTTTACACTGATTGTAATCATTTTGCAGCCATTGTTTAAGGTGACTAATTGCTGCTCTTTACTCAGAACCAGATCAGTTTGAATTATAGGGCAGGGCAGCACAGATGGACACACTTTGTCCCATTGTGCCTGTAAGAGCTAATCCTGAACTCCCATTCCCTTGCCCTTTCCTCATGTTTCATATTTTATTATACTTGGCATAAAGATAATTCTGTCAAAACATGAAGAGCAGATAAGCAATGATCTAGGCTAGAGCCTAAACCAATATTTCTCCCATAACTTTGTGGAATTTACAGACAAGCTCTGACAACAAACTTCATAGGCAAATCTCCCTATCCCTTAACAAGGTTTCCTCAGGAAGTTGGCCAGCCTGAGCATGACTTTGCCTGTATCACTGTTTATGCTCGCAGCAGATGACCAACATCTTGACTTGGAAATATATCACCGTTCCCTCACTGTCACTGGATCAAAATTCTGGAACTCCTTAACAGCACTGTGGTCCTGCCTGCACCTCAGACTGTAGTGGTTCAAGAAAGCAACTCACCACTACCACCTTGAGAGCAGTGAGAGATCAGCAATAAATGCTGGCGTAGCCAATAGCACTATATCCTAAGAATGAATCAAATGATTGGAAAGTGAAGCAGGGAGGGAATTTCAGAGCTCAGAGACAATGGTAACAATGACTTTGTTTTTCCCAGTATTTAATTGGGGAAATTTCAGCTTGTCCAGTAAAGGATGTTGGATAAGTAACCTGATCATTAGGGGAATCAAGAGGTGTTGGGGGGTAAAGAGAGAGAAAGAGCTAATACCTTCAGGGTACTTATAAAACCAGCAATGTTTTTGGATAATGGTGCCAATTTTAGATGAGACGTGTGAGGGGACTAAGGATCGATTCTTGGGGAACACCAAAGTAATGGTGTGGGAGCAGGGAGGGGAGCCATTGCAAAGTTAGTCTTCCTACAGTTAGATATTAAGAATGGAAATGGCTGAGGACAGTGCCAGCCAGCTAGACCAGGAGGAGAATGTGGTCAACCATGTCAAAGGCTGCAAATTGATCAAGAAGGAGGATTAAACTGATGCTCAAGGCACCTGATTTTAGAGGAACATGGATTTCTCAGAGGGTTGTGTGGCTGGAGGAGATATAGAGAAAGTGGGACAAGACCTTGAAGGGTTTAAAAACAAGGATTCAATTTTTAAAATGGAGGCATTGCTTAACTAGGAAGTAGTGCAGATCAGTGGGAACCTGGGTAATAGACAAACCAGATTTGGGACCAAGTTGGGACATGAGCAGTAACATTTTGGATGGCATCAAGTTTATGCAACATGTTGTTCAGCCATCGTCATCGATGAGGACCTCGACACCATTAGTCATTTTGAAGCTGGTTGCGGTGTGTCTGAAGATGACTGATCAGGGCCAATTCGGGCACGGAATGTCCTGGCACGTATTGGACAGACTTGTGTAGACACTGTAGTTGTTGCGCTAGTGGCTCTGGACTTGCGCAGCCCGCGCTTAAGTTGTGCTTCAGCAATACATCTTGCTTCGTGAGCTTGACAGCCTTTATGGATGAGGCAGTGCCAGGTAGGGCTGTTTTGTGCCAGCGTTTCCCAGGTGGTTGTGTCTATGTCGAGCGATTTCAGGGAGGCTTTGAGTGTGTCTTTGAAACTTTTCTTCTGCCCTCCGTGCGAGCATTTTCAAGGATGGATAAACCGCCCTGAAATGACGTGACATGTTCCCCCCCCCACCAAAGGTATTACCCCTCCCTGACGACCCATACGCACCCTTACGCAACATAAGGGTGATTTGGAAAGGTCCCCCATGCAAGACTTCTTGAAGGTGAGAGGGTATGGGATCCAAGGGGCTTTGGCCTTGTGGATCCAGAAGTGACTCGCCTGCAGAAGGTAGAGTGTGGTTGTGGGACTTTTTCTGCATGGAGATCGGTCACCAGTGGAATGCCCCAGGGATCTGTTCTGGGACCCTTGCTGTTTGTCATTTTCATAAATGAGGAAGTGGAGGAATGGGTTGGTAAGTTCGCTGACGACACGAAGGTTGGAGGTGTTGTGGATAGTCTGGAGGGATGTCCAGACTTAGCGTGACATAGATAGGATGCAAGACTGGGCGGAAAAGTAGCAGATGGACTTCAACGCGGATGAATGTGTGGTGGTCCATTCTGGCAGGTCCAATGGGATGAAGGAGTAGAATATCAAGTGTAGGAGTCTTAGCAGTGTTGAAGAGCAGAAGGATCTTGGGGTCCGGGTCCACAGGACTCTTAAATCGGCCTCGCAGGTGGAGGAGTGGTCAAGAAGGCGTATGGTGTACTGGCCTTCATTAATCAAGGGATTGAGTTTAGGAGTCGGGAGGTAATGCTGCAACTTTATAAGACCCTTGTTAGACCCCACTTGGAGTACTGTGTGCAGTTCTGGTCACCTCACTACAGGAAGGATGTGGAGGCTATTGAGAGGGTGTAGAGGAGATTTACAAGGAGGTTGCCTGGATTGGGAGGCATGCCTTATGAAGATAGGTTGAGGGAGCTTGGTCTCTTCTCCCTGGAGAGACGAAGGTTGAGAGATGACCTGATAGAGGTTTATAAAATGTTGAGAGGAATAGATAGGGTGGATTCTCGGAGGCTATTTCCCAGGGCTGAAATGGTTGCTACGAGAGGATACAGGTTTAAGGTGCTGAGGAGCAAGTACAGAAGTGATGTTAGGGGTAAGTTTTTCACTCGGAGGGTGGTGAGTGAGTGGAATCGGCTGTTGTCGGTGGTGGTAGAGGCGAACTCGCTGGAGTCTTTTAAAAGATTTCTGGACGAGTACATAGGATTTAATGGGATTGGGAGTTATAGATAGTTCTATGGCCTGGTAGGTGTTGATGTGATCGGCGCAAGTTGTGGGCCGAAGGGCCTGTTAGTGCTGTAGTGTTCTATGTTCTATAAAATGTGGGAGACTAGCCAGAGTGCGCAGGAGTAGCCAAGTCTAAAGGTGACAAAGGTATGAATGAGAGTTTCAACAGCAGATGAGACAGGCAAAGATGAGTGATGTTTATGAAGGTGGAAAGAAACTGTTTCTAGTAATCACAGAATCCATACAGTACAGAAAGCGGCCATTTGGCCTTTCAAGTCTGTACTGACTACAATCTGACACAGGCCCTCTTCCCATAACCTCACACTTTTACCTTGCTAATCCCCCGACACCAGGGCCAATTTAATATGGCCAATCAACCTAACCGGCACATCTTTGGACTGTCGGAGGAAATCCACGCAGACACGGGAAGAATGTGTAGACTCTGCACAGACAGTGACTGGAGGCCAGAGTTGAACTTGTGTCCCTAGCGCTGTAAGGCAGCAGTGCTCAGTACTGTACCGCTATGCCATGGTCTTTGTCCGTCCAGCAGTGGGTCTTCGCTGGTGTCGTGCTTGGACATGTGGGTCCCTTCGATGTGCAGGTAACTCCCAAGTGGAATGTCTGGTGTGGAAGGTTAGGATAAAGTTAATCCTCTGTCCTTGACTTGGGAATGTGAGCATTAAGCTTGTGAAATGCCCGAATGCAGTGTGTAGCTTGTGTCATGAATGGAACGTTGCATCTTCTCTGGGAGCGTAGGTATGTTCATCTCACTTGCATTTAGTGCTGAGTCAGTACAGTTGGATGGTTGACCTACCAGGATTGTGTGTTGGTAAGTTGTAGTTTTAGCCTGTTGCAGACCAGTGGTTATCTAGGGGCAGACCTGAGACATTACCAACTCTGGTCTGCTTTCGCCATGTGGGCCCTGACCTTTAGGGAGGCAGCATTGGAAAAACAGGCAGCGTCCATGTTGATTTCCCAATAGCTCCTGTTGGAGCCTTTCATATGTATACGTGCATGTGTTCGTGTTCACACGTGTGTATGTGTACGCATGTCTGTGTGTACGTGTGTGTTGGACACCCAGTCGTTTTGAAACATACTGTTATATTGGTGTGACCTGTGTTTGTCCCCCGTTGTCTGACTACTGGTTCTGTGTTCTGCAGGTTCTTGGATTCTTGCTGTGGATCATCTGCTGGGCGGATCTCTTCTTCTCCTTGGCTGAAATAGCGAAAACACGAGCTGCAGTGTATTTCATCAATCCTTTGGTGCTGGGGGTCACGATGGTGAGCAGAGCATCACAGAATCCTGGCATTAACACACTTTATGTTGCTTTGTGGTTAGCTGGTTGGAATTCGCAGCACTTCAGTTTGTGCATTGATGTGTCTGACCTAACTCTGACCTAACTGTGCTGACACGGTAGAGATTGTAATTATGATATTATATCGGGATTGCATCTGCAGCTTTGCACCCTCTGTCTCGATTACTAGGGGAAAGTCTGAAACTGGAGTCACAGGTTCCCTGTGATGGGTCTGAGTATCCTGACTAATGGGAAGATGGGCAGTGAAGTGATACTGATGAGAGGGAGACCAGCCCCCCCTCAAACCTGTTACACGGGAACAGGAGGAGACCATTCAGCCCCCCCCTCAAACCTGTTACACGGGAACAGAAGGAGGCCATTCAGCCCCCCCCTCAAACCTGTTACATGGGAACAGAAGGAGGCCATTCAGCCCCCCCCTCAAACCTGTTACACGGGAACAGAAGGAGGCCATTCAGCCCCCCCTCAAACCTGATACACGGGAACAGGAGGAGACCATTCAGCCCCCCCCTCAAACCTGTTACATGGGAACAGAAGGAGGCCATTCAGCCCCCCCCTCAAACCTGTTACACGGGAACAGGAGACCATTCAGCCCCCCCCTCAAACCTGTTACACGGGAACAGAAGGAGGCCATTCAGCCCCCCCTCAAACCTGATACACGGGAACAGGAGGAGACCATTCAGCCCCCCCCTCAAACCTGTTACATGGGAACAGAAGGAGGCCATTCAGCCCCCCCCTCAAACCTGTTACATGGGAACAGAAGGAGGCCATTCAGCCCCCCCTCAAACCTGTTACATGGGAACAGAAGGAGGCCATTCAGCCCCCCCCTCAAACCTGTTACATGGGAACAGAAGGAGGCCATTCAGCCCCCCCTCAAACCTGTTACATGGGAACAGAAGGAGGCCATTCAGCCCCCCCTCAAACCTGTTACATGGGAACAGAAGGAGGCCATTCAGCCCCCCCCCTCAAACCTGTTACACAGGAACAGGAGGAGACCATTCAGCCCCCCCTCAAACCTGTTACACGGGAACAGAAGGAGACCATTCAGCCCCCCCCTCAAACCTGTTACACAGGAACAGGAGGAGACCATTCAGCCCCCCCCTCAAACCTGTTACACGGGAACAGGAGGAGACCATTCAGCCCCCCCCTCAAACCTGTTACATGGGAACAGGAGGAGACCATTCAGCCCCCCCCTCAAACCTGTTACATGGGAACAGGAGGAGACCATTCAGCCCCCCCCTCAAACCTGTTACACGGGAACAGAAGGAGGCCATTCAGCCCCCCCTCAAACCTGTTACACAGGAACAGGAGGAGACCATTCAGCCCCCCCCTCAAACCTGTTACACGGGAACAGAAGGAGGCCATTCAGCCCACCTCAGGCTTGTTATACTGGAACAGGAGGAGACCATTCAGCCCCTTGACTCTGCTCCACATTGGATATGATTATGGCTGATCAGCACCTCAAACTCCATTTTCCAACCTTTTTTTTTCATATCCTGAATACCATTCCCAACCCAAATCCTGTTCATTCTAGTCTTGAAAGTTACAACTGAACCCCATATTCCCTAGCTTTTTGGGGAAAGTGAGTTTCAGATCTCCACGACCCTTACATGAAAGGATGTTTCCAGATTTCACCTCTGAAGGGCCTGGCTCTGATTTGGTGTACAATTCTTATTATGGGCAGCTCCCCTCTCGGGTAAGGAGTTCCTTCCCACATTTGGAACATCTCCATCAGGTCCCCCATGTGCAATGGCTCAGGCAATTTCAGCCAAGGTCATCAGCAGCCATGCACCTGGAGAGCAGATGCCCTGGCGAAAGAACTGAGTGTTCTTAACTCCTATATAACTAGTATGTGGGTCGGTGTGGGGTTCTGTTACAGAACTTAGTGATGTAGAGGGGGGGGGCTGTTTCTAACACATATTCATTGTGATTTCAGCTACTGGCGACGTTTTTGATCCAGTATGAGAGGTTACGGGGGATCCAGTCCTCTGGAGTGCTCTTCTTCTTCTGGCTTATAGCGTTGCTTTGTGCTGTGATTCCATTCAGATCAAAGATTCTGGGGGCACTCAGTGAGGTAAGCAGAAAGAGCTGAGCAGCTGCAGAAAGTATTAATTGAAACGTCCCCATGAATTTTAAATGGATTAGCCTCACTATTTGATAAATGTTAAGTCATTGCATCCATATAGCACTGAGGTGACTGATCAGAAATCATGTGGACAGGGGCAAGTGGGTATTCTGGAATTTTGCCAAATCAGTGACTGTTTCTGCAAAGCTTTCAGTGATGACACTGGTCAGGTTAGGCAGTGGCTTGAACGGGGCTGGTAGCCCTATCTAAGTTGAATTTTCATTTTGCTTGTGAGACTTTGAGCTATAGTGATAGATATCCGGCCAGTTGCTTTTGCCCTAAGTTGTGAATGAGTTGCTGACTACTTTTCTGTGTATTGTTCTTTCTCTGCAGGGTGGTGTATCTGATGTCTTCCGATTTACCACATTCTACATATACTTTGCCTTAGTTCTGATCCAGTTCGTTCTCTGCTGTTTCAGTGAACCTCCTCCATATTTCTCCACAGCATCACCAGATGAGGTAAGTCCAGCTGCAGCTGGCTCTGCAGCATTGAGGTTCGCACACTCTTCACACCTCTGACATTGGTGTTGAAGTCTCCAGTTACTTGAGGTCAACAGAAAATGTGTGTCATAGAATCATAGCATTCTTGCAGTGCAGAAGAGGCCATTCAGGCCATTGACTCTCTAGAGTAGCATCTGATCCAGACCCATCCCTGGACCCATCCTGTAACCTTGCGCATGCAACCCACTAATCTACCTAACCTACACAACTTGGACACTAAAGGCAACTTAGCATGGCCAATCCACCTAACCTGCACATCTTTGGAATGTGGAAGGAAACCAGAGCACCCGGAAGAAACCCAAAGAATTGATTAAGAAGGAAAAAATAGAGTATGAAAGCAGGGAACATAAAAACTAACTGTAAAAATTTCCATAGATATGTAAAGAGAAAAGTGACTAAAGGTGACTAGTGGACTGGGGTCGGTGCTGGGGCCTCAGCTTTTTACCATTTATATAGATGATCTGGAGGAGGGAACCGAGTGCAGGGTGTCGAAATTTGCTGATGACACCAAGATTGGGGGAACGGCAAATTGTGCGGCGGGTGTGGAGAGTCTGCAGAAGGATCTAGATAGGCTGGGCGAATGGGCCAGGAAATGGCAAATGGAATTTAATGTTGGGAAGTGTGAGGTGGTCCACTTTGGTAGGAAGAATGGTAGGAAGGACTATTACTTACGGGGCGAAAAACTGCAGCAGGCGACGGTGCAGAGGGACCTCGGGGTCCTTGTGCATGAGTCGCAAAAACCCAGCTTGCAGGTGCAGCAGGTGGTCAGGAAGGCAAATGGGATGCTGGCCTTCATAGCGAGGGGGATTGAATATAAAAGTAGGGAGGTCTTGCTGCAGCTGTATAGGGCATTGGTGAGGCCGCAGCTGGAGTACTGTGTGCAGTTTTGGGCGCCGCACCTGCACAAAGATATTTTGGCCTTGGAGGGAGTGCAGGGGAGGTTTACTAGGCTGATACCGGAGTTGAGGGGGTTGAGCTATGAGGAGAGGCTGAATAAACTGGGTTTGTACTTGTTAGAGTTTAGAAGAATGAGGGGAGATCTCATTGAGACGTATAAGATGATGAATGGGATGGATAGGATAAAGGTGGAGAGACTGTTCCCGCTCAAAAAAGACAGTAGGACTAGGGGGCACAGCCTCAAGATAAAAGGGGGGCGGTTTAGAATAGAGTTGAGGAGGAACTTCTTCACTCAAAGGGTGGTGAATTTCTGGAATTCTCTGCCCGTTGAAGTGGTGGAGGCTGCCTCACTAAATATTTTTAAGACGCGGGTTGATGGGTTTTTGATAAGAGAGGGGATTAAGGGTTATGGGGAGAAAGCGGGAAAGTGGAACTGAGTCACGACAGATCAGCCATGATCTTATTGAATGGCGGGGCAGGCTCGAAGGGCTAGTTGGCCTACTCCTGCTCCTATTTCTTATGTTCTTATGTTCTAAAAGGATTGACAAAAACAAATGTTGGTCCCTTAGGCCAGAAACAAGAGAATTTATAACGGGGAATAAAGAAATAGCTGAGGAATTAAATTTATCCTTTGCTTCAGGCTTCACAACGACATGAATAATGTACCAGAAGTGCTGAGAGAAACATGTTTTAGTGAGGAGCTGAGGGAAATCAGCATTTGGAGAGAAATGGTTTTGGGGAAATTGATGGGATTGAAGGTGGATAAATCTCCAGGTCCTGATAATCTTCATCCCAGAGAACTGAAGGAAGTGGCCCTGGAAATAGTAGATCCGCTGGTGGTTATTTTCCAAAATTCTTCGGACTCTGGAATAGTTCCTTCAGATTGGAGAGTAGCTAATGTAAACACACTAGTGAGGCTAGGAAAAGGGAGATGGTGCAACTGGCTGAAGAATTGGTGCAGGAGGGAGGGCTTCAGATTTGTGGATCACTGGGATGTCTTCCAGGGAAGCTGGGGCCTGTACAAGAAGGACAGGTTGCACCTCAACTGGAGGGGCACCAGTACCCTGTCTGGGAGATTTGCTCGTGTGATTTGGGTGAGTTTACATTAGTGTGGCAGGGAGGTGGGAATCAGTACAGTAGGTCAGTAATTGAACAGATTGGGAATAAACATGGGACCAAGGCCAGGCTGGCTAAGAGGAAGAGCACGCTGGGAGAGGTCGAACTCTTTGGGCTTGGAGGTCTGGAGTGCATCCGCTTCAATGCGAGGTGTATAACGGGTAAGACAGATGAACTTAGAGCCTTGATTCATGCGTGGAACTTGGATGTGGTTGTGACACTGGAGACTTGGTTAAAAGAGGGACAGGACTGGCAGTTAAATATTCTGGGATATAAATATTTTAGGGGGGAGAGAGAGAGAGAGAAAGGTAAAAGAGGTGGGGGAATTGCAGTACTCGTTAGGGAGCATATTACAGCCATACAACTGGAGCACACCTTGGAGGAATCATATAGAACTCAGAAAAGGAAAGGCCAATCACTATGTTGAGGGTGTACTACAGGCCTCCGAACAGCCCACAGGAAGTTGAAGAACAGATATGTAAATAGATGTAGAAACAATAGGGTTGTTGTAGTGGGAAACTTTAACTTTCCTCATTGATTGGAAATCCCTTGGGGCTAAGGGTTCAGATAGTGAGGGAATTGTTAAGTGTGTCAGGAAGATGTTTTGGAACAATATTGGATAGTCCAACTAGAGAGGGGGCTATACTGGACCTAGTACTAGGGAATAAATCCAGCCAGGTCATCAAAGGGGTGAACATGTGGCAAACAGTGACCACAGTTCTGTAGATTTTCGTCATGGAAAAGGACGAGTGTTGTCCTGGGGTTAAGGTGCGAAACTGGAGAAAGGCTGACCTACAACCGGATTTGGAGGCTGTTGCCTGGGAGAGCCTGTTTGAGGGTAAATCCACATCTGGCATGTGGGAGTCTTTTAAGGAGCCGTTGATCAGAGTGCAGGATTGGCATGTGTCTGTGAAAAGGAAAAACAGGAAGGAAAGGCAGGATTCGGGAACTGTGGATGACCAGGGAAATTGTGAGACTTTTCAAAAAGAAAAAGGATACATGCATGAGGTCAAGGCAACTAAAAACAGATGAAGCGCTTGAAAAATAAAGTAGAAAAGAACTCAAATGGAGTTAGGAGGGCAAAAAGGATCACAAAATCTTGGTGGGCAGGATTAAGGAGAATCCCAAGGCATTTCACACATATATTAGGAACAAGAGGATAATTAGAGAAAGAATTGGTCCACTCAAGGACAAAGGAGGGAAATTATGTGTAGAATCACAGGAAGTGGGTGAGATCCTTAATGAATATTTTGTATTGGCATTCACAAAGGAGAGGAACACATTGATGGTGTTTTGGAGGGGTGTGTATACCCATTAGAACGAGTCACCATTAAGAGGAAGGAAGTGTTAGGGACATTAAAAACCATTAAGACTGGAAAATCCCCAGTGGAAGATGACGTCTGTCCCAGATTACTGAGGAGACAAGAGAGGAAATTTCTGGGCCTCTAACAGAAATTTTTGTTTCTTCGTTGGCTACTGGTGAGTTCCTAGAGGATTGGAAGATAGCCAATATTGTCCTGACATTTAAGAAAGGGAGCAAGGATAACCCAGATAATTATAGGCCAGTGAGCTTGACGTCAGTGACAGGGAAACTGTTGGAGAAGATTTTTAGGGATAGGATCTACACACATTTGGAACTGAATGGTGTCATTAGCAACAGGCAGCATAGTTTTGTATGAGGGATGTCATGTCTCACTAATTTGCTTGAAATTTTTGAGGAAGAGATAAAAATGATTGAGGGAAAGGCCATGGATATTGTCTACATAGACTTTAGTAAACATTTGACATGGTCTCTTATGGTAGGTTGGTACAAAAGGTTAAATTACGTGAGATCAGGGGTGAACTAGCTGGATGGATTCAGAACTGGCTCAGCCATAGATGACAGAGGGTAGCAGGGGAAGGGTATTCTTTGGAATGGAGGTCTGTAACTGGGGGTGTTCCGCAGAGATCAGGGCTTCGACCTCTGCTGTTTGTAATATATATAAATGACTTGGAAGAAAAGGTAGCTGGTCTGATTAGCAAGTTTGCAGACGATACTCAGATTCCTGGAGTTGCAGATGGTGATGAAGATTAACATAGAACATAGAACATTACAGCACAAACAGGCCCTTCGGCCCACGAGTTGCGCCGATCACATCAACACCTACCAACCGACAGACCTATCTATAACCCTCAATCTCATTAAACCCCATATACTCATCCAGAAGTCTTTTAAAAGACCCCAGCGAGTTCACCTCCACCACCACTGACGGCAGCTGATTCCATTCACTCACCACCCTCTGAGTGAAAAACTTACCCCTAACATCACCTCTGTACTTCCCTCCCCGCACCTTAAATCTGTGTCCTCTCGTAGCGACCATTTCAACCCAGGGAAATAGCCTCTGACAATCCACCCTATCTATTCCTCTCAACATTTTATAAACTTCTATCAGGTCGCCTCTCAACCTTCGTCTCTCCAGGGAAAAGAGTCCCAGCTCCCTCAACCTATCTTCATAAGGCATGCCTCCCAGTCCAGGCAACATCGTTGTAAATCTCCTCTGCACCCTTTCAATAGCTTCTACGTCTTTCCTATAGTGAGGCGACCAGAACTGCGCACAGTACTCCAAATGAGGCCTGACAAGGGTCTTATAAAGATTGTGAGAGAATACAGCAGGATATGGGCTGGAAAATTGAGGGGAGAAATGACAGATCGAATTTAATCTGGACAAATGTGAGGTGATGTGCTTTGATAGATCCAATTCAGGTGGAAGCTATAAAATAAATGGCAGAACCATCAGGAACATTGACAGAGTGAGCTGGGCGTACAGATCCACAGATCTTTAAAAGCAGCAGCACAGGTGGTGAAGAAAACATACGGCATGCTTACCTTCATCGGATGGGGCATCAAGTATAATAGTTGGTAAATTATGTTACAGTTATATAAAACATTGGTTAGGCTACATTTGGAATACTGTGTCCAATTCTGGTCACCACACTACCAGAAGGACATGGAGGCTTTGAAGGGAGAACAGAAAAGGTTAACCAGGATGTTGCCTGGTATGGAGGGTATTAGCTATGAGGAGAGATTGAATGAACTGGGATTGTCCTCCCTGGAAAGACGGAGGCTGAAGAGCGACCTGATAGAGGTTTATAAAATTTGAGAAGTATGGATAGGGTGAACAGTTGGAAGCTTTTTCCCAGGGCAGAAATGACAATTACAAAGGGGGCACAAGTTCAAGACAAAAGTCAGTGACGGTTTGTGGGAGAAGTTTTTTTACAGGGGGTTGGGGGCCTGGAATGCTCTGCCAAGTGAGGTGGTTGAGGCAGATACATTAGCCACATTTAAGACTTATTTGGATAGGCACATGAACAGACAGGGTGCAGAGGGAGACAGGAGGTTGGTCTAGATAAGACACCGTGATCGGCGCAGGCTTGATGGGCCGAAAGGCCTGTTCCTGTTCTTTGTTCTTTATTCAAAAAAGGAGGCAGTGGAAAAAAAGGAACTATATACCAGTAAGCCTAGCATTGGAACTAGGGAAGTTGCTAGGGTCCATTATCAAGGATTTCATAACTTGGCATTTGGAAGGCAGTAGTAGAATCAGACAAGGTCAGCGTGGATTTACACAAGGGAAATCATGCTTGACGAATCTACTGGAATTCTTTGGGGATGTACTAGTAGAGTTTACCGAGGAGAAATGTGAGGTTATCCAATTTGGTAGCCAATAATAGGAATGCAGATGTTTAATTGATTGGGTGTAAATTGAGAGAGGTGGAAACTCAATGAGATCTTGGAGTCCCCATGCATCAGTCTCTGAAAGTAAGCATGCAGGTACAGCAGGCAGTAAAGAAGCCAAATGGTATGTTGGCCTTCATAGCAAGAGCATTTGAGTATAGGGATAGAGATGTTTTGATGCAATTGAATAGGGTCACACCTGTAGTATTATGTACAATTTTGGTGTCCTTATCTGAGGAAGGATGCCCTTGCTATAGAGGGAGTGCAGTGAAGGTTTACCAGGCTGATTCCTGGGGGTGGCAGGTCTATGTTGGCTAGGATTATATTCACTAGAGTTTAGAAGAGTGAGAGGGGATCTCAAAGAAACTTATAAAATTCAACGGAATTAGAGTCCATTCAGAAAGAATGTTCCCAAAGGTGGAGGAGTCCCGAAGTAGAGGTCTAAGTTTGAGGATAAGGGGTAAACCTTTCAGAACTGAGGTGAGGAGAAATTTCTTCACCCAAAGGGTGCTGAATGTGTGGAATTCACTACCATGAAAAGTAGTTGAGGCCAAAACATTGTGAGATTTCAAGAGGAAATTAATATAGCTCTTGGGGCTAAAGGGATCAAAGGACATGAAGAAGAGATCATGTTATTGATTTAAAATGAATGGTGGAGCTGGCTCAAAGGGCCAAATGGCCTATTCCTGCTTTTAGTTTCTATTTAAACCCATGCAGACATGGGGAGAACATGCAAACTCAACACAGTTATCCAAGCAGGGAACCCGGGTCCCTGCCGCTGTGAGGCAGCAGTGCTAACCCGGTGCCACCGTGCCCCCCACAAAAGATTTTGGTGTGATTAACTTTAAAATTGTGATGGGTTTTGGTATAAATTGGGTAAAGCTGACAGTAGGGTTGGCACCTGGATATATAGCGAGATGTGACGACCTGAAAAGGCTGCGAAAACAGATTCAATAATAACATCAGGATATTTCTAGAGGTTTAGATAGGGTGGACAGTGATAGCCTTTTTCCTCGGATGGAGAAAGCTAGCACAAGGGGGCATGGCTTTAAATTAAGGGGGGGTAGTTATAGGACTGATGTCAGGGGTAGGTTCTTTACCCAGAGGGTGGTGAGGGACTGGAATGCCCTGCCAGCTGCAGTTGTAAATGCGCCTAGTTTGGGGGCGTTTAAGAGATCTGTGGATAGGTTTATGGATGAAAAGGGATTGGTTTAGGCTAGTGGGTCATTGTTTTGTAACTGGTCGGTGCAACATCGTGGGCCGAAGGGCCTGTTCTGTGCTGTAATGTTCTATGTTCTATTTAATAAATACTTCAGAAGGAGAAACATCCAGGGCTATGGGAAAGGAGAATACTTATTGAATAGCACTTTAAAAGAGTCGGTACAGACATGGTGGGATAATGATTTTCTGTACGTATCGTTCTATGAATTCTAATCTGGAGAAGATTGATCAATGCTGTTTTTATTTATCACAGAATCCCTGCCCTGAACTGAGTGCTGGATTCCTATCTAGATTGACGTTCTGGTGGTTTACTAGGTGAGTGGTTTCCTCCTCATTACAGCAGTCAAACGGTCCTCATGACAGGACGGCTAATTCCCCCGACAGGGAGAACTATTGGATGTGGTGTATTTGGATTGTCAGGAATCTTTTAAGTTTCTGGTTCAATGAAGAATTCAGGAGGACATTCGCCAGGTGAAACACTGGACCAATTGCGAGCCGAACAGCATATGCAGCAAGTAATAGACAGAACTAAGTAATTCCACAAGCAGCAGGTCAGATCCAAGCTGTACAATCCTGTCATGTCCAACCGTGAACAACAGAGGAGGAGGCTCCACAAATCCCCCATCCTCAGTGATGGAATAAGCCCAGCACATCAGTGCAGAGGTCAAGGTTTGAAACATTTGTGACAGTCATCATCCCAGTAGTGCCGAGAAAATGATCTTTTTTTTTACCTCTTCCAGAGGTCCCCAGCTTCACAGGTGCCAGTCTTCAGCCAATTTGATTCACTCCACGTAATATCAAGAAACGGTTGAAGGTACTGGACACTATAAAGGCTAGGGGTCCTGACAATATTTTGCAAACACCACAGAAGATGTGCTCCAGAACTTGCTGCTCTCCTAGCCAAGCTGTTCCAGTACAATTACAACACCGGCATCTACCCAACAATGTGGAAAATTGCCCGGGTATGTCCTGTACACAACAAGCAGGACAGATCCAACCCGGTCAATTACCGCTCCATCAGTCTACTTTCGATCAACGACCAAATGACACAAGGGGGTCATCAATGGTGCTTTCAAGCAGCACTTAATAACCTGCTCACTGATGCCAAGTTCTGTCAGAGTCACTCCGCTCCTGATCTTATTACAGCCTTGGTTCAAACATGGACAAAAGAGCTGAATTCCAGAGATGAGGTGAGAGTGACTGCCCTCGACATCAAGGCAGCATTTGAGTGGTATTAAGGAGCCCTAGCAAAAACCAGACTCAGTGGGAAAACCCTTAACTGGTTGGAATCATACTTGGAACAAAGACAGATGGTTGTGGTGATTGAGGTCAGTAATCTCAGCCCCAGGACATCTCTGCAGGAGTCCCTCAGGGTAGTGTCCTCGGCCCAACCATCTTCAGCTGCTTCATCAATGACCTTCCTTCCATCAGAAGGTCAGAAGTGAGGCTGTTTGGTGATGGCGCAATATTCAACATTCGCAACATCTCAGATTCTGAAGCAGTCCAAGTCCCAGTGCAGAAGACCTGGACAATATCCAGGCCTGGGCTGATAAATGGCAGTTAACATTTACACCACTCAGATGCCAGGCATTGACCAACAAGAGAGGATCTAACCATTGCCCCTTGAATTCAATGGCATTGCCATCACTGAATCCCCCACTTGATTTTAAATTGCCCACTTTGCTTGCAAATCTCTCCATGTCCTTGCCCTGCCAATTTCATGGTTGCGTAGTGACATTTTCACTGGAATAATAATCCAGAGACCCGGTTAATGTTCTGGAGATCCGGTTTCGAATCCCTCCAGAGCAGATGGTAAAATTTGAATCCAATAAAATCTGGAATTAAAAGTCTAACGATGACAGTGAAACCGTTGTTAATGGTCTTGAAGCCTCATCAGTGATATCTTTCAGGGAAGGAAATCTACCACCCCCACCTGGTCTGGCCTACGTGTGATTTCAGATCCACAGAAATGTGACTCATAACTGCCCTCTGAATTGATTTAGTAAGACACTCAGTTCAAGGGTAGTTAGGCATGGACAATAAATGCTGGCCCAACCAATGACTGGTTGATGCTAGAATCTGTCATCAAAGAAGAAATAGCGAGGCACCTAGAGAAGAATGGTTTGATCGAGCAGACGCAGCATGGATTCGTTAAGGGGAAGTCATGTTTGATGAATTTATTGGATTTCTATGAGAATGTGACTAGTGCGGTAGACAGAGGGGAACCGGTGGATGTGTTTTTAGATTTCCAAAAGGCGTTTGATAAGGTGCCTCATAGAAGGTTGCTACAGAAGGTTAGGGTGCACGGAATTGGGGGTAAGGTGTTAGCGTGGATAGAGGATTGGCTGTCTAATAGGAAACAGAGTTGGTTTCAGTGGGTGCTATTCTGATTGGCGGTTGGTGACTAGTGGAGTGCCGCAGGGATCGGTGCTGGGGCCTCAGCTATTTACCATTTATATAGATGATCTGGAGGAGGGGGCTGGGTGTAGGGTGACAAAATTTGCTGATGACACGAAGATGAGTGGAAAAGCAAATTGTGTGGAGGGTGTGGAAAGTCTGAAGAGAGATCTGGATAGGCTAAGCGAGTGGGCGAGGACCTGGCAGATGGAGTATAATGTTAGCAAGTGTGAGGTTATCCACTTTGGCAGGAATAATAGTAGGAGGGATTATTATTTAAAGGGCAAAAAGCTGCAGCATGCTACGGTGCAGAGGGACCTGGGGATCCTTGTGCATGAGTCGCAAAAACCCAGTCTGCAGGTGCAGCAGGTGGTCAAGAA
This sequence comes from Prionace glauca, assembly GCA_037974335.1. Classification (NCBI taxonomy): domain Eukaryota; kingdom Metazoa; phylum Chordata; class Chondrichthyes; order Carcharhiniformes; family Carcharhinidae; genus Prionace; species Prionace glauca. The sequence goes on from CM075741.1 coordinate 1,927,251, forward strand.
GGTGAATGGGATGCTGGCCTTTATAGCGAGGGGAATTGAATATAAAAGCAGGGAGGTCTTGCTGCAACTGTACAGGGTACTGGTGAGGCCACAGCTGGAATACTGTGTGCAGTTTTGGTCGCTGCATTTGCGCAAGGATATTTTGGCCTTGGAGGGAGTGCAGAGGAGGTTCGCTAGGCTGATACCGGAGATGAGGGGGTTGGACTATGAAGAGAGACTAAATAGACTGGGTCTGTACTCGTTGGAGTTTAGAAGGATGAGGGGGGATCTTATAGAGAGGTATAAGATAATGAAGGGGATGGATAGGGTAGAGGTAGAGAGATTCTTCCTGCTTAGAAAGGACAGCAGGACTAGAGGGCACAGCCTTAAGATAAGGGGGGGGGAACGGTTTAAATCAGAGTTGAAGAGGAACTTCTTCACTCAAAAGGTGGTGAATCTCTGGAATTCTCCTGCCTGTTGAAGTGGTGGAGGCTGCCTCGCTAAATATATTTAAGTCACAGGTAGAGAGGTTTTTGACAGACTAGGGAATTAAGGGTTATGGGGAGAAAGCGGGAAAGTGGAACTGATCCACTTCAGATCAGCCATGATCTTATTGAATGGCGGGGCAGGCTCGAAGGGCTAGATGGCCGACTCCTGCTCCTATTTCTTATGTTCTTATCCACATCATCTGAGAGAATAAAGCTTTTTTTTAAAGCTGCAGAGAACCATCAGAACATAGAACACTACAGCATAAACAAGTGCTTCGGCCCACAAGTTGCGCCGATCATATCCATACCTACCAGGCCATAGACCTATCTATAACCCCCAATCCCATTAAATCCCATGTACTCATCCAGAAGTCTTTTAAAAGACCCCAGTGAGTTCGCCTCCGACACCAGCCGATTCCACTCACTCACCACCCTCTGAGTGAAAAACTTTCCCCGAACATCTCCTCTGTACTTGCTTCCCAGCACCTTAAACCTGTGTCCTCTCGTAGCGACCATTTCAGCCCTGGGAAACAGCCTCTGAGAATCCACCCTATCTATACCTCTCAACATTTTATAAACCTCAATCAGGTCACCCCTTAACCTTCGTCTCTCCAGGGAGAAGAGACCTAGCTCCCTCAACCTATCTTCATAAGGCATGCCTCCCAATCCAGGCAACATCCTTGTAAATCTCCTCTGCACCCTCTCATTAGCTTCCACATCCATCCTGTAGTGAGGCGACCAGAACTGCGCACAGTACTCCAAATGAGGCCTGACAAGGGTCTTATAAAGTTGCAGCATTACCTCCTGACTCCTACACTCAATCTCTCAATTAATGAAGGCCAGTACACCATACACCTTCCTGACCACATCCTCCACCTGCGAGGCCGATTTGAGTCCTATGGACCCGGACCCTAAGATCCTTCTGCTCCTCAACACTGCTAAGACTCCTACACTTGTACTCCTTCATCCCATTGGTCCTGCCAAAATGGACTACTATACATATATCTGCTTGAAGTCCATCTGCCACTTCTCCGCCCAGTCTTGCATCCTATCTATGTCCCACTGCAACTTCTGACATCCCTCCAGACTACCCACAACACCACCAACCTTCACGTCATCGGCGAACTTACTAACCCATCCCTCCACTTCCTCATCCAGGTCATTTATGAAAATGACAAACAACAAGGGTCCTAGAACAGATCCCTGGGGCACTCCACTGGTGACTGACCTCCATTCAGAAAAAGACCCATCCACAACCACTCTCTGCCTTCTGCAGGCAAGCCAGTTCTGGATCCACAAGGCCAAAGGCCCTTGGATCCCATGCCCTCTCACCTTCTCAAGAAGTCTTGCATGGGGGCTTGCATTGTTGAAGCATTCAATACCTTCAGGATCACTGCACTCCATTCTGTCCCCTTGCATGTCCTTAATTTTAATCACTCCAGCAATAGTAACATGCCAGTAGTTAGAATCATAGAATCCCTACAGTACAAAAGGCCGTTCGGCCCATCGAGCCTGCACCAACAATGATCCCACCCAGCTCTATCCCTGTAACCTCATATATTTATCCTGCTAATTCTTCTGATATTGATGGACAATTTATCACAACCAATCCACTTAACCCGCTCGTCTTTGTACTATGGGAAGAAACTGGAGCACCTGGCGGAAACCCATGCAGACACGGGGAGAATGTACAAATTCCACACAGACACAGTGACCCAAGCTAGGAATCGGACCTGGTCCCTGGTCCCTCTGAAGCAGCAGTACTAACCACTATGCCACCGTGCCACCTTCTGGACCTCAACTCTGGAATTCCATCCTGAAACCCCTCCACTTTTCAATGCTTCTTATAACCTCGCTCTTTGACTGAACATTTAGTCATCTCACTAGGGCCATTTTTGTTTGATAATGCTCTTGTAAGAACATAAATAGGAGCAGGAGGAGGCCTTCGAGCCATTGTGAAGCATTGTGGGACGTTGTGTGGAAGATGTTGTTGACACAAACCCATTAATTGGGCTGATCAATCAACAGGTCTCTGACTGCTGCTAACAAGGCCATAATTAGATGATGCAGGATAAACAAACAATTAAAGGCTTTTTTCTCTTGGACAAATGTGCATCTTTCAGCTCAGCCTCCAGCCTGTATTCTGTAGTTGGCGAGTCAGTGATCTGTCAGGCATGACTCTGTGAAGAAGGTCGCGGGACCTGGTTGGACATCACCCTGGCTACACTGATGTAGTTTAGGGAGAATTAACCCCCTGGATCAAATTCACTAGTCAGCCCATCTCAACACCTGGGACCAATATAATGGTGAATATCCAGCCAATTGATATTCGTCTTGGTAGGATTTGACTGTAGTTCAGTAATGGTTCGGGGGGGGTGAACCTACTTGTGCCTGTATACTCGAGTACAATGTCTATTTCTCCCTCTCCACCCCTGTCTCTGCCTCTCTCCATCTCATTCTCTCTATCACACTATTCATAGAATGGCAATACAGGGTTACAAACACCCTCTGGAGGACAAAGATCTCTGGTCATTGAACACGGACAACAGGTCAGATGTTGTAGTGCCAAATCTACTTAAAGAGTGGGAGAAAGAGAAGCTGAAAGCAAGCAGGTAACAATAACCCTGCCCCATCATCCCCATTTCTACTGATAACAGATAATGTAGTACGTATAGAATAACAGATACCCAGAAGTGAGTTACAGACTGGAATCTAATCGAGGGGTTCAGGGTGGTTTATATATAGAATAACAGATACCCGGGAGTGAGTTACAGACTGGAATCTAATCGAGGGGTTCGGGGTGGTTTATATACAGAATAACAGATACCCAGGAGTGAGTTACAGACTGGAATCTAATCGAGGAGTTTGGGGTGGTTTATATATAGAATAACAGATACCCGGGAGTGAGTTACAGACTGGAATCTAATCGAGGGCTTCGAGGTGGTTTATATATAGAATAACAGATACCTGGGAGTGAGTTACAGACTGGAATCTAATCGAGGGGTTGGAGGTGGTTTATATATAGAATAACAGATACCCGGGAGTGAGTTACAGACTGGAATCTAATCGAGGGGTTGGAGGTGGTTTATATATAGAATAACAGATACCCGGGAGTGAGTTACAGACTGGAATCTAATCGAGGGGTTCGGGGTGGTTTATATACAGAATAACAGATACCCGGGAGTGAGTTACAGACTGGAATCTAATCGAGGAGTTCGGGGTGGTTTATATATAGAATAACAGATACCCGGGAGTGAGTTACAGACTGGAATCTAATTGAGGGGTTCGGGGTGGTTTATATATAGAATAACAGATACCCGGGAGTGAGTTACAGACTGGATTCTAATCGAGGGGTTCGGGGTGGTTTATATACAGAATAACAGATACCCGGGAGTGAGTTACAGACTGGAATCTAATTGAGGGGTTTGGGATGGTTTTATATATAGAATAACAGATACCCGGGAGTGAGTTACAGACTGGAATCTAATCGAGGGGTTCGGGGTGGTTTATATAGAATAACAGATACCCGGGAGTGAGTTACAGACTGGAATCTAATCGAGGGGTTCGGGGTGGTTTATATATCAGGAATAGTCAGCATGGATTTGTCAAGGGCAAGTCGTGCCTTACAAGCCTAGTTGAGTTCTTCGATAATGTGACTGAACACATTGACGAAGGAAGTGCCGTGGACGTAGTGTACATGGACTTCAGCAAGGCGTTTGATAAGGTCCCCCATGCAAGACTTCTTGAGAAGGTGAGAGGGCATGGGATCCAAGGGCCTTTGGCCTTGTGGATTCAGAACTGGCTTGCCTGCAGAAGGCAGAGAGTGGTTGTGGATGGGGCTTTTTCTGAATGGAGGTCAGTCACCAGCGGAGTGCCTCAAGGATCTGTTCTGGAACCCTTGTTGTTTGTTATTTTCATAAATGACCGGGATGAGGAAGTGGAGGGATGGGTAAGTAAGTTCGCTGATGACACTAAGGTCGGTGGTGTTGTGGATGGTCTGGAAGGATGGCAAAAGTTGCAGCAGGACATAAATAGGATGCAGGACTGGGCAGAGAAGTGGCAGATGGACTTCAACGCGGATAAATGTGTAGTTGTCCATTTTGGCAGAACCAACAGGATGAACGAGTACACTATCAAGGGCAGAAGTCTGAGTAGTGTTGAAGAGCAGAAGGATCTTGGGGTCCGGGTCCACAGGACTCTTAAATCGGCCTCGCAGGTGGAGGAGGTGGTCAAGAAGGTGTATGGGGTACTGGCCTTCATTAATCGAGGGATTGAGTTTAGGAGTCGGGAGGTAATGCTGCAACTTTATAAGACCCTTGTCAGGCCTCATTTAGAGTATTGTGCGCAGTTCTGGTCGCCTCACTATAGGAAAGATGTAGAAGCTATTGAGAGGGTACAGAGGAGATTTACAAGGATGTTGCCTGGACTGGGAGGCATGCCTTATGAAGTTAGGTTGAGGGAGCTGGGACTCTTCTCCCTGGAGAGACGAAGGTTGAGAGGCGACCTGATAGAAGTTTACAAAATGTTGAGAGGAATAGATAGGGTGGACTCTCAGAGGCTATTTCCCCGGGTTGAAATGGTTGCTACGAGAGGACACAGATTTAAGGTGCAGGGAGGGAAGTTCAGAAGTGATGTTAGGGGTAAGTTTTTCACTCAGAGGGTGGTGAGTGAATGGAATCGGCTGCCGTCAGTGGTGGTGAAGGCGAACTCGCTGGGGTCTTTTAAAAGACTTCTGGATGAGTATATGGGATTTAATGGGATTGAGGGTTATAGATAGGTCTGTAGGTTGGTAGGTGTTGATGTGATCGGCGCAACTCGTGGGCCGAAGGGCCTGTGTGTGCTGTAGTGTTCTATGTTCTATGTAGAATAACAGATACCCGGGAGTGAGTTAGACTGGAATCTAATCGAGGGGTTCGGGGTGGTTTATATATAGAATAACAGATACCCGGGAGTGAGTTACAGACTGGAATGTAATCAAGGGGTTCGGGGTGGTTTATATATAGAATAACAGATACCCAGGAGTGAGTTACAGACTGGAATCTAATCGAGGGGTTCGGGGTGGTTTATATACAGAATAACAGATACCCGGGAGTGAGTTACAGACTGGAATGTAATCGAGGGGTTCGGGGTGGTTTATATATAGAATAACAGATACCCGGGAGTGAGTTAGACTGGAATCTAATCGAGGGGTTCGGGGTGGTTTATATATAGAATAACAGATACCCGGGAGTGAGTTACAGACTGGAATGTAATCAAGGGGTTCGGGGTGGTTTATATATAGAATAACAGATACCCGGGAGTGAGTTACAGACTGGAATCTAATCGAGGGGTTCGGGGTGGTTTATATATAGAATAACAGATACCCGGGAGTGAGTTACAGACTGGAATCTAATCGAGGGGTTCGGGGTGGTTTATATACAGAATAACAGATACCCGGGAGTGAGTTACAGACTGGAATGTAATCGAGGGGTTCGGGGTGGTTTATATATAGAATAACAGATACCCGGGAGTGAGTTACAGACTGGAATGTAATCGAGGGGTTCAGTCTGGTTGACGTTCTGTGATTTAGATGCTGGCCAGCAGTGAGTAATGCCATGTTTTTGTGTCATTACTAGGAAACAGGAGGCGCTCTATACAAAATGTCCAACTGCGTATGACTGCAAGGAGGGGGAGCGTCATGAAGCAGAGGTGATATTTCCCCGCAAGGAGGACCAGAAGCACCCTTCATTCCTCTTGGCTCTGTGCAAAACCTTTGGTCCATACTTCCTTGTGGGATCAGCATTGAAGCTGTGCCAGGACTTGTTGTCTTTCGTCAATCCCCAACTTCTCAAGTAAGAAGTTTAGATACTGAAGGGTTTTGTTTAATGTTCTTTAGAATGAAAATTCTCCCTGGAACATAAGAACATAAGAAATAGGAGTAGGAGTAGGCCATCTAGCCCTTCGAGCCTGCCCCGCCATTCAATAAGATCATGGCTGATCTGTCGTGGCTCAGCTCCACCTTCCCGCCCTCTCCCCATAACCCTTAATCCCCTCTCTTATCAAAAACCCATCAACCCGCTTCTTAAAAATATTTAGCGAGGCAGCCTCCACCACTTCAACGGGCAGAGAATTTCAGAGATTCACCACCCTTTGAGTGAAGAAGTTCCTCCTCAACTCTGTTCTAAACCGCCTCCCCTTTATCTTGAGGCTGTGCCCCCTAGTCCTACTGTCTTTTTTGAGCGGGAAGAGTCTCTCCACCTCTATCCTATCCATCCCATTCATCATCTTATACGTCTCAATGAGATCTCCCCTCATTCTTCTAAACTCTTAACGAGTACAAGCCTAGTTTATTCAGCCTCTCCTCATAGCTCAATCCCCTCAACTCTGGTATCAGCCTAGTAAACCTCCTCTGGACCTTGCCTCAAACACATAGTTCAATTTTAGCCTGCTCCACTCCACAGCAAACTGCACAATTCAGCCCAAGTTACACGCTAACCCCATCTTTGTCACAATTGGGGTATAAAGCAGGTACCAAATCCCCAAACTCTGTTTTTCACTGAGTGAAGAGGCTGACAAAGGGGCCAATGGAATTCATCTGCTTTTACTTTCAAAGTATTGTGCGTAAAGAGGAAGTTGTGTATTTGCCGAGTGCTTCAGTTCCTAATACACACTTTTTTTTCCACATGCAGCATGTTGATTTCCTTCATCAATAACAAAGAAGCCAAGACTTGGTGGGGATATGGCATCTCAATCTTGATGTTCCTTTCTGCCACTGTGCAAACTCTCATCCTGCACCAACACTTCCAGTATTGCTTTGTAACTGGCATGCGACTCCGGACTGCAATCATTGGAGCTATATATCGCAAGGTGAGAGCCACAGCTTCTTTATGCTGCTATGGTTATTAATAATCCAGGGAACATTATTCAAATCCTATATTGGCCATTTATAAAAATTGAAATCAGGCTAATAAATAAGGAAATAAAAAGGTGAATCTGTCCAAGGAGGCAGGAAGCTGTGGAACTACCTGAAAAACCGGTGGGATTGCTTGTAACCTTGAGTGACTTCAAGTCACCTCAGCATTTGATGCACAGGATCTACATGGGACCAGGCTCCTTGTCAGTTCCCAGTATCCTGCTGACAGATTATCACATTGCCATTGTTGGAGCTTGCTGTGCACAATTTGGCTATCATGTTTCCCACACTAATGCAGTAGCTACACTTTCAATGTATGTCATGGACCATAAAGTGCTTTGGGAGGTTCCATGGTCATGAAAGGTGCTATATAATTGCAAGTCTTTTTTCTTCTTTAACTGCTTAGAACCATAGAACCCTACAGTGCAGAAACAGGCCCTTCGGCCCATCGAGTCTGCACCGAACACAATCCCACCCAGACCCTATCCCCATATCCCTACACATTTACCTGCTAATCCCTCTAACCTACACATCCCAGGACTCTAAGGGGCAATTTTAGCATAGCCAATGAACCTAACCCGCACATCTTTGGACTGTGGGAGAAAACCCACGCAGACACAAGGAGAATGTGCAAATTCCACACAGGCAGTGACCCGAGCCGGGAATCGAACCCAGGATCCTGGAGCTGTGAAGCAGCAGTGCTAACCACTGTGCTACCGTGCCGCCGCTTCAGTGAGTGTCACTGTGTGTAGAAGCCTTACCCTCAATATAAAATTAACTCAGTTGCAGGAACCAAAGGTCAATGATTGGCATGTGTTTTTCAAACTGGAAAGCTGTTTCCAGTTGGGTGGTACAGGGCTCAGTCCTCCCTTGCTTTTTGTAGCAAACGTTAATGATTTAGACTTAAATATAGGGTGTGTAATAGAGGAGTTCTCAGGTGACACAAAAATTGGCCAAATGGTTGATAGGAGGGGGATAGCTGCAGACCACGGGGAGATATCAATGGACTGTTCACGTGGCAGAAAAGTGCAAATAAACTTCTGCTTGGAGAAGCGAGAGGTGATGCTTTTGGAGAGGTCAAACAAGGCAAAGGGAGGATACTGAGAGGTGTAACGGAAGTGGGGAAACTTGGAGTGAATGTCCCACAGAACTCTGAGGTAGGTGCACAGGTTGATAAGGTGGTTAAGAAGGCGTATGGAATCTTTTGTTAGCCGGGCCATAGAATATAAAAACAGGGAGGTTGTGTTAGAACTATATAAAACACTGGGATGATATAATGTCGGGAGGGGCCTGGATAGAGTGGGTGGGAAGCAGTGAGTTCTGTCATTTCTAGAATGATTAGAGGGGAGATTAGGAAGAGGATTTTCAACCAAAGGGCGGTGAGGGTCTGGAACTCTCTGCCCGAAAGAGTAGTGGAGGCAAGTGCTGAAAAATGGCATTAGGCTGGGGGACTTGTTCATTGAATGGCACAGATTTGATGGGCAGAGTAGTCTCTGCTGTAAATTTTTCTACATTGAACTATTTTAAAAATGTTAAAAAGGTGGAATGTTTTGGAATGTGGGGGGAGGAGAAGGGAGTGAGTACTTGAATTGCTCCTGAAAACAGCCAGCACTGATACGATGGGCCAAATGGCCTCCTGTGCTGAAATAATTCTATAAAGGTTGATGCCTTCTGAAGAGGAGTGTGATTATGGCATGATACTAAATATAAATAACTCTTCTTAAGTGTGTGCTTATCCAAATTTTATTTTTCAGTCTCTGGTCATCACCAACTCAGCGAAACGTTCATCCACAGTTGGGGAGATTGTGAACTTGATGTCAGTAGATGCTCAGAGATTTGTGGATCTCACTAGCTTCCTGAACATGCTGTGGTCTGCCCCACTCCAGATCTGTTTGGCTCTCTACTTCCTGTGGCAGGTAACTGCTTTCCCAGTTCTCTTGCAGAAATGTTGGACAGCAAAGAGCTGAAGTTTGAGTTGATCATTGGAGCGATGCGACTACTAACACAATTTCTGTCTCCTTTCCCAGTACCTGGGTCCTTCCGTTCTGGCAGGAGTTGCAGTGATGATTTTACTGATCCCATTCAATGCTGTCATTGCCATGAAAAGCCGAACCTTTCAGGTATGTCAGAAGAAAAATACTTTCTCGCTCCTCCATGTTGTCACATGAACTTTAGCAAGGTACCACATGGTAGAACAAAGAACAAAGAACAAAGAACAATCCAGCACGGGAAACAGGCCCTTCGGCCCAACGAGCCCGCGCCGCCACATCACCCTACACCTATTCTACCCTGCATGGCTACGAATGGAACCCTACTCAGTCAGATTCAGGGAAGAAATAGTGTCGATTTGGTAAAAACCGATTAGCCTGAGAGCACATTTTTGGGGTGTGGGAGGAAACCGGAGCGCCCGGAGGAAACCCACGCAACCACAGGGAGAATGCGCAAACTCCCACAGACACAGGCCCAAATCCATGTGCCTGCACAACCAGCAGTGCTAGTCACTGAGCTGTTGCGGCGCCCATCTACCGGTCCAGGATCAAGCACACACACCGACACGAAGTTCTAGGCCACTCCTGGAACTTCCAAGAGCAGCCCAGGCACGACCCGCCGTGTGAATGCCCCTCGTTTGACACGAGGTGGACCTCCACCTGTGGAATAAAGTCAAAATATTAATCTTACAGCCTGCCTTTCCGGTGTCTCCCGAGGTTTAACCCTATTTAATATCCCCTACCATATCCCTCCATTCTCGTTTCACTCATGTGCCTATCTAACTGCATCTTAAAAGAGTCCAATGTTCCTGCCTCCACCACCCTACTCGGTAGCGCGTTCCAGACCCCTACAACTCTCTGCGTAAAGAACCTTCCTCTCACCTCCAAATTATACCTCTCCCCCCTCACCCTTAAATGATGACCTCTCGTGTTTGTATCCAGTCTAGGGAGCAGTCTCTCACTATTAACTCTATCCATTCCCTTCATTATCTTATATACTTCTATCATGTCCCCTCTCAATCTCCGTCTTTCCAAGGAGAATAGTCCCAGTTTCTTCAACCTCTCCTCGTAACCCAGTCCCCCCATGCCAGGCAACATCCTGGTAAACCTCCTCTGCACCCTTTCCAGAGACTCCACGTCCTTCCGGTAGTAAGGTGACCAGAACTGGACGCAGTACTCCAAATGCGGTCTAACCAACGTTCTGTACAACTGAAGCATTAGACAGCAGCTTTTATACTCTATGCCCCTTCCTATAAAGGCCAACATCCCATAAGCCTTCCTAACGACCTTCTCCACTTGTGATGCAACCTTCATGGATTTGTGAACCTGCACTCCCAGGTCCCTCTGTATGTCAATACTCCTAATCGGCCTCCCTTTAATCTCATAGCTCCTCTCTGCATTATTCCGTCCAAAATGCATCACCTCGCATTTGTCAGGATTAAATGCCATCTGCCACCTATCTGCCCACTGCACCAACCTATCTATATCCTGTTGTATCACCTGACAATCCAGTTCCGTACCCGCCAACCCTGCCATCTTGGTGTCATCAGCAAACTTGCTAATCACACCACCTACGCCCTCTTCCAAGTCATTTATGTAGACTACAAAGAGGAGAGGTCCCAGTACTGAGCCCTGCGGCACACCACTGGTCACTGACCTCCAGCCCGACAAGGTCCCTTCCACAACTACCCTCTGTCTCCTATTTCCCAGCCAGTTCTCAATCCACCTAGCTACCTTGCCTCGTATCCCATGCGCCTTAACCTTTTCTACCAGCCTACCGTGAGGGACTTTGTCAAACGCCTTACTGAAATCCATATAGATGACATCAACGGTTCTCCCATCGTCAACCGTTTTTGTCACCTCCTCAAAGAATTCCACCAGATTCGTAAGGCAAGACCTCCCTCTAACAAAGCCATGTTGCGTATCCCTAATCAGATCGCAACGCTCCAAATGCTCATACATCCTACCCCTAAGTATTTTTTCCATTAACTTCCCTACCACCGACGTCAAACTCACCGGTCTATAATTCCCAGGGTTATCCCTACTGCCTTTTTTGAACAACGGGACCACATTTGCTACCCTCCAGTCTTCTGGGACCTCACCTGTGTCCAAAGAAGAGACAAAGATTTGCGCCAGAGGCCCAGCAATTTCATGTTTCGCCTCCCTAAGCAGCCTGGGATAAATACCATCAGGCCCCGGAGCTTTATCCGTCTTTACGCTACCTAAAAGCCCTAGCACTTCCTCTCTCGTAAGTGGTAGGTTGTTGTATCAGTTTAAATCTCATGGGATCCAGGGTGAGGTATCTAAATGGATATAAAATTGGCATCTTGACAATGGTTGTAGAGGGTTGTTTTTCAAACTGGAGGCCTGTAACCAGCGATGTGCCTCAGGGATCAGTGCTGGGTCCACCATTACTTGTCATTTAAATTAATGATTTGGATGAGAATATAGGAGGTGTGGTTAGTCAGTTTGCAGATGACAACAAGATTGGTGGCATAGGGATAGTGAAGAAAGTTATCTCCGATTGCAACAGGATCTTGATTAATTGGGCCAGTGAGCTGACGAATGGCAGATGGAGTTTAAATTAGACAAATGCGAGGTGATGCATTTTGGTAGATTGAACCAGAGCAGGACTTACTCAGTTAATGGTCGGGCATTGGGGAGAGTTACAGAACAAAGTGATCTAGGAGTGTCTGTTCATAGTTTCTTAAAATTGGTGTCACAGGTGGACAGAGTGGTGAAGAAGGCATTCGGCATGCTTGGTTTCATCGGTCAAAACATTGAATACAAAGATTGGGATGTCTTGTTGAAGTTGTACAAGACATTGGTAAAGCCATGACTTGGAATACTGTGTATAGTTCTGGTGACCGTAATATAGAAAGGATATTATTAAACCAGAAAGAGTGCAGAAAAGATTTACTGGGACTTGGTAGTTTGAGTTATAAGGAGAGACTGGAAAGACTGGGACTTTTTTCTCTGGAGCATAAAAGGCTGAGGGTGATCTTATAGAGGCCTACAAAATAATGAGGGACATAGATCAGCTAGATAGTGAATATCTTTTCCCAAACATAGAAGTGTTTAAAACTAGAGGGCATAGGTTTAAGGTGAGAGGGGAGAGATACAAAAATGTCCAGAGGGGCTATTTTTTCAGAGGTGGTGAGTGTCTGGAGCAAGCTGCCAAAGGTAGTAGTAAAGGCCAGTCCAGTTTTTGTTTTTTAAAAAGCATTTAGGTAGTTATCTGGACAAGATAGGTATAGAGGGATATGGGTCAAATGCGGGCAATTGGGATTAGCTTAGGGGTTTAAAAAAGAAGGGTGGCATGGACAAGTTGGGCCGAAGGGCCTGTTTCCATGCTGTAAACCTCTGACTCTGAGAATTATAGAACCCCTACAGTACAAGAGAGGCTTCTTGGCTCATTGAGAGTACTCTCTTACCTAGGCCCTCTCCGTGCCGTAACCCCACACGTTTCCCATGACTAATCTATCTAACCTTCACTTGCAATACTTCTTCATCCATTGTCTATCAACCTTTCACTTTCCCATTTACCCTCTGCATGTTTCTGCTCCAATCTTGCTTCACTCTTATACTCTTCACTTCCTCCTGCCTATCCATCTATTCTGAAACAGGGGCTCGTTGTTTCAGGACATGGGGATGATCATTTAGGACTTAGCTGAGGTGAACCTTCTTTGCCCAGATGTTTGTGAATGTTTGAAGTCAGCATGTCAGAGTCAGAGATTTACACCATGGAAACAGGCCCTTCGGCTTAACTTCTCCATGCCACCCTTTTTTTTTTCTTAAACCCCTAAGCTAGTCCCAGTTGCCCACATTTGGCCCATATCTCTCTATACCCATCTTACCCATGTAACTTTCTAAATGCTTCTTAAAAGATAAAATTGTCTCACCTCGACTATTACCTCTGGCAACTTGTTCTAGTGGCTGTTGATTTGTTGACTCTATTTGAGACTTGAGATCTTTTTGGATGCTAAAGGAACCATAGGAAAATGTGAAGAGGATGGGAGAGTGGAGGCTGATGATGAGCTACTTACTGATGAGGCACGAGGGCTTATATTGTCTGTCCCTGCTCCTCTTTGTAATCTTATTCCTGGCCCTTATTTTCTGTTTCCCTGCACTCAAAAGTGAAATCAGATCTGCACCATCTCATTAGGGGATGGTCATTTAGCAATTATGTTAGCAATTATGTTAGTCTCAGGATCAGCGACTGAGTGATCCTGAGACTAAAGAATCTGAATTCAAAACCCAATAAGGCAGTTTGAGATTCTGAATCCAGTATAAATGCTGTTGGCAAAAGAATCTGCTGGATTTTCATACATATGAAAAGGTTGGAGAAACTGGGACTTTTCTTCTTGGAAAGATGGAGATTGAGGGGAGACATGATAGAGGTATATAAGGTACTGAAGGGAATAGATAGAGTCAATAGTGAGAGACTGCTCCCTAGACTGGGTACAATTACGAGAGGTCATGATCTAAGGGTGAGGGGGGAGAGGTATAATTTGGACGTGAGAGGAAGGTTCTTCACGCAGAGGGTCATGGGGGTATGGAACGCGCTACCGAGTAGGGTGGTGGAGGCAGGAACGTTGGACTTGTTTAAGGTTTACTTAGGCACATGAGTGAGACAAGGATGGAGGGTTATAGTAGTGGGTATTAAATAGGGTCAGAGCCTCGGGACGACACCGGAAATGCAGACTTTTATGTTAACGTTTTTGTCTTTTTATTCTGCAGGTGGAGGTCCACCTCGTGTCAAACGAGGGGCATGCACACGGTGGGTCGTGCGTGGGCTGCTCTTGGAGGTTCCTGGAGTGGTCTAGTACTTCATGTCGGTGTGTGTGCTTGATCCTGGACCGGTAGACGGGCATCGCAACAGCTCAGTGACTAGCACTGCTGGCTGTGCAGGCACATGGAATTGGGCCTGTGTCTGTGGGAGTTTGCGCATTCTCCCTGTGGTTGCGTGGGTTTCCTCCGGGCGCTCCGGTTTCCTCCCACACCCCAAAGATGTGCTCTTAGGCTGATTGGTATATCAAACTGACACTGAATCTGGCTAAGTTAGGGGTCCCAATCGCAGACATGCAGGGTAGGGTAGGTGTAGGAGGATGTGGCGGTGCGGGCTCGTTGGGCTGAAGGGCCTGTTTCCCGTGCTGGGTTGTTCTTTGTTCTTTGTATATGGAGTCGTTCCCAGGTAACCTTTAGGAGCAGCATTGTGCCATCCTTACCTGGTCGGGGTACACATGTGACTTCAGCCCGAGACCAATATTGTTGCGTCCTAGGTGTCAGGTAGCTCAGCTGTATCACTATCACCTCCTCAGTGATACTAAGGATGAGAACCAAAAGGCAGCAACATCCATATCTCAGAAGCTGGCAATAGGTTTTATTGTGGGAAAGGGTGACATTTGAAGTTTCAAACATTGGGTGAAATTTTTTTTGGGGAAATGGAGTTTGGGACCAGATTGTATTTTTAAACCCAGTGCTCAACTTGCAACTTCCTATGGGGAATGCATTGATGGTGAGTTTTAAAGTATTGGTCTACTCCTATGACCTGCCTGCCCCTCTCTTGGTCCACATGACCCAGCCTGACCTCATTTGTAGGATGTGTGACCTCCCAGCATCCAGTTTCCTGGGCCATGTGACCCACTCACCCCTCCATGCCCAGATGTGATGCATCCACCCCTTATTCCTGAGCTGCAGGACACTTCTGACCCATGTACCCATTTGACCCACCTGTACCTTATGCATGCCATGTGACCATCATCTCTCTCCTGCTTGGGCCATGTGATCCACCATATCCTAGTGCATGCCGTGTCACCCTTCCACCCCCTCTTGCCCAGGCTATGTATGACATGCCCGTACCCTCATGCATGCCCTGTAACAGTCCTGCCCCCTCTAGGGCGGGTGATGTGATCATGCTCTCTTGTGTATTGCAGGTGCAACAGATGCAGCAGAAAGACTCTCGGATTAAGCTGATGAGTGAAATCCTGAACGGTATTAAAGTGCTGAAATTGTACGCCTGGGAACCATCCTTCAAACAGAAGGTGCTGGCCATTCGTCAGAAAGAACTCGATATCCTGAAGAAATCTGCTTACCTTAATGCCCTCTCCACCTTCACTTGGACAACTGCCCCTTTCCTTGTGAGTACCTGTTCCTTTATAACCATGTGTATTGAGTTGGGCCAAGGGGATCAAGTGTCAATGGGAACTATCTTCAATGGATATCAAATGAATATTTTGCATCCACAGAAGATGCTACCCAGGCCATAGTGAAAGAGGAGACAAATCGGACTCGAGGAGGGTTTAGAATTAATGAGGAGGAGGAGGCACTGGTTAGGCTGTGAATTAAAGTACTGTCCAAATGGCGATTGACTGCTTCCAACGTGCCCTATGCAATATTGAAGAGACTAGGCGCAAACTGGGTGACTACTTTGCAGAACAACTTTGTCCGCATGCAGGACCCAGACCTTCTTGTCGCTGACCATTTGACCACCCTGTTCTCTTGTCCACATGTCCGTCCTTGGCCTTTTGCAAGGTTCTAGTGAAGCATAATTCAAACTGGAGGAACAGCAACTCATCTTCCGATTGGGCACTTCATAGCCTCCCAGACTGAACATCGAGTTCAACAACTTCAGAGCATGAACTCTGTTCTCCACCTTCACCCCATTTCCATTTATTTTATTTTGTTTCTTTTTATCTTATTAATCTATTCTTTATAATCTTATATTTTTAATTTTAATTTCTTCCATACGTCAGTGAGGAAAGGCCCACGCTAATCCCAGTTTCTGTTTAGTTAACTCATCTCTGCCAAACAGAAATGGTCACTAAATGTACATAACTCCTATTTGATGGGGACAGTGTAGAGGGAGCTTTACTCTGTATCTAACCCCGTGCTGTACCTGTCCTGGGGGTGTTTGATGGAGGGGACAGTGTAGAGGGAGCTTTACTCTGTATCTAACCCTGTACTGTACCTGTCCTGGGTGTGTTTGATGGGGGGACAGTGTAGAGGGAGCTTTACTCTGTATCTAATCCCGTGCTGTACCTGTGCTGGGTGTGTTTGATGGGGGGACAGTGTAGAGGGAGCTTTACTCTGTATCTGACCCCGTGCTGTACCTGTCCTGGGAATGTTTGATAGGGACAGTGTAAAGGGAGCTTTACTCTGTATCTAACCCCGTGCTGTACCTGTCCTGGGAGTGTTTGATGGGGGGACAGTGTAGAGGGAGCTTTACTCTGTATCTAATCCCGTGCTGTACCTGTCTTGGGAGTGTTTGATGCGGGGGACAGTGTAGAGGGAGCTTTACTCTGTATCTAACCCCGTGCTGTACCTGTCCTGGGAGTGTTTGATGGGAGGGACAGTGTAGAGGGAGTTTTACTCTGTATCTAACCCCGTGCTGTACCTGTCCTGGGAGTGTTTGATGGGAACAATGTAGAGGGAGCTTTACTCTGTATCTAACCCCATGCTGTACCTGTCCTGGGAGTGTTTGATGGGGGGGACAGTGTAGAGGGAGCTTTACTCTGTATCTAACCCCGTGTTGTACCTGTCCTGGGAGTGTTTGATGGGGGGGACAGTGTAGAGGGAGCTTTGCTCTGTATTTAACCCTGTGCTGTACCTGCCCTGGGAGTGTTTGATGGGGGACAGTGTAGAGGGAGCTTTACTCTGTATCTAACCCTGTGCTGTACCTGTCCTGGGAGTGTTTGATGGGGACAGTGTAGAGGGAGCTTTACTCTGTATCTAACCCCGTGCTGTACCTGTCCTGGTACTTGGCACTTCCACATTAGTAATTATTCACTTCCATCAAGATTTGACATTATTAGTGCCATTTCTCTCCTGTTCCAATTCAGGTTGCCTTGACGAGCTTCGCAGTGTATGTGACAGTGGATGAGAATAATGTGTTGGATGCACAAAAAGCTTTTGTCTCTTTGTCTCTCTTCAATATCCTGCGGTTTCCACTCAACATGCTGCCTCAAGTCATCAGTGGTGTTGTTCAGGTGAGGTTGCCCCAATATGGTGTCATCTCAAACTTTGGTACACTACACTTAGTCCCCAACTCCAAATTATCTATGTAAATTGTAAACAATTTGTGGTCCCAACACTGATCCCTGAGGCACACCACTAGTGCAGCACCTCCTCAGTACTATACTGGCTGTGTCAGTCTGGATTATATGTTCATTCCTCATGGTGGGATGTTATGGTCCTGCCTAAGTAGATGGCAATTTAAATGGCCCACCACAGCCGCCGGAGTGAGGGGGTGTTGGGTTGGGAGGGTGGGGACAATAGTTGGTGGGGATATGGCTGTGGTGGAGCTGGTCCACCACAGTGTGTTTGAAAGCTGTTCACCAAGTTAGTGTTTACTCACTTTTTGATGGTGTCAAAGTCAGCTGATCACTAACCAACGCACAATCAAGAATGTGGAGTACTGCAGATGCTGGAATCTGAAACAAAAATAGAAAATTTTTGTACAATGCGTGCTGGAATGTTTTTTTAACTCAGTATGTAGATAGGCCAACTAGAGGTGAGGCTATATTGGATTTAGTGCTGGGAAATGAGCCAGACCAGGTGCTAGACTTGGAAGTTGGTGTGCATTTTGGTGATAGTGACCACAATTCGGTTACGTTCACCTTAGTGATGGAAAGGGAGAGGCATGAACCTCGGGTCAGTAGTTTTAGCTGGGGGAAGGGTAATTATGAGGCAATTAGGAAGCATAGATTGGACTAGGAGATTACAGGGACTGGGAACGTCCGAGATGTGGAGTTTTTTCAAGGAGCAGCTACTGCGAGTCCGTGATAGGTATGTCCCTGTCAGGCAAGGAGGAATTGGTAGGGCTAGGGAACCGTGGTGCACTAAAAAAGTTGATTCGTTGGATAAAAGGAAAAAGGAGGCTTATGTTCGGATGAGACGTGAGGGCTCGGGTAGTGCACTAGAAAACTTTAGATTGGCTAGGAGGGAGTTGAAGAGTGAGCTAAGAAGGGCTAAAAGAGGACATGAGAAGACTTTGGCTGATAGGGTTAAGGAGAATCCTAAGGCGTTCTATAGGTATGTCAAGAACAGAAGGTTGGTTAGGGCAAGATTAGGGCCAGTTATAGACAGCAGAGGGAAGTTATGTGTGAAACCGGAGGAGATTGGAGAGGCATTGAACCAATATTTCTCTTCGGTGTTCACGCAGGGGGACATGGATATAGCTGAGGAGGACACTGGTTGCAGGGGAGTAGAATTGACAGTGTTACAGTTGATAAGGAGGATGTGCTGGATATTCTGGAGGGTCTGAAAATAGATAAGTCCCCTGGTCCGGATGGGATTTACCCCAGGATTCTCTGGGAGGCAAGAGAAGTGATTGCAGAGCCTCTGGCTCTGATCTTCAGGTCGTCGTTGGCCTCTGGTATAGTACCGGAAGATTGGAGGTTAGCGAATGTTATCCCATTGTTTAAGAAGGGGAACAGAGACTTCCCCGGGAATTATAGACCAGTGAGTCTCACTTCTGTTGTGGGCAAGGTTTTAGAAAAAATTATTTGGGATAGGATTTATAGTTATTTGGAGAGTAATGAATTGATTGGAGATAGTCAGCATGGTTTTGTGGCGGGTAGGTCGTGCCTTACTAACCTTATTGAGTTTTTTGAGAAAGTGACCAAAGAGGTGGATGAACATAAGAACATAAGAAATAGGAGCAGGAGTAGGCCATCTAGCCCTTCGAGCCTGCCCCGCCATTCAATAAGATCATGGCTGATCAGTGTACATGGTGTATATGGATTTTAGTAAGGCGTTTGATAAGGTTCACCATGGAAGGCTTCTGCAGAAAATGCAGATAGAACATAGAACATTACAGCGCAGAACAGGCCCTTCGGCCCACGATGTTGCGCCGACCAGTTACAAAACAATGACCCACTAGCCTAAACCAATCCCTTTTCATCCATAAACCTATCCACAGATCTCTTAAACGCCCCCAAAGTAGGTGCATTTACAACTGCAGTTGGCAGGGCATTCCAGTCCCTCACCACCCTCTGGGTAAAGAACCTACCCCTGACATCTGTCCTATAACTACCCCCCCTTAATTTAAAGTCGTGCCCCCTCGTGCTAGCTTTCTCCATTCTAGGAAAAAGGCTATCACTATCTACCCTGTCTAAACCTCTAATCATCTTATATGTTTCAATGAGATCCCCTCTTAGCCGCCGCCTTTCCAGCGAAAACAACCCCAAATCTCTCAGTCTCTCCTCATAGGATCTCCCCTCCATACCAGGCAACATCCTGGTAAACCTCCTCTGCACCCTCTCCAAAGCCTCTACATCCTTCCTGTTATGTGGGGACCAGAACTGCACACAAAACTCCAAGTGTGGCCGCACCAGAGTTGTGTACAGTTGCATCATGACGCTGCGACTCCTAAATTCAATCCCCCTACCAATAAACGCCAAGACACCGTATGCCTTCTTAACAACCTTATCTACTTGATTCCCAACTTTCAGGGATCTATGTACACATACACCTAGATCCCTCTGCTCCTCCACACTATTCAAAGTCCTCCCGTTAGCCCTATACTCAACACATCTGTTATTCCTACCGAAATGAATTACCTCACACTTCTCCACATTAAACTCCATCCGCCACCTCTCAGCCCAGCTCTGCAACCTTTCTAAGTCATCCTGCAAACTATGTATGGGATTGGGGGTGATCTAGGGAATTGGATCAGGAATTGGCTAGCGGATAGGAGACAGAGGGTGGTGGTTGATGGTAAATATTCATCATGGAGTTCGGTTACGAGTGGTGTGCCTCAGGGATCTGTTTTGGGGCCATGCTGTTTGTAATTTTTATTAATGATCTGGATGAGGGTATAGTTGGGTGGATTAGTAAATTTGCTGATGACACCAAAGTCGGAGGTGTGGTAGATAGTGAGGAAGGGTGTCATAGTTTGCAGGGAGACTTGGACAGGTTGCAGAGCTGGGCCGAGAGGTGGCGGATGGAGTTTAATGCGGAGAAGTGTGAGGTAATTCACTTTGGTAGGAATAACAGATGTGTCGAGTATAGGGCTAACGGGAGTTCTTTGAATAGTGTGGATGAGCAGAGGGATCTAGGTGTGTGTGTACATAGATCCCTGAAAGTTGGCAGTCAAGTAGATAAGGTTGTTAAGAAGGCATACGGTGTCTTGGCGTTTATTGGTAGGGGGATTGAATTTAGGAGTCGCAGCGCCATGTTGCAACTGTACACAACTCTGGTGCGGCTGCACTTGGAGTTTTGTGTACAGTTCTGGTCCCCACATTACAGGAAGGATGTGGAGGCTTTGGAGAGGGTGCAGAGGAGGTTTACCAGGATGTTGCCTGGAATGGAGGGAAGGTCCTATGAGGAGAGACTGAGGGATTTGGGGTTGTTTTCGCTGGAAAGAAGGTGGCTAAGAGGGGACCTTATTGAAACATCTAAGATGATTAGAGGTTTAGACAGGGTAGATAGTGATGGCCTTTTTCCTAGGATGGAGAAAGCTAGCACGAGGGGGCACGACTTTAAATTAAGGGGGGGTAGTTATAGGACGGATGTCAGGGGTAGGTTCTTTACCCAGAGGGTGGTGAGGGACTGGAATGCCCTGCCAGCTGCAGTTGTAAATGCGCCTAGTTTGGGGGCGTTTAAGAGATCCGTGGATAGGTTTATGGATGAAAAGGGATTGGTTTAGGCTAGTGGGTCATTGTTTTGTAACTGGTCGGCGCAACATCGTGGGCCGAAGGGCCTGTTCTGCGCTGTTATGTTCTATGTTCTAAAATGTTGCAGCAATAATAATGCTGGCTCAACCATTGGTGATTGTTTTATTAAGCTGGGTGTCTGATTTCTATCCAATAACTGAGCTCTCTCTGAATCTGAAAATAAACAATATAGCTTTGGACTAAGAGTCTAATCTCTTAGGAGAACAGAACATTCCAGCGCAGTACAGCCCTCGATGTTGCGCCGACCAGTGGAACCAATCCAATGACCCTCTAACCTAAACTATTCCAATGTTATCCTAATGCCTATCCACTGACCATTCGAACGCCCTTAAAGTTGGCGAGTCCACAAGTGTTGGCAGGACATTCCATGACCTTACTGAGGAACTATGATGGAACCAGCACAGCACTGTCAGAGGAGTGATTGCACCAGTGATCCCGTGTGGGATTGTAGTCATCCTTCTCCTGTCTTGTGCTAATTTGGCAAGGAATCAAAAATCAGCTAACTCAGTTAAAATATAAGAGAGAATGAGATGCTGAATTTTATTCACAAGATGGTAAATACACTTTTAAACAAAGTAGGGAAATTAAGTTAAATGTATTTAACAAACAAACACACAGAGAAGCTGAGGAAGCCATTATCTAGTGTGGGCCCAGTCACGTAGTCCATCCCTCCCTCCTGCCTCCCCAGATCCCCCTAGGTGATGAGGAATCTGAAAGCGGTTCAGGGAGACCTCCTGGGGAAAGTTCTATTTGATTATTCTGAAGTGATTAGTAAAGTGTCAGGAAACTGCAATAAGCCAGCCAATAACAACCCGAACAACTACAATCTGCCATCTCCCTCCCAACCACAAGCTCCTTTTGAAGGCCGATCAGGAATTGACAAGTCGGTGTGTTGTTCACAGAGCTTTGCTTCCTGATATTTAACTAACTTCTTTGTCCATCTGCTGCCTGTGTGTGGCTGCTCTAATTGGGCTCTGGATCCCTGTTCTATCCTTTTGTTTTCCCAGGCCAGTGTTTCGCTGAAACGATTGCAGAACTTCCTGAGCCACGATGAGCTGAATCCTACCAACGTTGACAGACAAAAGATTGCAACAGGTAAACTTGGGTCCTGCCAGAACCTGTCTGATTATTTACATGCAACCATTTCATTCTAAGTATCAAAGTCTCTTGAAGTATTCTGGAATACACTTTTTTTTTCCTCATGATCTTTCTCTTCCTTTCCTCGTTTTACTGACACAATTTCTTCCAATCCATTCCCCCCCCCCACTCCCCCACGTGCTCTGTCCCTCTCTCAACACAACTCTGCCATTCGGTACAATCATGACAGGCCTGTCTGCACAGTGTGTATATGGGTACCAGATCTTCGACTTACCTTGGTTTCCCTTGAAAGAACATTGAACATCTTGGCCTGTGTGGCAGATCTTGGCATGGTGGAAGTTTCCCTGGCCCTGCCTCCGGGCAGTCTGAACTCCCTGCCATGGATATTTCTGCCCACAGTCTGCTCTCCTGATGCTGAATGATGTCTGCGACACAGGCATTCTTGCTGAACCTTGACCTTGCACTGAAATCTGCCCACTAGTGACTGCACCAAATAGCTCTGCCTCCCAGTGTTGCTGAAACTATCAGGACTATTATCATTCCCAACAACACCTTGTAAAGCCAACTGGGGGCCCAGGAGAAATTTACCGTGGATTTGTGGGATCACCAAACTCCCACTTTGCGGAGAAGGAGCAATCCAACAATCAGATCCTAGAATCTATTGATGTCTCTGAAGCTCCTGTGAATGAGGAGCTTGGATCGTCACCTGTGGGAGGCTGATGCTGGCAACTTAAAGCTGGATTGCTGTTTCATTGCCGTGAAAAAGGCCCACAATTTACTTTGTTTTCCTTTAGTCAACATCTGCTTTGCTCTTTATTTTAAAGCCTCCAGGTATATATTTGAAAATCTCCCTGATAAATTTCTTTTATAGGGATTTTTTCCAAATGAAAAGAAAAATAACAAAAAAGGATTTCCCCATGGGAATCACCTTCCCTCATCACCTCTCCCCTCCCCACCAACCCCTACTCTTCTTTCCATTGTTAGGGATTTTGCAGTGGGTGTCACAGGGAGTCCAGATCCATACTCAGTTCAGCAAAGATTCCTGTAGCTCAGTTAATAAACCTTGCCCCACCCCATCACATAGCCTGAATCTGCACTCAACTTAAAACAAAAGCTCTTTCTTTCACAATGGCTATCCCTCTCACCCTCTGCTCCCCTACCCTCTGTCTCCCTTTCCCTTCCTCTTTCTCTCTCTCTCTCTCTCTCTCTCTCTTCCTGTTTGTGTGATTTCCCAACTCTAAAGACTGTTGTGTTTTGCAGGGCATGCCATCACCATGCTGAACGGGACTTTCAGCTGGGGGAAGACAGATCCTGTTGTGCTGGATGGGTAAGGACAGATGAAGCTAAGAGTTTGTGTCAATGGTTTGAAAGTAAAATTTTGAGAAAATTTGCTGGAATAAGGTGGACACCCCGTTCGAATGGACGGTAACAGATATGATGGGGAAGAGACATGAGAGTCCAATGATGAAGAATGTGGGGTCTGGCTGATGGATGTGGTCATGGGCACCAAATGGGTGCTGGGATTGGGACTCGGACTCGGGGTGGGGGCTGGGATTGGGACTCGGACTCGGGGTGGGGGCTGGGATTGGGATTGGGACTCGGGGTGGGGGCTGGGATTGGGATTCGGACTCGGGGTGGGGGCTGGGATTGGGACTCGGACTCGGGGTGGGGGCTGGGATTGGGACTCGGACTCGGGGTGGGGGCTGGGATTGGGACTCGGACTCGGGGTGGGGGCTGGGATTGGGAGTCAGACTCGGGGTGGGGGCTGGGATTGGGACTCGGACTCGGGGTGGGGGCTGGGATTGGGACTCGGACTCGGGGTGGGGGCTGGGATTGGGACTCGGACTCGGGGTGGGGGCTGGGATTGGGACTTGGACTCGGGGTGGGGGCTGGGATTGGGACTCGGACTCGGGGTGGGGGCTGGGATTGGGACTCGGACTCGGGGTGGGGGCTGGGATTGGGACTCGGACTCGGGGTGGGGGCTGGGATTGGGACTCGGACTCGGGGTGGGGGCTGGGATTGGGACTCGGACTCGGGGTGGGGGCTGGGATTGGGACTCGGACTCGGGGTGGGGGCTGGGATTGGGATTCGGACTCGGGGTGGGGGCTGGGATTGGGACTCGGACTCGGGGTGGGGGCTGGGATTGGGATTGGGACTCGGGGTGGGGGCTGGGATTGGGACTCGGACTCGGGGTGGGGGCTGGGATTGGGACTCGGACTCGGGGTGGGGGCTGGGATTGGGACTCGGACTCGGGGTGGGGGCTGGGATTGGGACTCGGACTCGGGGTGGGGGCTGGGATTGGGACTCGGACTCGGGGTGGGGGCTGGGATTGGGACTCGGACTCGGGGTGGGGGCTGGGATTGGGACTCGGACTCGGGGTGGGGGCTGGGATTAAGATTCAGGGATATGGAGCGATAAGTTTTTATGTTTGAATTTGCCTTAATGGTCTGTCAGGAGGAACAGCAATGTTGCTCCCCTTGCCCCGTCTCCAGACCTACCTGAGGGTTGTTGCCAGCGACAAAGCTGATCCAGATTGCTGCCGTGGTTAGTGGTAATTTGCCATTCGGCACTGTAGTTTGCTGGGATTATGCTGCTAAGCCTGGGACCCAATTTCCTCCAGCTTCTGGCTCCTGTTGCTGACTGTGGGTGTAAACTTTCTGGGTTGTTCCCTCCACTCAACCATGGCATCATGTGCAGACTGGAGAGAAATCAAATCAGACATTGCTGAAAAGAAAAAGATCAGGTCCATGTGGTTGGCACTGCTGCCTCACAGTGTCAGGGACCCGGGTTCGATTCCCGGGGGCACGGTGACACAGTGGGTTAGCACTGCTGCCTCACAGCGCCAGGGACCCGGGTTCGATTCCCGGGGGCACAGTGACACAGTGGGTTAACACTGCTGCCTCACAGCGCCAGGGACCCGGGTTCGATCCCCGGGGGGCACGGTGACACAGTGGGTTAGTGCTGCTGTCTCACAGCGCCAGGGACCCGGGTTCGATTCCCGGGGGGCACGGTGACACAGTGGGTTAACACTGCTGCCTCACAGCGCCAGGGACCCGGGTTCGATCCCCGGGGGGCACGGTGACACAGTGGGTTAGCACTGCTGCCTCACAGCGCCAGGGACCCGGGTTCGATTCCCGGGGGCACGGTGACACAGTGGGTTAACACTGCTGCCTCACAGCGCCAGGGACCCGGGTTCGGTTCCCGGGGGCACGGTGGCACAGTGGTTAGTGCTAAGATTCACTAAATTGGTCCCTGCAATAAGAGGTTGTCCTATACTTCGAGGCTGAGCTAATTGGGGTCTATTTTCTCTGGTGTTTAGAAGAATGAGAGGCGATCTCTTTGAAATGTACAAGATTCTGAAAAGATTTGATAACCTCTGCTGAGAGAGTGGGTAAACTAAAACAGGACTACACAATCTCAGGATAAGGGGGTGATAATTTAGGACTGGGATGAGGGGGAGTTCCTCAGTCAAATCTTTGGAATTCTCTACCCTAGAGGATGTGGATGTTCCGCCATCGAATACATTTGAGGCTGGGATAGACTGATTTTTGGTGTCTCGAGGAAATAAGGGATATGGGGAAGTGGCAGGAAAGTGGAGTTGAAGCCCAGGATCAGCCCCGAATGGCAGAGCAGGCTAGACAGGCCCTATAGTCCCCCCAGCTCCTGTGTGATACGTTGTCAGTGCGTTTCACTTTGCACTCATCCGGCAGGCACAAGAACAACAGATTTGAAATGATCACCACAGTTTATATTGTGGAAGAAAAGTGGGTGCTGATTGTCTGAGAAATTGCCATGGGGAACGGTAGGCTTCCATAGTCCAGATGATTGAGAAAAGGTGCAAGATTAGAACATTATACTTTTTGGATTTCTTCCAGGTGGCGGGCAGTGTCTGTTGGGGTATCACAGGGATCAATTCATCGACCCCGGCCGTTCACAATATATATAAATGACCTGGATTAGGGAACCAACTGTAACATTTCCAAGTTTGCTAACAACACACAAAACCTGATTGGATTGGGAGTTGAGGAGGAGGCAAGGAGGTTTCAAGGTGATTTAGATAAGTTGAGTAAATGGGCAAACGTGGCCGACACCTCCTGTTAGATAAGCCCAGGACTCTGGCTCTTTTCCCAGCCTCAATGTCTGCTTTTGTTTGTGTTAAATGTAGAATCAATATGATGGTGCCGCAAGGCTCGCTGGTGGCGGTGGTTGGCCATGTCGGATGTGGCAAGTCTTCGCTCATCTCTGCCCTTCTGGGAGAGATGGAGAAAGTGGACGGCAGAGTAGCGATCCAGGTGAGCACCCCCCTACTGGTGGGGGAGTCCTCGAGAAGAAACAAGTGCATGAAATTAAGATGTAGATCAGCCAGGGTCTCATTAAACAGTAGAGGCATGAAGAGCTGAATGGTCTTCTACTGCTCTTCCTACGCTGATCACGTTTGACTCCAGTCAGTGTATTTAAAAGCCCCACTCCGTTTCGGCAGGTTCCTTGGGGAACTGCTTGGGTTAAAATTAGTCCAAAGTTCTGCCAATCACTGGAAATGTCAGGGGAGGTCCAGGAGGAATCCTCATTTTGAAAGATATTCATCAGAGTTAACAAATCACTCATCGATGACACTGTCCATTAAGACCAGGAAATGTAGTCCCAAGTGCTTATAGTAGATTCAGGCTCCTGTAGCATAGAACGATCAGCAATGCTCCTTATGTGAGGAGTCCTTTCACCTAATTC
This sequence comes from Prionace glauca, assembly GCA_037974335.1. NCBI lineage: Eukaryota > Metazoa > Chordata > Chondrichthyes > Carcharhiniformes > Carcharhinidae > Prionace > Prionace glauca. Next base: position 1,954,099 of record CM075741.1, read on the forward strand.
TTTCGAACTTCACTCGGAGACTGCACATTTTATTTAAATTGTAGTCACGTGTACAAACTGAAGGTAACTTGGCAACAATTTTGGGCGCCGCACCTGCACAAGGATATTTTGGCCCTGGAGGGAGTGCAGAGGAGGTTTACTAGGCTGATACCAGAGTTGAGGGGATTGAGCTATGAGGAGAGGCTGAATAAACTAGGCTTGTACTCGTTAGAGTTTAGAAGAATGAGGGGAGATCTCATTGAGATGTATAAGATGATGAACGGGATGGATAGGATAGAGGTGGAGAGACTCTTCCCGCTCAAAAAAGACAGTAGGACTAGGGGGCACAGCCTCAAGATAAAGGGGAGGCGGTTTAGAACGGAGTTGAGGAGGAACTTCTTCACTCAAAGGGTGGTGAATCTCTGGAATTCTCTGCCCGTTGAAGTGGTGGAGGCTGCCTCGCTAAATATTTTCAAGAAGCGGGTTGATGGGTTTTTGATAAGAGAAGGGATTAAGGGTTATGGGGAGAGGGCCGGAAGGTGAAGCTGAGCCACGACAGATCAGCCATGATCTTATTAAATGGCGGGGCAGGCTCGAAGGGCTAGATGGCCTACTCATAGAACATAGAACATTACAGCGCAGAACAGGCCCTTCAGCCCACGATGTTGCACCGACCAGTTACAAAACAATGACCCACTAGCCTAAACCAATCCCTTTTCATCCATAAACCTATCCACAGATCTCTTAAACGCCTGCTCCTATTTCTTATGTTCTTAAAAAGATAGTTGATTGGGTTATGATATTCAATCTTCCTATAAAAACAATGAATTACAGTACAGTATAAACTCAGAATAGAGTCAGCTATTTACACAGGTTCCTCATGGTAAAACTAAACACATGAAAGCCTGCACGACAAATGATGTTACACTGATACGTTCATACCCATCAAAGACATATTATGTACATTCAAATCATACAATCCCTAAAATGCAGAAGGGCACCATTCAGCCCATCACGTCTATACTGATTCTCCAGCAAAGCATCTTACTTAGGCCATATCACTGTCATCTTCCTGTTTTTATTTTCTATGTCTGCATTTATGTATCCCCTTTAACCATAGGCCAACCCTACATAAGGAATCTCTTCACCTGAGATAGACAGGGTTTCAGTCTGTCCACTGTTTAATCTGTGTAGCATTCATTGGAGAATGTGAAAGTCTCTCAAGCAAGAAAATTGTCTTTGAAGGAAATAATGTCTTGGTGGGCATGTCTGGTAAAGGGGGCTGCCTCAGCGTACCTGCATTTGCCTTGTCCTTCCCTGTCCTGTCCACTGTTACACTGGTAGCCCAGTGCTGTATTCTCACTGAGGCTATGGGAGGAGTGCTCTTGGATTCTTTGGAAAGACTCATCAATTGTTTGTGATCAGTACAAATCTTGAATGGGTGGCCATAAAGGTGCTGATGAAACTGTTTCACAGCAAAGACTATACTCTCGTCTAACTGAATATCCCTTCTCAGCTCTTGTCTACGGACAAGAGTCAAAGCCATTGGAATTTTTGAATGATCCTCCATCAGACGAGAGAGTACTGTCCCAACACCATAGGGCAAGGAATCACGTGACCGAGTGAGTTTCTCTGGCTGATCAAAGTGCACCAGCAGATTAGCTGATTTAAAACAGCACTTTTACATCCTTGAAAGTTCTCTTTTGTGCTGGCTCCCACTTCCATTGAGTTTCTTTGTGAAGTCGTAGATACGGTGGCACCAGCACTGCTGAAAGATCTGGCAGAAACTTCCCATAGTGATTTCCCACGTCCTGGAATGGTCTGAGCTCGGACACATATTTGGGGTTTGATCGCTCCGACTTTGTCTTCCACCAGAGACAGATCCTGCACTGGGATCTTGTGATCCAAATATTCCACACTCTGCGCCTGCAAGTTGCAGTTGCTTCAGATACAGCCCTGCCTCTGAAAACTCTCAATAACACTTTAATACACAAGGTTACTAACAAGGTGAACTTTACTTATACCAAAACCGAACGTGAAAACAAAATTCTGGAAATACTCAACAGCTCTGGCAGGCTCTGTGGAGGGAGAAACAGAGTTAACATTTCAGGCAATGACCTGCCATCAGAATGGGGAAAGAATTTAGATTTAACTGGTTTTACGTTGAGCACAGAGTTGGATAGAGGAGGGGGGGGAGAATAATAGGGTGGAAGTCAGGAGGGAATAAAGGATAAAAAGGAGAGATGGTGCAAAGGCACGAAGGAGATGAATCTCTGCAATAAACAGTGGCTTTAATCTGAAATTGCTGAACTCCATTAGACACAATAATCTGAAGCTGGCATGTTGAGGATTGTCAACATTTTCTCTTATTTATTGTGACTTACTTTTGTGTTCAATCAACCTTAAGGGTAGTGAGATAGGGAGCGCACACAGCATAAAATGCACTGAGTGCTTAAGATGCCCTGCCTGAGAACTCTGAAAATGATGTTCATGCAAATGGATAATATTTATCATATTTTGAGTGATAATGTGACTGTTTTGACGGTTCTGTAGTGAAGACTGCATTTTTGGGACATTTGAGTTTTTTTCCTCCAGGGATCTATAGCCTACGTTCCGCAGCAAGCCTGGATTCGGAACGCCACACTAAAAGATAACATTATCTTTGGAGAGCCTCTCAGTGAGCAGAAATACCAACAGGTCCTGGAGGCCTGCGCACTGATCACTGACCTGAATGTATTGCCTGGTGGGGACGAGACTGAGATTGGAGAAAAGGTAAATCTGCGCTCACATTTATCCATCGCCCTCTGAAACCTGGCCGTAGCTTTCACAGTAATAACCCAATGCTCTTTGTGCAGGGAATAAACCTTTCAGGAGGACAGAAGCAGCGGGTGAGTCTGGCCCGGGCTGTGTACAGTGACACTGAGGTCTATCTCCTGGATGATCCCCTCTCAGCTGTAGACGCACATGTAGCTAAACACATCTTCGATAAAGTCATTGGCCCAGAAGGAGTCTTGAAAAGAAAGGTAAAACAATGAAATAACATGCAGCAAACAACAAATAACCCTCACCCTGAATAAACAGTGACTCTGTACAGTTACACAGTGAGTGACCCTCACCCTGAATAAACAGTGACTCTGTACAGTTACACAGAGAGTGATCCTCACCCAGAATAAACAGTAACTCTGTACAGTTACACAGTGAGTGATCCTCACCCTGAATAAACAGTGACTCTGTACAGTTACACAGTGAGTGATCCTCACCCTGAATAAACAGTGATTCTGTACAGTTACACAGTGAGTGACCCTTACCCTGAATAAACAATGACTCACAGTGATTGATCCTTCCCCGAATAACTGTACAGAGTCACTGTTTACATAGTGATTAACCCTTACCCTGAATAAATAGTGACTCTGTGCAGTGACACAGTGACGTAACTGAAAGATGGAGCAGGTGTGTTGAGTTTGTGTCAGGTTTAGTCTGATACACACTTCCTGCATGCATCTGTGTGTTGTCCAGTTACAGCCAGCTGAGTGTGGAGTGGTGCTGAATCCTTTCAGCTATTTATCTCCCAGTCTGATGGATCTGTGTTCCAGCCTTTGACATTTTGACACTTTAATGTTGCAGACCCGGGTTCTGGTGACACATGGGATCAGCTTCCTGCCGCAGGTGGATCAGATTGTGGTATTGGTGAATGGAAAGGTCTCTGAGATGGGATCGTACCAGGAGCTGCAGGATCAGAACGGAGCCTTTGCAGAGTTCCTGCGGAACTATGCACAGTCAGATGAAGTGGAGGAGGATGAGCCAACAGGTATGAGAGCTTCAGGCTGAGGTGTGTGGCTCATGGCGAGTCTGTCGCCATATGTTTATTGTAGATGAGATCTCAGCATTCGTTCCATCCAGAGCTTTCGAGGGTGTGAAATAAGTTGGGAAGGCTATTAATCAAATAAATATTGAATCTGGGTTTCTTCATGGAATAATAAGTACAGACACAGGGAAATTATGCTCAGCTTGAGAGTGTGCCCAATTCAAGGCCTTGTGTTTTCAGAAGGATGGGACACTTTTTGTACAGTGTGTGCAGGAGGGTTTCCTGACACAATATGTGGATAAGCCGACAAGAGATGGGACCACATTGGACTTGGTACTGGGTAATGAACCAGGCCAAGTGTTAGATTTGCTTGTGAGAGAGCACTTTGGAGATAGTGACCACAATTCGGTGTCCTGCATTATTGCAATGGAGGGGGATAGGGTCACACGGCAGGGCAGGGTTTATAATTGGGGCAGAGGTAATTATGATGTGATTAGGCAAGAATTAGGGAGCATAAGATGGGAACAGAAACTGTCAGGTGTGGGCACAAACAAAAAGTGGAGCTTGTTCAAGGAACAAATACTGTGTGTCCTTGATAGGTATGTCCCTGGCAGGCAGGGAGGAAATGGCCGAGTGAGGGAACCATGGTTCACAAAGGGGGTTGAATGTCTTGTTAAGAGGAAAAAGGAAGCGTATGTAAGGGTGAAAAAACAAGGTTCAGTTGGGTCGCTCGAGGGTTACAAGGTAGGAATGAATTAAAAGGGCTTAGGAGAGCTAGGAGGGAGCATGAGAAATCCTTGGTGGGTCGGATAAAAGAAAACCCCTTTTTACTCGTGTGTGAAATAAAAGACTGACCAGGGTGAGGTTAGGGCCAGTCGAGGATAGTAGTGGGAACTTGTGCATGGAGTCAGAAGAGATACGTGAGGCATTGAATGAATACTTTTCTTCAGTGTTCACTAAGGAGAGGGGCCATGTTTTTGAGGATAAGTGCGTGATACAGGCTGGTAGGATGGAGGAGGTAGATGTTCTGAGGGAAGATGTAATAGTAATCTTGAAAAATCTGAGGTTCAATAAGTCTCCTGGGCCTGATGGGATACATTCTAGGATACTTTGGGAGGCAAAGGATGAGATTGCAGAGCCTTTAGCTTTGATCTTTGGGTCCTCATTGTCCACAGGGATTGTGCCAGAGAAGTGGAGAGTGGCGAATGTTGTTCCTCTCTTCAAGAGAGGAAATGGGAATGACCCTGGTAATTATAGGCCAGTTAGTCTTACTTTGGTGGTGAGTAAGTTAATGAAAAGGGTCCTGAGGGATAAGATTTATGACCATTTGGAAAGATGCAGCTTAATCGGGATATTCAGCACAGTTTCGTGAGGGGTAAGTCCTGCCTCTCAAACATGAATTTTTTGAGGAGGTAACTAAGTATGTAGACGAAGGTAGAGCAGTTGATGTCGTATACATGGATTTTAGTAAGGTGTTTGATAAGGTTCCCCATGGTAGGCTCATGAAGAAAGTAAGGAGGTGTGGGATAGAAGGAAATTTGGCCTATTGGACAAGTAACTGGCTGTCTCATAGAAGAGAGAGGGTGGTGGAGGGAAAATTTTCAGATTGGAGGCCAGTTACCAGCGGTGTACCACAGGGATCAGTGCTGGGTCCTCTGCTATTTGTGATTTTTATCAATGACTTGGAAGAAAGGGCTGAAGGATGGGTTAGTAAATTTGCTGATGACACCAAGACTGATGGAGTAGTGGATGAGGTGGAGGGCTCTTGCAGGCTGCAAAGAGACATTGATAGGATGCAGAGCTGGGCTGAAAAGTGGCAGATGGAGTTTAACCCTGATAAGTACGAGGTGATTCATTTTGGTAGGACAAACGTGAATGCAGATTACAGGGTCAACGGCAGAATTCTGTGGAGGAACAGGGAGATCTTGGGGTTCAGATCCACATATTTCTGAAGGTTGCGACTCAACTGGATAGAGCCGTGAAGAAGGTTTATAGTGTGTTAGTGTTTATTAACGGGGGTTTGAGTTTAAGAGCCGTGGGGTTATGCTGCAACTATACAGGACCTTGATGAAATCACATTTGGAATATTGTGTTCCATTCTGGTCACCTCGCTATAAGAAGGATGTGGAAGCATTGGAGAGAGTGCAGAGGAGATTTACCAGGATGCTGCCTGGTTTGGAGGGTAGGTCTTAAGAGGAAAAGTTGAGGGAGCTGGGGCTTTTCTCTTTCGAGCAGCGGAGGATGAGAGGCAACTTAATAGAAGTTTATAAGATGATGAGGGGGATTGATAGAGTGGATGTGCAGAGACTATTTCCTCTGGTGGATGTAGCTGTTACTAGGGGGCATAACTATAAGGTTCATGGTGGGAGATATAGGAGGGATGTCCGAGGTAGATTCTTCACTCAGAGAGTGGTTGGGGTGTGGAATGCACTGCCTGCTGTGATAGTGGAGTCGGACAATTTAGGAACTTTCAAGCGGTTATTGGATAGGCACATGGAGCACTCCAGAATGATAGGGAGTGGGATAGCTTGACCTTGGGTTCAGACATAGTTCAGCACAACATCGAGGGCCGAAGGGCTTATACTGTGCTGTACTGTTCTATGTTCTTTGTAAGGATGTCAAGGCCTGGGAAAGGGTGCAGGGTACATCAGAGTGTCTGGGATTGTTCTCCTTGGTTAGAGTCCAACTGGTTTATTTGATAGTAATCTTACAAGCTTTCAGAAACAGTGTTACTTTGACCTGACGAAGGAATACTGTTTCCGAAAGCTTGTAAGATTACTATCAAATAAACGTGTTGGACTCTAACCTGGTGTTGTGAGACTTCTTACTGTGTTTACCCCAGTCCAACACCAGCATCACTACATCATTGTTCTCCTCGGAGCAGAGAATGTTCAAGAAGATTTGGTGTCAAGGTGCTCAAAATTTGATGAAGTAAAGAATGAGGAGCAGTTTTCAGTGAGTGGAGCATTGGTAATGTTATGGCCTAGGGCAGAAACTCCAAAGTGTTTTATGGAGCCTGTCTGGATCATAAATTTTGCATCTTTAATTTGGCTAGGATGAGCATGATGTGTTTCACTTCAGGTATGATTCAAATAGAAACATAGAAAAACTACAGCACAATACAGGCCCTTTGGCCCACAAAGTTGTGCTGAACATGTCCCTACCTTAGAGATTACTAGGCTTACCTATAATCCTCTATCTTACTAAGGTCCATGTATTTATCTAAAAGTCTCTTAAAAGACCCTATCGAATCCGCCTCCACCACCACTGATGGCAGTAATTCCATGCACCCACCACTCTCTGAGTGAAAAACTTACCTTGACATCTCCTCTGCACCTACTCCCCAGCACCCTAAACCTGTGTCCTCTTGTGGCAGCCATTTCAGCCTTGGGAAAAAGCCTCTGAGAATCCACTCGATCAATACCTCTCATCATCTAATACACCTCTATCAGGTCACCTCTCATCCTATGTCTCTCCAAGCAGAAAACACCGAGCTCCCTCAACTTATCCTCATAAGACATGCTCCTCAATCCAGGCAACATCCTTGTAAATCTCTGCAGCCTTTCAATGGCTTCCATATCTTCCTGTAATGAGGCGACCAGAGAACAGTACTCCAAGTGGGGTCTGACCAGGGTCCTATAAAGCTGCAACATTATATGTCGACTCCTAAACTCAATTCCTCGATTGATGAAGGTCAGTACACCATACGCCTTCTTAACCACAGCCTCTACCTGCGCAGCTGCTTTGAGCGTCCTATAAACTCGGACCCCAAGATCCTTCTGATCTTCCACACTGCCAAGAATCCTACCATTAATATTATATTCTGCCATCCTATTTGATCTGCCAAAATGAATCACTTCACATTTATCTGGGTTGAAGTCCATCTGCCACTTCTCTGCCCAGTCTTGCATCCTATCTATGACACGCTGCAACTTCTGACATCCCTCCACACTATCCACAACATCTCCAACCTTTGTGTCATCAGCAAACTTATCAACCCATCCCTCCATTTCCTCATCCAGGTCACTTATAAAAATCACCAAGTGTAAGGGTCCCAGAACAGATCCCTGGGGCACTCTACTGGTGACTGACCTCCATTCCGAAAAAGACCCATCCACAACCACTCTCTGCCTTCTGTGGGCAATCCAGTTCTAGATCCACAAAGCAATGTCCCCTTGGATCCCATGCCCCCTCACTTTCTCAATAAGCCTTGCATGGGGCACCTTATCAAATGCCTTGCTGAAGTCCATATAAACCACATCTACTGCTCTTCCTTCATCAATGTGTTTAGTCACATCCTCAAACAATTCAATCAGGCTCATAAGGCATGATCTGCCTTTGACAAAGCCGTGCTGATTATTCATGGTCATACTATACCTCTCCAAATGTTCATAAATCCTGCCTTTCAGGATCTTCTCCATCAACTTACCAACCACTGAGGTTAGACTCACTGGTCTATAATTTCCAGGGCCCATCTCTATTCTCTTTCTTGAATAAAGGAACAACATCTGCAATCCTCCGGAACCTCTCCCGTCTCCATTGACGATGCAAAATCATCGCCAGAGGCTCTGCAATCTCCTCCCTCGCCTCCCACGGTAACCTGGGGTACATCCCATCCGGTCTCGGCGACTTATCCAACTTGATGCTTTTCAAAAGCTCCAACACATCCTCTTTCTTAATGTCAACATGCTCAAACATTTCAGTCTGCTGACCCACTAAGGAGTTTTTATCAAACAAAGTTTATTTAAGAATATAGTCAACATGTATTGTAAGAAAATTAGCAAAATCTTTTATCAATTACCAACAAGAAACAAAACAATAGCTATAATGTATAACCCTTAATGAATATGTCTAATGTGTTCCAATTAAAACCAAACGCATAGACAACAAAATACCCTTTACACAAGTTTAATACATCACAGATTAATGTTTACTTGATACTAGCATCAAGGTTGTTAGTTAAATTCTGCAGTCCAATGCTCTTGAGACTAGAACAGTCTGAAGACAAGACAGCTTTCCAAAGACTCTTGATCCAGCCCCAAACACTTTAGGAATGCTTTCAGCTAAACAGCAGAATTTCTCAAATCCAAGGAGAGAGACAGAGAGAAGAGAAACTGCTTTCAGTCTGATCCGCTCCCTTCTCAACTAAAATTTAACCCGTAGTTCAAAACTAAAAATTAAAAAAACCTTCTTGTTACCTGACCTTCCAACCAGTTTTCCCTTCTCCTAAAGTTAAAAACAAACAACCTCACTGAAGCAGCAATAAGGCCATTTGGGAGCCAAGCAGTAACAATAACATGACTGAAGCTGTAAGCTAATAAATCATGTTTTTGTAAAAAAAACCTTAAGGGACACTGACCTCAACAACCGATAATTGATTTTTTAAAACACGGGAAATAAGAATACTTTGTGCGCACTGAGTTATGATGTTAAATGTGTGACCTGGCAGGGCAGGAAGCAGATTCACAGATACTTCCAAAGAGCAGCTTCCTCAATGGAGAAAATTGCAGAGCTCTGGGAAAAGAGCAGAGAGGACTAATTAGATAGATAAAGAGCTGGCACAGAATTCAGTCATAAAATCCCCACTCTGCAGCAAGAGCCATTTGATCCTTCGAGTCTGCACCAACAGTCCCACCCAGGCTCTATCCCTGTAACCCTCCCCTCCCATATTTACCCTGCTAATCCCTCTGACACTAAGGGGCAGTTTAACACGGCCAATCAACCCAACCTGCATATCTTTGGACTGAGGGAGGAAACCCACACAGACACATGGAGAGCAAAGGTAGGAGGCCAGAAGACCAAAATTGTACCCCGGTCCTTGATGCTATGAGGTGGCAGTGCTAACCACTGGGCCACTGTACTGTTTTAATTGATGGGCCAAATGGTCTCTTTCTGCACTGTAAGATTCTGCCATTAGACAGAATGGATGGGGGGAGGACAGCTGATCAAATCAGTCATTAAAGGAGCTTGAGCCAAAGCTGCAAAGGATAAGGGGCTGTTTGGTGATGGTCCTGTCTTAGCACACTGTTTTGTTTAGGAACTGACGGAAGGAGAAAGCTGAGATTTAGCCTTCACTCAGGTTATAACTTGTTCATTTTCTGCCTTTCTCCTTCCCTTCCCCTACTGCCCCCCCCCCAATGCTGCAGATGATTTTCAGAATGATAAAGGTTTGTGACTCTGTATTTTGTACTCACTCCTACGTTCCAGTTCAGTGTTTTCCCTAAGCAGTATGGGCACATAGCCACGTAACAGTTGAAAAGATGCCACACAGGGAACAAAGAGGCTGGTTGGTACAAGTGGTGTTCCCTTTACAACTCAAGCATGCAAACGTAAAGGCGCCACACGCTGTAAAGACAAATGAAAGGGAACACTGGTTTCTGAGCAGGATGCTGATGTGAGGGCAGGTGTGGTTTTGGCATCAACCAGGCCTGACTCCTGTGCTGTTATTTGCACATTAGTGCTTTTACAGGTAGTTTTTAGACAGTTGAGTTGTTTGGTGAACGGGTTCATTGGCCCATGGCGCAGGTCATGAACCTGGCCAAGTGCCAGCCTGTGGAATGACGCCTGGTACTTTCTCTGTTTAGGTGCGATTTTACCTAGAACGCAAAGTCAGAAAATTAAACTATTGTCACCAGCGGGTCATGGACGAATTGTGAAGTGACAGCAAAAATTTTCTGTGGTCTTTAACACCATCATTAATAGTCCCGCAGTCCTGTGCCCATGGTGTCTTTATCGAATCTCTTCTGAGCTCTCACTATCCCTGACCCTTTTTTTTTTTGCTGCATCTGTTCCACCCTCTTGAACACAGAGATCACCACATTTCTCCCTCTCTCCACATGTGCTGCAGAGGGTTTCTGTCCTTTTCTGTTTGCATTAGTTAGAGTGCGTTTTCACTCACGCGCTCTTGCTCCCAGCATTAATGAGGGCCAGGGGACTGGCTGCCAGCACTCCATCACTCGCAGCACACTGCAGAGAAGTGAATGTTAAAGTGTGCTCTTGGTGATGGAGGGAGTGTTACCAGCCACTCCCATGGTGAATATTCTCTTATCCAGGAATTTCTCCTGAGCCAGTGACTGTTCTACTGTGCTGTCTTGTGTTGTTCAAAATCAACACATTACAGAACCATTACAGAGATATTTCCTGTTGTTGCATCAGTCTGGTACCAGCTGCTCAGCCAACTGCAAAGTGACTGCCTCCCCATGCTGCCCGTGTTACAGCATTCTGCGTGGCTTCTGCTCTGTTCACACCTTATAAAGTTTAAACTTTATTTATTAGTGTCACAAGTCACTGCAATGAAGTTACAGTGAAAATCCCCTAATTGCCACCTAGGTGCCTGTTTGGGACACTGAGGGAGAATTTAGCACGGCCAATGCACCTAATCCAACATGTCTTTCAGACTGTGGGAGGAAACTGGAGGAAACCCACACAGACATGGGGAGAACATGCAGGTTCACAAATCACCCAAGCCAGGAATCAAACCCGGGTCCCTGGCGCTGTGAGGAGAGCACAGTAAGAAGTCTCTCAACACCAGGTCAAAGCCCCGCAGGCTTATTTGGTAGCACAAGCCACAGGTTTTGAGTGCTGCTCCTTCAATGGGTGAGTGGGAGTTCTTTGCAGAAACACAGGGCAGCACAGGCTGATTCTCTCTGAATGTGACTTCCCTTCCTTGTTCCACAGTGGTTGATGAAGAGGAAGAGTTTCTTGGGGAGGATACCCTCAGTAACCACGTCGACTTGACTGACACTGAGCCTTCGGCAGCAGAGGCGCGGAAACAGTTCATAAGGTGAGTGTGCTGTTCTGTATCAGTCTCCAGTGACTCTGGAAACACTTAAAGCTGGCATCAGAGCTCCCAGAACACCAGGTTAAAGTCCAACTAATTGGTGTTGTGAGACTTTTTACTGTGTCTACCCCAGTCCAACACTAGCATCTCCACATCAGAACTCCTCCAGTGGCTCAGTGACTGCATATCCCAAAGATGTGGAACTGAGTCACACAGTTGACCTTGTTCTGATGGTCAGTGCACCCATCCATCATATCTTTCAGACTATGGGAGGAAACAGGAGCACCTGGAGGAAACCCACGCAGACACATTGCAGCAGGAGGGGGAGCTACAGTTGGAAGTGCAATGTACAATAATTGGGACAAACATCAGTCAGCTTCTAGACCTCCCTCAGGCCCCCCCTCAGCCACTGCTCCAAAGAAAACAACCCCAGCCTAACCAGCCCCTCTTAATAGCTGAAACACTCCAGCCCAGGAAACATCCTTGTGAATCTCCTCTCCAGTACAATCACATCCTTCCTATAGTGTGGCGACCAGATCTGCACGTAGTATTCGAGCTGTGACCTAACAAGTGTTTTATACAGCTCCATCCCTGTCCTTTTATTCTGTGCCTTCATTAATAAAGGCAAGTATCCAATATGCTTCATTACCCGTCTTATCTACCTGTCCTGCTGTCTTCAGGTATCTATGGACATGCATCCCAAGAACCCTCTGGCCCTCATACTTACCAGCATCCTGCCGTTCATTGCGTATTCCCTTTCTTTTATTCATTCCTGGGACATGGGCGTCGCTGGCTGGCCAGCATTTATTGCCCATCCCTAGTTGCCCGAGAGCTACATTGCTGTAGCTCTGGAATCACATGTAGGCCAGGCCAGACCAGGTAAGGATGGCAGATTTCCTTCCCTAAATTACATTAGTGACCCAGGTGTGTTTTTCCAACAATTGGCGATGATTTCATGGTCATCAGTAAATTCTTAATTCCTGATTTTTTCTGTTAATTGAATTCAAATTCAACCATCTGTCATGGCAGGATTCAAACCCAGGTCCCTTGAACATTAGCTGAGTTTCTGGATTAATAGTCTAGCGATAAAACCACTAAGCCATCACTTCCGCTTGCATTGTTAGTCCTCCCAAAAATGCATCATCTCTCACGTTTCAGGGTTAAATGCCATTTGCCATTGTTTTGCCCATCTGACCCGTCCATCTATATCATCCAGTAATCTGTGCATCCTCGCTGTTTATCATTAGTTTTGATTCATTTGTGATCTTAATGATCATATCCCCCCCAAACTCACGTTGAGATCATTGATGTAGAGTGATTGTGATAAGATGACTAATGACACAGGGGCCAGAAGTTTAAGCCTATTTATGGTAAGATTTGGGATTGAAGTCAGTAAACATGGCCGTGGTCTTAATATTTATAGTTGCCTGGGCCCCACCCAAGCTCAGGAATTCTCTCCCTACACTTCTCTGCCTCACTTTCCTCCTTTAAGAAACTCCTTAAATCTGTCTCTTTAATCAAGCTTTTGATCATCTGACTTTGTGTTTCCTTACATGCTGTGTGTCACACTTTGTTTTCTAATACTCATGTGAAATGCTTTGGGATGTTATATTATGTTAATGGTGCTAGATAAATCAAAGCTGTTTTCAATTCTCAAGATGAGGGCATCACTGGCAATGTGGGCATTTATTGTCTATCCCTGGCTGCCCTGTAAAGGTGGTGGTGATTTGTTTGAATTTAAGAGTTGAGCATCTTGATGTGGGACTGGAATTGTGCACAAGCCAGAACAGGGCCACAGCTTCACTTCTGTCGACGGTGTTCATGAAGTAGTGGGTTTTAGGGCAATCCAAAGGCTTTGTGGATTTGAACTCCTGTTTTCTGGATTATGAACCAATATGACAGTGTTGACTGTTTAATAGCCTCTGACATGATTGATGTAACCATCGCAGACAGCATTGATTGACGCTAAGGACTGAAAGATACATAAGAACATAAGAAATAGGAGCAGGAGTAGGCCATCTAGCCCTTCGAGCCTGCCCCGCCATTCAATAAGATCATGGCTGATCTGAAGTGGATCAGTTCCACTTTCCTGCCCTCTCCCCATAACCCTTAATTCCCCTGTCTATCAGAAACCTATCTACCCGTGACTTAAAAATATTTAGCGAGGCAACCTCCACCACTTCAACGGGCAGAGAATTCCAGAGATTCACCACCCTTTGAGTGAAGAAGTTCCTCCTCAACTCTGATCTAAACTCCCCCCCCCGCCCCTTATTTTGAGGTTGTGCCCTCTGGTCCTACTATCCTTTCTAAGTGGGAAGAATCTCTCTACCTCTACCCTATCCATCCCCTTCATTATCTTGTGTCTCTACAAGATCCCCCCTCATCCTTCTAAACTCCAATGAGTACAGACCCAGTCTATTTAGTCTCTCTTCATAGGCTAACCCCCTCATCTCCGGTATCAGCCTAGTGAACCTCCTCTGCACTCCCTCCAAGGCCAATGTATCCTTTTGCAAGTGCAGCAACCAAAACTGCACACAGTACTCCAGCTGCGGCCTCACCAGTACCCTGTACAGTTGCAGCAAGACCTCCCTACTTTTATATTCAATCCCCCTCACTATAAAGGCCAACATCCTTAAGGCGCATGGGATACGGGGTCAGGTAGCTAGGTGGATTGAGAACTGGCTGGGCAATAGGAGACAGAGGGTAGTTGTGGAGGGGACTTTGTCCAGCTGGAGGCCAGTGACCAGTGGTGTGCCGCAGGGCTCAGTACTGGGATCTCTCCTCTTTGTAGTCTACATAAATGACTTGGAAGAGAGCGTAGGTGGTGTGATCAGCAAGTTTGCTGATGACACCAAGATGGCAGGGTTGGCGGGTACTGAAGTGGATTGTCAGGTGATACAACAGGATATAGATAGGTTGGTGCATTGGGCAGATAGGTGGCAGATGGAATTTAATCCTGACAAATGCGAGGTGATGCATTTTGGAAGGAATAATGTAGAGAGGAGCTATGTGATTAAAGGTAGACAAATTAGGATTATAGAAACACAGAGGGACCTGGGAGTGCAGGTTCATAAATCCATGAAGGTTGTGACACAAGTGGAGAATGTTGTCAGGAAGGCTTATGGAATGCTAGCCTTTATAGGAAGAGGTATAGAGTTTAAAAGCTGCCGTCTGATGCTTCAGTTGTATAGAACGTTGGTTAGACCGCATTTGGAGTACTGCGTCCAGTTCTGGTCACCTTACTACCGGAAGGACGTGGAGTCTCTGGAAAAGGTGCAGAGGAGGTTTACCAGGATGTTGCCTGGCATGGGGGGACTGGGTTACGAGGAGAGGTTGGAGAAACTGGGACTGTTCTCTTTGGAAAGACGAAGATTGAGGGGTGACATGATAGAGGTATATAAGATACTGAAGGGAATAGACAGGGTCAATAGTGAGAAACTGCTCCCTAGATTGGTTACAAATACAAGAGGACATGATTTAAGGGTGAGGGGGGTGAGGTATAATTTGGATATGAGAGGAAGGTTCTTTACACAGAGAGTAGTGGGGGTTTGGAACACGCTACCGAGTAGGGTGGCGGAGGCAGGAACGTTGGACTCGTTTAAAGCTCAGTTAGATAGGCACATGAGTGAAACGAGGATGGAGGGTTATGGTAGGGGTTATTGAATAAGGGTTAGAACCTCGGGAGACACCGGAAAGGCAGGCTTGTGACTAACGTTTTTGTCTTTACATTCCGCAGATGGAGGTCCACCTCGTTGTCAAACGAGGGGCATGCACACGGCGGGTCGTGCGTGGGCTGCTCCTGGAGGTTCCAGGAGTGGCCTAGTACTTCGTGTCGGTGTGTGTGCTTGATCCTGGACCGGTAGACGGGCGCTGCAACAGCTCAGTGACTAGCACTGCTGGCTGTGCAGACACATGGATTTGGGCCTGTGTCTGTGGAAATTTGTGCATTCTCCCTGTGGTTGCGTGGGTTTCCTCCAGGCGCTCCGGTTTCCTCCCACACCCCAAAGATGTGCTCTTAGGCTGATTGGTTTTACCAATTTGACACTATTCTCCCCTGAATCTGGCTAAGTCAGGGGTTCTATTTGTAGATACGCAGGGTAGAATAGGTGTAGGGTGATGCGGCGGCACAGGCTTGTTGGGCCGAAGGGCCTGTTTCCCGTGCTGGGTTGTTCTTTGTTCTTTGTATCCCATTTGCCTTCTTAATCACCTGCTGCATCTGCAGACTGGGTTTTTGCGACTCATGCACAAGGACCCCCAGGTCCCTCTGCACTGTAGCATGCTGCAGCTTTTCGCCCTTTAAATAATAATCTCTCCTACTATTATTTCTGCCAAAGTGGATAACTTCACATTTGCTAACATTATACTCCATCTGCCAGGTCCTCGCCCACTCACTCAGCTGCCAGCCAGGGTTTAACTCCTTTTCACTGGCCAGCATAGGCTGGTGTGAGAGACAAAACTCTGCCAAAGCAAGCAAATGTTCCCCAGTACCTATTGCCTTTCTATGAGCAACTGAAATCAAGTTAAAAGAAAGAAAAACTTGTATTTTGATAGCGCTTTTCACAGCTGCCACCAACAATTCCAAAGCAATTTACAGCCAAATTGTGCATACCACTTCCTTTTTCAGATGGATGAGAGAGGGAGCCAAGGGAATTGTAGACCAGTCGTTGGGAAATTACTGGAGTCTAGAATTAGAGGATAAGATAGTTTGGATTTCTAAGCTGATCGGAGCGAGTGTGAATTTGTAGAGGGCAGATCACGCCTGACAAACCTGATTGAATTTTTTGAGGAGGTGACTGAAGTAGTGGACAGGGGAATATCTCTGGATGTTATTTATTTCGGGTTTGAAATGGCATTTGATAAAGTTCCTGATAGAGACAATTAGTTAAAATTGAGGTTGATGGGATTGAAGGAGATGATTGAGCTGGTTAGGGAGCTGGTTAGGGAGCTGGCTGTACGACAGGACACACCGAGTAGAGATAATAGGCAGGTTCTCTACATGGCAGAATGTGGCGACTCGCAAGCATCTGTGAGGGAGCCTCAACTATTCGTCATGTTTATTAATGGCTCAATGACAGGATAAAAAATTACATTTCCAATCTTGCTGCTGACACAGGGGTGACATTGCAAGCTGCATAGATGGAAGTTTAAAAGAAATACTGATGGTTTAAGTGAATGAGAAAACTGTGACCAATGAAGTTCAAAGGAGAGAAATGTGAGGTTTGGCCACTTTGAACCTGAAAAGTATAGAAGGGGATACTTCAAAATGGTGAGAGATTAGAAACAGTGAAGGTTCAAAGAGTTTCGAGAATCAGAGAAATCGATCATCAAAAAGTCATGAGCAGGAACAGAACATAATCCAAAAGGAGAATGGAATTCTGGTCTTTCTATTTAGAGACCGGAATACAAGGAGGTCAAAGCTACACTTCACCTATACAAAGACCTGGTTAGATCACACCTGGAGTTACTGTGATCAGTTCTGGGAAACACACCTTAGGAAGGATAGATTGGCCTTAGTTAGATTTACCAGAGTGATACCTAGCAGTTCAAAGGTTAAATCACGAGGAGGAATTAAAAACTAGGGTTGCCATGACCCCTCACTGATAAACCCAGGGCAACAGCTATCTAATTGTATTTATCCTTCCTCTGATATCAGACAAATCAGTGTGATCTCTTCCGATGGTGAGGCATCCACATGGAAATCCACCAGGAGGCGTCTGAGTGAGAAGAAGAAAGTGGTGGACAATTCTGCACAGGCAAAGAACCAATCAAAGGACTTGATCCAGGCTGAGACAGCGGAAACCGGGAGGGTAAGCTCACACAGCACAGACAGTGCTGACTCCATCACTCTGGGGGGTTGTGTTCATCCCCACACTCGTCACCATGGGGCTGAGGTGTCAGTAGTAGATGTACAGCACTTCCCTCAGGAGCTATCTCTTTGACTGTGGGTAATAGCCTGCCTATATGACTTGGTGAGGCTCTATATATTCATCTCAGGATCTGGGCTTCACTGGCATGGCCAGCATTTATTGCTCACCCCTTATTGTCCTCGAGGAGCAACTGAGTGGCTTGCTGTTTCATTTTGGAGGGTAGTTAAGAGTAAGGCACGTTGCTGTGGGTCCCAAAGAGACCAGATTGGGTAAGGTTTCCTTCCCTAAAGGATATTAATGAATCAGATGGAGTTTTAGCATCATAAAGTCTTACTGAAAGTAATATTTTATTACTTCTAGATTTTTAACAACGGATTTCAAATGTCAGAAGTCTAGCAGTGGAATTTGAAATCTTGTTAAAGTCATAGAGGTTTACAGCATAGAAACAGGCCCTTTGGCCCAACTTGTCCATGCCACCCTTTTTTTAACCCCTAAGTTAGTCCCAATTTTCCGTGTTTTCCCTATATCCCTCTATACCCATCTTCCCCATGTAACTGCCTAAACGCTTTATAAATGACAAAATTGTATCCGCCTCTACTACTACCTTTGGCAGCTCGTTCCAGACACTCATCAACCTCTGTGAAAATATTGCCCCTCTGGATCCTGTTGTATCTCTCCCCTCTCACCTTAAACCTATGCCCTCTAGTTTTAGACTTCCTTACCTTTGGGAAAAGATATTGACTATCTAGCTGAACTGTGCCATTCATTATTTTATAGACTTCTATAAGATCACCCCTAAGCCTCCTACGCTCCAGAGAAAATAGTCTCAGTCTATCCAACCTCTCTTTATAACTCAAACTATCAAATCCTGGTAGCATCCTAGTAAATCTTTTCTGCAGTCTTTCTAGTTTAATAATATCCTGTCCATAATAGGATGATGTGGGTATGCCGGCGTTGGACTGGCATAAACACAGTAAAAAGTCTGACAACACCAGGTTTTAGTCCAACCTATTTACATAATAGGATGACCAGAACTGTACGCGGTATTCCAAGTGTGAACATAAGAACATAAGAAATAGGAGCAGGAGTAGGCCATCGAGCCCCTCGAGCCTGCCCCGCCATTCAATAAGATCATGGCTGATCTGAAGTGGATCAGTTCCACTTTCCCGCTTTCTCCCCATAACCCTTAATTCCCTTGTCTATCAGAAATCTATCTGCCTGTGACTTAAATATATTCAGTGAGGTAGCCTCCACCACTTCAATGAGCAGAGAATTCCAGAGATTCACCACCCTTTGAGTGAAGAAGTTCCTCCTCAACTCCGATCTAAATTGCACCCCCCCCCCCCGGCTTATTTTGAGGCTGTGCCCTCTAGTTCTGCTATCCTTTCTAAGCGGGAAGAATCTCTCTACCTCTACCCTATCTAGCTCCTTCATTATCTAGTATATCTCTATATATGTCTCAGCCTTCTAAACTCTAACGAGTACAGACCCAGTCTATTCAATCTCTCCTCATAGTCCAACCCCCTCATCTCCAGTATCAGCCTAGTGAACCTTCTCTGCACTCCCTCCAAGGCCAATATATCCTTTCGCAAATGCAGTGACCCAACTGCACACAGTACTCCAGCTGCAGCCTCACCAGTACCCTGTACAGTTGCAGCAAGACCTCCCTACTTTTATATTCTATCCCCTTCGCTATAAAGGCCAGCATTCTATTTGCTGCCTTGATCACCTGCTGCACCTGCAGACTGGGTTTTTGCGATTCGTGCACAAGGACCCCCAGGTCCCTCTGCACCGTAGCATGCTGCAGCTTTTCGCCCTTAAATAATAATCCCTCCTACTATTATTTCTACCAAAGTGGATAACCTCACATTTGCTAACGTTATACTCCATCTGCCAGGTCCTCGCCCATTCAGTCAGCCTATCCAGGTCTCTCTGCAGACTTTCCATGCAATTCGCTTTTCCATAATCTTCATATCATCAGCAAATTTTGTTACCCTACACTCAGCCCCCTCCTCCAGATCGTCTATGTGGCCTTACTAATGTCTTGTACAACTTCAACAAGAATTCCAACTCCTGTTCAATGTTCTGACCAATGAAACTAAACATGCCAACTACCTTCTTCACCACTCTGTCCATCTGTGACTCCACTTTCAAGGAGCTATGAACCTCTATCCCTACATCCCTTTGTTCTGTAACTCTCCCCAGTGCCCTACCATTAACTGAGTAAGTCCTGCCCTGGTTCAGTATCACATCGCATTTGTCTAAATTAAACTCCATCTGCCATTCGTCAGCCCAGTGGTCCAATTGATCAAGATCCTGTTGCAATTGGAGATAACTTTCCTCACTGTCCACTGTGCCACCAATCTTGGTGTCATCTGCAAACTTACTAACCATGCCTCCTAAATTTTCATCCAAATCATTAATATAAATGCCAAATAACAGTGGACTCAGCACCGATCCCTGAGGCACACTGCTGGTTACAGGATCCAGTTTGAGAAAACAACCCTATACAATCACCTGCTGTCAGCAAGCCAATTTTATATCCATCTGGCTACCTTGTCCTGGATCCTGTGAGATTTAACCTTGCGCAACAACCTACCATGTGGTACCTTGTCAAAGGCCTTGCTAAATTCTATATAGACAATGTCAACCGCACTGTCCTCATCTACCTTCTTGGTTACCTCTTCAAAAAACTCAATTAAACTTGTGAGACATGATTTTCCACTCACAAAGCCATGCTGAATGTCCCTAATCAGTCCTTGTGTCCCTAGATGCCTGTAGATTCTGTATCCCATAATACCTTCTAACAACTTACCCACTACAGATGTGAGGCTCACCAGCCAGTGGTTCCCAGGCATAACATTTGCCACCCTCTAATCTTCAGGCATCTCACCTGTAGCTGTCGATGCTAGGGGACCTGCAATTTCCTCCCTAGCCTCCCACAGTGTCCTGGGATACACTTCATCAGGTCTTGGGGATTTATCTACCTTGATGTGCTTTAAGATTTCCAGCATCTCTCTCTGTAATATGTTCACTCCTCAAGACATCGCTATTTATTCCCCAAGTTCTCTAACATCCATGCTTTTCTCAACAGTAAATACTGATGAGAAATATTAATTTAGGATCTCACCCCTCTCATGTGGATCCGCACACAGATGACCTTGTTGATCCTTAAGAAGCCTTACTCCCTTCTTATTTACTCTTTTAGCCTTTATGTATTTATAGAATCTCTTTGGATTCTCCATTGCCTTATCTGCCAAAGCAATCTCGTGTCCCCTTTTTGCCGTCCTAATTTCTCTCTTAACTCTACTCTTATACCCTTTATACCGCATGGTGGATTGTTGCATAAGGTTAAATCTCATGGGATCCAGGGTGAGGGGTCTAAATGGATATAAAATTAGTTTCTTGACAAAAGCCAGAGGGTGGTTATAGAGAGTTGTTTTTCAAACTGGAGACCTGTAACCAGCCTCAGGGATCAGTGCTGGGCCCACTGTTATTTGTCATTTATTTTAATGATTTGATGAGAATATAGGAGGCATGGTTAGTCAGTTTGCAGATGACAACAAGATTGGTGGCATAGTGGACAGTGAAGAAAGTTATCTCCAATTGCAACAGAATCTTGATCAATTGGGCCAGTGGACTGACGAATGGCAGATGGAGTTTAATTTAGACAAATACCATATGATACATTTTGGTAGATTAACCAGGGCAGGACTAATTAATGATAGGGTGTTGGGGAGAGTTACAGAACAAAGAGATCTAGGGGTACAGGTTTGTAGCTCCTTGAAAGTGGAGTCACAGGTGGACAGAGTGGTGAAGAAGGCATTCAGCATGCTTGGTTTCATTGATCAGAACATTGAATACAGGAGTTGGGACGTCTTGTTGAAGTTGTACAAGACATTGGTAAGGCCACACTTGGAATACTGTATACAGCTCAGGTCACCCTATTGTAGAAAGGATATTATTAAACTAGAAAGAGTGCAGAAAAAACTTACTAGGATGCTACTTGGACTTGATAGTTTGAGTTATGAGAAGAGGCTGGATAGACTGGGACCTTTTTCCTCTGGAACGTAGGAAGCTGAGGGGTGATCTTATAGAGGTCTATAAAATAATAGGGGCACAGACCACTAGATAGTCAATATCTTTTCCCAAAGATAGGGGAGTCTAAAACTAGAGGGCATAGGTTTAAGGGGAGAGATACAAAAGGGTCCAGATGGGTAATTTTTTCACACATAAGGTGGTGAGTGTATGGAACAAGCTGCCAGAGATGGTGGTTGAGGTGGGTACAATTTTGTCTTTTAAAAAGCATTTAGACAGTTACATAGGTACAATGGGTGTAGAGAGGTATGGGTCAATTGGATTAGCTTAGGGGCTTTTAAAAAGGGGGCAGCATAGACATGTTGGGCCGAAGGGCCTGTTTCCATGCTGTAAATCTCTATGACTCTATACTCTTTTTCCCTGACCATTTGTGCATAACTGAGCAATGATACTACTGTACCTGGTATTTAAAATGAGGAGCAGTGGATATAGCTCAAGTGGAAGGATAACAGAGGAATGTATGTCAGCATAAGGGAGTTATTGCTGGGTGACACTGCAGCAAAAGGACATTGAATCTGTAGCACAAAACAGGCCATTTGGCCTGACTGGTCAATGCTGGTGCTTATGCTCCAGTAAAAAGTCTGACAACACCAGGTTTTAGTCCAACCGATTTATTTGATAATATTCTCACAAGCTTTCGGGGTTAGCCCCTTCGTCAGGTGAATGGAGAGTTCTGGCCTCAGACAGAGCATATAAAGCACAGACAGTTTACAGATTACTGATTAGAATGCGAATCCTTACACCGAACCTGCTGTTCAAGACCTGAAGTGGCTGACAAGTGTGGTAAGGTGTAAAGATTCGCATTCTAATCAGTAATCTGTAAACTGTCTGTGCTTTATATGCTCTGTCTGAGGCCAGAACTCTCCATTCACCTGACAAAGGAGCTAACCCCGAAAGCTTGTGAATTTACTATCAAATAAATCGGTTGGACTAAAACCTGGTGTTGTCAGACTTTTTACTGTGTTTACCCCAGTCCAATGCCGGCATACCCACATCATGCTAATGCTCCAAACAGACTCCTTCCACCCTACTTACCTCTTCAAGCCACATAAATGCCAGGCAGTGACCATTACCAATAAAGGACCATCTAACCACCACACTTCTACATTCAATAATGTTATCATCACTGAATCGCCCACTGTCAACATCTTTAGGATTACCGTTGACTAGAAACTCAACTGGACTCAGCACAGAAACACAGTGGCTACAAGAGCTGACCAGAGACTAGGAATACTGCAGTGAGTAACTCTCCTCTTGAGTCACCAAAGTCTGCCCACCATCCAAAAGCCACAACTCAGGAGTGCGATGGAATACTCCCCACTTGCCTGGATGGGTGCAGCTCCAACAAAACCCAGGGGCTCAACACCATCCAGCAGGAAGCAGTCCTGCTTGATTGGCACCACATCCACAAATATCCACACTCTCCACCACCAACGTTCAGTAGCAGCAGTGTACTGTCTACAAGATACACTGCAGCAATTCATCAAGGCTCCTTAAGCAGCATCTTCCAAACCCACAACCACTGCTATCTAGAAGGACAAGGGCAGCAGATACATTGGAACACCTTCAAGCTCCCCTCCAAGCCACTCACCATCCTGATTTGGAAATATATCACTGTTCCTTAAGTCGTTGGCTCAAAATCCTGGAATTCCCGAATGGTATTGTGGTCAACCCACAGCACACATGCTGCAGCGATTCAAGAAGACTGCTCACCACCACCTTCTCCGGGGTAACTGGGGATGGGCAATAAATGCTGGCCAGCGAGCAATAGCCATGTCCCACAAATGAATAAAAAAAATTCCTTTTATTATATGTCTTTGGGGGTTAGAGATCTCTGGTAAGAATTGAGCACACAAGAAGTCACACAACACCAGGTTAAAGTCCAACAGGTTTATTTGGTAGTAAAAGCTTTTGGAGCACTGCCCCTTCGTCAGGTGAGTGGGAGTTCTGTTCACAAACAGGGCATATAAAGACACAAACTCAAAAAATAATGATTGGAATGCAAGTCTTTACAGGTAATTGAGTCTTAAAGGTACAGACAATGTGACTGAAGAGAGCATTAAGTACAGGTTAAACAGACATGTATTGTCTCCAGATAGGACAGTTAATGAGATTTGGCAAGCCATGGGGGTTACAGATAGTGTGACATGAACCCAAGATCCCGGTTGAGGCCGTCCTCAAGTGTGCTATCAGTTTCTGCTTAGTGACTCTGCGTTGACGTGTGTCATGAAGGCCATCTTGGAGAATGCTTATCCAAAGATCAGAGGCAGAATGCACAATGTCAAGGCACAACGGATGAATGAACACTGCTTGACAATCACCAGGCAAGACTGTTCCCTTCCTGTTGGCGAACACTTCAGTGGTCACGGGCATTCAGCCTCTGACCTTCGGGTAAGCATTCTCCAAGGCAGCCTTCACGACACACGACAGCGCAGAGTCGCTGAACAGAGACTGATAGCCAAATTCCGCACACATGAGGACGGTCTCAACAGGGATCTTGGGTTCATGTCGCACTATCTGTAACCCCCGTGACTTGCCTGGGCTTGCAAAACCTCACTAACTGTCCTGTCTGGAAATGATATTTATCTCTTTAACCTGTGCTTAACGCTCTCTCCACTCTCATTGTCTGTATGTTTAAGACTTGATTACCTGTAAAGACTCGCATTCCAATCATTATTTTGTAAATTGAGTTTGTATCTTTATATACCCTGTTTGTGAGCAGAACTCCCACTCACCCAATAAAGGAGCAGTGTTCTGAAAGCTAGTGGCTTTTACATAAGAACATAAGAAATAGGAGCAGGAGTAGGCCATCTAGCCCTTCGAGCCTGCCCCGCCATTCAATAAGATCATGGCTGATCTGTTGTGGCTCAGTTCCACCTTCCCGCCCTCTCCCCATCCCTTAATCCCCTCTCTTATCAAAAACCCATCAACCCGCTTCTTAAAAATATTTAGCGAGGCAGCCTCCACCACTTCAACAGGCAGAGAATTCCTGAGATTCACCACCCTTTGAGTGAAGAAGTTCCTCCTCAACTCTGTTCTAAACCACCCCCCCTTTATCTTGAGGCTGTGCCCCCTAATCCTACTGTCTTTTTTGAGCGGGAAGAGTCTCTCCACCTCTATCCTATCCATCCCATTCATCATCTTATACATCTCAATGAGATCTCCCCTCATTCTTCTAAACTCTAACGAGTACAAGCCTAGTTTATTCAGCCTCTCCTCATAGCTCAATCCCCTCAACTCCGGTATCAGCCGAGTAAACCTCCTCTGCACTCCCTCCAGGGCCAAAATATCCTTGCGCAGGTGCGGCGCCCAAAACTGCACACAGTACTCCAGCTGCGGCCTCACCAATGCCCTATACAGCTGCAGCAAGACCTCCCTACTTTTATATTCAATCCCCTTCGCTATGAAGGCCAGCATCCCATTCGCCTTCCTGACCACCTGCTGCACCTGCAGGCTGGGTTTTTGCGACTCATGCACAAGGACCCCGAGGTCCCTCTGCACCGTCGCCTGCTGCAGTTTTTCGCCACGTAAGTAATAATCCTTCCTACCATTCTTCCTACCAAAGTGGACCACCTCACACTTGCCAACATTAAATTCCATTTGCCATTTCCTGGCCCATTCGCCCAGCCTATCTAGATCCTTCTGCAGACTCTCCACACCCTCCGCACAATTTGCCTTTCCCCCAATCTTGGTGTCATCAGCAAATTTTGCTACCAAATAAACCTGTTGCACTTTAACTTAGTGTTGTGAGACTTCTTGATGTGTTTAGCCCAGTCCAACGCCAGCATCTCCACGTCAAGGATTGAACTACAAGCTGCTGTGAGGATTGTTGAGATGAACAGTTAAGGAAGTAAAGCAGTTGACCTGAAGAATGGTGGGTGACGGAGCTTGTGTTTTGCCGACAGGTTAAATTGGTTGTGTTCTGGCAGTATCTGAAGGCAGTCGGTCCCTTTATCTCTGTTGTGATTTGTATCCTGTACTGCTGCCAGAACGCCGCAGCGATTGGTGCCAACTTCTGGCTAAGCGCCTGGACCAATGATCCTGTCATCAATGGAACGCAGCAGCACACATTCATGCGGGTAGGAGTGTATGCCGCACTGGGCTTCACACAAGGTAAAGTCCCATCCATCACCTGGAAACTGAGCTGGGACGATACACAACAGCAACCAGTAGTCAAGTGGGTGGGGCTGGGATGCTCGGCACCAATCAGCTGTTTGCCATGTATAAACCAAGCAATGTTATCATCCAGTAATTAAAAGGAGGAGGAGGGTGGGCGGGAAGGGGAGGGGATTGGCCGAGAGGACTGGAGATAGGCGGGGGGTTGGTGGTGGAAGGAGGGTGTAAGGAAGAATGGGGTTTGGCTGGGTGGGGGGGGGGTTCAGATGGGAGGGGCTTGGCCAAGGGCGGGAGGGGGATGACAGGGTGGTAGTTTGAGAGAACGGGGGTTGGTTGGGTGGGGAGTGTTGGAGGGGTGAGGGTTGTCTGAGTAGATATACAAGATATATCAAATATACAAGAGGGATGGGGTACAGTTAACTGGGAAGGGTATGCATATCTTAGCTGGAAGGTTAGCTGGAGTGTTTCGGCAGGGTTTAAACTAATATGGAGGGGGGGTGGGGGGGTAGACGGAACTGGGATTGGGATAGGGTAGGCCCGGAGGGTAGGAAGACGGATCGGATTGTTTCTGAGGGTCTTCGGTGCATGTGTTTCAGTGCTAGGAGTGTGACTGGCAAAACAGATGAACTGAAGGCATTAATGTTCGAAAGGAAGTTGGAAGTGGTGGCGGTGACAGAGACTTGGTTAAAGGAAGGGCAGGACTGGCAGTTGAATGTTCCTGGGTATAAGTGTTTCAGGCGTGATAGGGGTGGGTCGCTGAGAGGTGGGGGAGTGGCGTTGTTAGTTAAGGATTGCATCGTAGCAGTGCAGAGGGAGGGAGGTACGGAGGATATAGGAATCGAGTCGCTATGGGTGGAATTGAGGAATAGGAAGGGAGATGTTACTATATTGGGTGTGTACTACAGACCGCCCAACAGCCCGAGGGCTGTGGAAGAAGGGATAAGCAGGGACATTCTAGATAAGTGCAGGAAGAATAGGGTGGTGGTAGTGGGAGATTTTAATCTCCCCAGGGTAGATTGGAATGTACTGAGATCAGAGGGTGCTGACGGGAAGGAATTTGTACAGTGTGTAATGGAAGGATCCCTGGAGCAGTACGTGGATAGACCGACCAGAGAGGGGGCTATACTGGACTTGGTTCTGGGGAATGAGCCTGGGCAGGTGGTTGACGTTGAAGTAGGAGAGCATGTGGCTAACAGTGACCACAACTCTGTCTGGTTCAAGATATTAATGGATAAAGATGAGGCCTGTCCTAAGGGGAGGGTGTTAAACTGGGGGAGGGCTAGATACAACCGGATGAGGCAGGATCTTAAAGATACGGACTGGGGTACGCTGTTTAACGGTAGGTCGACGCTGGGTATGTGGGAGTCTCTCAAGGGAAAACTAAAATCTTTACAGGAAAGACATGTGCCGGTCAAGAGGAAGGATGGGAAAGGTAGGATTAGAGAGCCGTGGGTAACTAGGGATATTGAGGACCTGGTCAGGAGAAAGAGGGAGGCGTACACTAGATCTAGGCATTTGAGGACAGAGATAGCGTTAGAAGAATACAGAGAATGTAGGAGAGAACTTAAAAGGGGCATCAGAAAGGCAAAAAGGGGCCACGAAATGGCTTTGGCGGGTAGGATTAAGGAAAATCCTAAGGCATTTTACTCCTATATTAGAAACAAAAGGATTGTTAGAGGGAAGATTGGTCCTCTCAGGGACAGAGGAGGGGAACTATGCTTAGAGCCTGGGGGAATGGGGGAGATCTTGAATGAATACTTTGCGTCGGTATTCACACAGGAGAGGGGTCTGATGTCTGGTGCTGTGCTTGAGGAGTTTGAGGATCCGTTGAGGGAAATAGTCATCACGAGGGAAGAGGTGTTGGGACTTTTAGACAGTATAAAGACGGATAAATCTCCGGGGCCTGATGGCGTCTATCCTAGGCTGCTAAGGGAGGTGAGGGATGAAATTGCTGGGCCTCTGACGCAAATCTTTGTCTCTTCTTTGGACACAGGTGAGGTCCCAGAGGATTGGCGGATTGCAAATGTAGTACCGTTGTTTAAGAAGGGTCAGAGGGATAACCCAGGGAACTATAGGCCAGTGAGCTTGACTTCAGTTATAGGCAAGATAATGGAGAGGATCCTCAAGGTTAGGATGTATGAGCATCTGGAGCGCTGCAATCTGATCAGGGATACGCAGCATGGCTTCGTTACAGGGAGGTCGTGCCTTACGAATCTATTGGAATTTTTTGAAGAGGTGACAAAAACGGTTGACGAAGGACAAGCCGTTGATGTTGTCTATATGGATTTCAGTAAGGCGTTTGACAAGGTCCCTCACGGTAGGCTGATAGAAAAGGTGAAGGCTCATGGGATACAAGGCCAGGTATGTAGATGGGTGAAGAACTGGCTTGGGAGGAGGAGACAGCGGGTAGTAGTGGAAGGCTCCTTTTCCAATTGGAGGTCTGTCACCAGTGGGGTGCCGCAGGGCTCGGTACTAGGACCTCTACTATTTGTAGTATATATTAATGACTTGGAAGAGGGGGTAGGAGGTGTGATCAGCAAATTTGCTGATGACACTAAGATGGTTGGATTGGCGGGTACTGAGGAGCAGTGCCTGGCAATGCAACAGGACATAGACAGGCTGGTAGATTGGGCAGATAGATGGCAAATGGAATTTAATCCGGAGAAATGCGAGGTGATGCACTTTGGCCGGAATAATGTGGAGGGGAGTTATACGATAAAAGGTAGAACTATCCGGAGCATAGATACGCAGAGAGACCTGGGGGTGCAGGTCCCTGAAGGTGTCGGTGCAGGTGCAGAATGTGATGAGGAAAGCATGTGGCATGTTAGCCTTCATAGGAAGGGGTATTGAATATAAGAGTAGGAGTCTGATGTTGCAGTTGTATAGAACGTTGGTTAGGCCTCACCTGGAGTACTGCGTCCAGTTCTGGTCGCCGTACTACCGGAAGGATGTAGAGATCCTGGAGAGAGTGCAGAGGAGATTTACCAGGATGTTGCCTGGTATGGAAGGGCTGTCTTACGAGGAAAGATTGAACGCACTTGGGCTGTTTTCCCTTGAGAGACGTTGGCTGAGGGGGGATCTAATAGAGGTTTATAAGATTATGAAGGGGAGAGATAGAGTAAATGGTGGTAAGCTTTTTCCGCTATTAGAAATGGATAGAACGAGGGGTCACGGGCTTAGGGTGAGGGGGGCTAGATATAAGACTAATATTAGAGGGCAGTTTTTCACACAAAGGGTAGTGGGGATGTGGAATGCACTGCCGAGTAAGGTGGTGGAAGCAGGCACGCTAGGGTTGTTCAAGAGTCACTTGGACAGCCACATGAGCGGTCTACATATAGGGGGATATAGCAGGCCTTACTAAACATTGTAGGCTTGGGGTTCAGTTTTAGCCTCAGGGATATAGAGTCTTTTAATAATGAATTTTTTATCCACAGGCATTTAAGTCCAGCAAGGGGCATGCATGCGGCAGGTTGTGGTGGGCTGCTCTTGGATGTTGCTTCGGGAGTTGCCTACTGCTTCATGTCGTTGGTGTGCGTAAACTGGACCATCTCGAGGGCAACATGACAGCTCAGAGGCTATGTCTGTTGCTGTGCGGACACATGGATTTGGGCCTGTGTCCGTGGGAGTTTGCGCGTTCTCCCCGTGGTTGCGTGGGTTTTCTCCAGATGCTCCGGTTTCCTCCCACATCCCAAAAATGTGCTTTTAGGCTGATTGATTGGGTAACAAATTGTCCCTATATTGGACCTCCCTGATCCTCACACATTAGGCATAGACTAAAATCATGAATAGGTCACTGACCATGGGACGGCGGCGCGGGCTCGTTGGGCCGAAGGGCCTGTTTCCCGTGCTGTGTTGTTCTTTGTTCTTTGTTCTAGATGGGGGCTGAGGCAGAGTTGGGTTTGGCTGGGTAAGAGGGGTTAGTAGGCCTGGTGGAGAGGTGAGGGGAGGAAGATTTGGCTAGGTGGGAGAGGTGAGAGGAGTGGGGTTTGGCGGTGTGGGGTGTTTGGTTGGGGTATATGAGAGTTGGGTTGGGGTGGGGTGCTGGATCGGAAGAGCAGCAGTTTGCTTGGGGGTTGGCAGACGGGTGTCTGGGTGGAGGGGTGTTGGCAGGAGGTGGGGGTTGGGTGTTGGCTGGGAGTTGTCTGGGTGGGGGGGAATTGGCTGGGGTTGGTGGGGGAATTGGCCGGGTTTGGGGGAATTGGGTGGGGGTGGGTGTTGGCTGGGTCGTATCTGGGTAGAGGAGGTTGGCTGGGGTGGGGTGGGGGTTGGCTGCAGGGTATGTGGGTTGGCCGGGGATGGCGGGGTGGGTGTTGGCTGAGTGGAGGTTGGCTGGGGGATGTCTGGATGGAGAAGGTTGGCCATGGGTGGGGGTTGGGTCAGTGTCTGGGTGGGGGGGGTGGGAATGGGGGTTGGTGGCTGTTGAGTAGGTGGGGGTTGGCTGAGGGCACTTGGGGGGGGGGGGGTGGGGAGGGGATGTTGGCTGGAGGGTATGTACTAGTTGGGGCTGGGTCGCTGGGATGTGTAGTCTTTGTGCTAACCTCCACTCTGGAACTGCATTATGTTTCCATCACAGGGATCCTAGTTATGACCTCCTCTTTCACCTTGGTACTTGGAGGCCTAGGGGCTGCCCAACAGCTCCACGCACAGCTCCTGGACAACAAGTTACACACACCTCAGGCATTCTTTGACACCACACCCATTGGCCGCCTCATCAATCGTTTCGGCAAGGATGTTCATATAATTGATGAAGTGATTCCGCTGACATTCCAGATGTTCCTCATGACGTTTTTTGTCTCCATTTCCACCATGATAATAGTATCAGCCAGTACCCCATGGTTCACTCTGCTAATCGTGCCCCTGGCTTTTGTTTACTTCCTCGTACAGGTATCTCCCTAGTCACCTCTCCACTTTCTCATCAACACATGCAGTGCAAAGGATGATGACATGGCTTACTCTTTTTGGAACAGGGAGCCTCATTGTTAGGACTTCTCTTCAAGGCACTACCAATTGGCAAACACAAATCCCAATTCTGGGAAATGATGGATCAGTACAGATACAGTCAGTAATACGGGGTGGTGGGGGAGAGGAGTTACTGAGTGACAGTGTGAGAGAGCTGGATTAACTTCAGTACAGATAGAGACAAAGACCCACTAATGTGATCCTCTGTTCTAAAATCTGAATTGAGTAATGTGTCTGACACTGGGGTTCCCTCGTGTTGTCTGCTGCTGCTTTCTGGTATAATCTTGCTTGACTTGGTGCTGTCAATGTTTGTGAAACACTTTTCCCGTCTTTGCCAACACAAGTTATTCATTGCAGTCTGAATGTGACCAATGTTTTCCAGCTGTGAAGTAACGCTGGTGAGAGTGTGAGGTTATAGCATGGTACAATCTCACACTGTGTTGGCTGTGATTTCACACACTGATTGTCAGCTTGGCGCTTGTGTGACTACCAAGGAATGTCCCTTCTCCAGCCAGGCTGGAGAACCACCTGACTGCCCACCCAGCCTACTGTGTGCCCAGCCACTCTATCTGAGGGATATGCTGGTCCAGCATCTTGAACTCGGGCTCTCTACAACACAGTCCCAATGCATGTGAATTTTTCCAAAGTACACTCAGTGGAGAACTGGTGCTAAAGCTGTGATACAGTCTCCTGCCTACACTTTCTTTGTACCAATTCCTATTTGTCTGGAGCTGTGTAGATCTACCTAGCCCAGATCTAATCCCCGGTCATTGAAATGAGAATTAAAACACACACACACACACACACACACACATTGCATGCCACTAACTGATGAAACAGCAGAAACTGGTTGCACCTTGTATATTATGTTTCATCTTATTTCTTGCATTGTATTAACCCACGATGTGGGAAACTGGCTGTGGTCTTGGGGTGGTAACATCTGCTTACAAACATCTGGGGGCCTGTGCAAAAATTGGGAGAGCAACAGCCTGACAAAATCATAATCACACTGAACAGCTAATGTCCCAGACACCACCACCATCATCCCTGAATATGTCCTGTCAGAGGGGGCGGAACAGTGGTGTACATTCGGGAGGGAATTGTCCTGGGAACACTTAACATTGCCTCCAAACTCCATGAAGTTTCAAGGCATCAAGTCAAACATGGACAAAATAACCTCCTGCTGCAGTACTACATCCCACCCCAAACTCCTCGGCTGATGAATCAGTACTCCTCCATTCTGCACACCACTTGGAGGAAGCAGTGAGGGTGGCAAGGGCACAGAATGTAATCTGAGTGAGGACTTCAATGTCCATCACCAAGAGTGGCTCAGTAGAACCACCACAGCTGGCCAGATCCTAAAGGACATCACAGCTAGACTGGGACTGCAACAGCTGGTGGGGGAACTAACAAGAGGAAAACCATACTTAATCTCATCCTCACCAACCTGCCTGCCGCAGATGCATCTGTCCATGGCAGTAGCAATAAGGATGACCAACTATATAAAATGTTGGTTAAGCCACAGCTAGTGTATATTGTGATGTTCTGGCATCCACATTCCAGGAAGGATGTGATAACACTGGGAAGGCTGCAGAGGTGATTTACCAGGATGTTGCCTGGGCTGGAGCATTTTAGTTATGAAGAGAGATCGAATAGACTCGGATTGTTTTCCTTGGAACAGAGGAGACTGATGTGGGGGGAGGCAGAATAAGATTGAGGGGCGTAGAAAGACGGAAAGAAACCTTTCTCCTTTGTGCTGGGATCAATGACCAGGGAGCAGAGATTTAAAATAAGGGACAGGAGGTTTAGGGGGAATGTGAAGAAAAACCTTTTCAGCCAGAGGGTGCTGGGAGTCTGGAACTCACTGCCTGAAAGGTTGGTGGAGGTGGAGACCCTCAGCATTTATGAAGTATTTAGATGTGCACTTGTGACACCAAGGCTGTAGACCAAGTGCTGGAAAATGGGACTTGAAATAGTTGAATGATTTGTCTTTGATTGGCATGTACATGATGGGCCAAAGGGCCTTTCTCTGTGCATAGACATCTGTCTCCACAAAGACTGTGTTATTATCAAAGTCACTTCTTCATTGTGTTGTGTTGCACTACCACCCTGTGAAATGGAATAGATTCAAAACAGATCTTCTAACTTAAAACTGGCCATCCATGAGGTGCTGTGGACATCAACAGCAACAGAATTGTACTGAACTACAATCTGTAACCTCATGGCCCCACATATCCATGGGATATATCCTAGGATACTTTGGGAGGCAAGGGATGAGATTGCGAAGCCTTTAGCTTTGATCTTTGGGTCCTCGCTGTCCACAGGGATTGTCGTCATGATGTGGAGATGCCGGCATTGGACTGGGGTAAACACAGTAAGAAGCCTGACAGCACCAGGTTTAATAAATCGGTTGGACTTAAACCTGGTGTTGTCAGACTTCTCACAGGGATTGTGCCAGAGGACTGGGGAGTGCCAAATGTTGTTTCTCTCTTCAAGAAAGGAAATTGGAATGAATCTAGTAATCATGGGCCAGTTAGTCTTACTTTGGTAAGTTTATAGAAAAGTCCTGAGGGATAGGATTTATGACCATTTGGAAAGATGCAGCTCAGTGCAGAATAGTCAGCATGGTTTCATGAGGGGTAAGCCCTGCCTTACAAATTTGATTGAATTCTTTGAGGAGGTAACTAAGTGTGTAGATGAAGGTAGAGCAGTTGATGTCGTATACATGGATTTAGTAAGGTGTTTGATAAGGTTCCTCATGGCAGGCTGATGAAGAAAGCAAGGAGGTGTGGGATTTGGTTGATTGGATAAGTAACTGGCTGTCTCATAGAAGACAGAAGGTGATGGTGGAAGGAAAATTTTCAGATTGGAGGCCAGTTGCCAGCGGTGTACCACAGGGATCAGTGCTGGGTCCTCTGCTATTTGTGATTTTTTTTTTTAATCAATGACTTGGAAGAGGGGGCTGAAGGGTGGGTTAGTAAATTTACTGATGACACCTAGATTGGTGGAGTAGTAGATGAGGTGGAGGGCTCTTGTAGGCTGCAAAGAGACATTGATAGGATGCAGAGCTGGGCCGAAAAGTGGCAGATGGAGTTTAACCCTGATAAGTGCAAGGTGATTCATTTTGGTAAGACAAACTTGAATACGGATTACAGGGTCAATGGCAGGGTTCTGAGAAACGGAAAGATCTTGGGGTTCATATCCACAGATCTCTGAAGGTTGCCACTCAAGTGGATAGAGCCGTGAAGAAGGCTTATAGTGTGTTAGTGTTTATTAACAGGGGGTTTGAGTTTGAGCCATGGGGTTATGCTGCAACTAAACCGGACATTGGTGAGACCACATTTGGAATATTGTGTTCAGTTCTGGTCACCTCACTATAAGATGGATGTGGAAGCATTGGAGAGAGTGCAGAGGAGATTTACCAGGATGCTGCCTGGTTTGGAGGGTAGGTTTTATGAGGAAAGGTTGAGGGAGCTGGGGCTTTTCTCTTTAGCGCAGAGAAGGATGAGAGGTGACTTAATAGAAGTTTATAAGATAATGAGGGGGATTGATAGAGTGGACGTTCAGAGACTATTTCCCTGGGTGGATGTAGCTGTTACTAGGGGGCATAACTATCAGGGAGATGCACGAGGGATGCCTGAGGTAGGTTCTTTACTCAGAGTGGTTGGGGTGTGGAATACACTGCCTGCTGTGAGAGTGGAGTCAGACACTTTAGGAATTTTCAAGCAGTTATTGGATAGACAGTGGGATAGCTTGATCTTGGGTTTGGACATAGCTCGGCACAGCATTGAGGGCCAAAGGGCCTCTACTGTGCTATGTTCTATATACAAGGTCTACTAGGCTGATTCGGGGGATGGCAGGACTAATGTATGAGGAGACGATGATTAGATTAGGATCGTTTTCGCTTGAGTTCAAATGAATGAGGGGGATCTCATACAGACTTATAAAATTCTAACAGGACTAGACAGGGTAGATGCAGGGAGGGTGTTCCTGATGGGGGGGGGAATCCAGAACCAGGAATCACAGTCTGAGAATTCAGGGTAGACCATTTAGGATGGAGGTGAGGAGACATTTCTTCACCCAAAGAGTGGTGAGCCTGTGGAATTCATTACCACAGGAAGTAGTTGATGCGAAAACATTGAATGTGCTCAAGAGGCAGTTGGATATAGCACTTGGGGCTAACGGGATCAAAGGTGATGGGGAGAAAACAGGATTAGGCTATTGAGTTGTATGATCAACCATTATCGTAATGAATAACGGAGCAGGCGTGAAGGGACAAATGGTCTCATAGAACATAGAACATTACAGCGCAGAACAGGCCCTTCGGCCCACGATGTTGCGCCGACCAGTTACAAAACAATGACCCACTAGCCTAAACCAATCCCTTTTCGTCCATAAACCTATCCACAGATCTCTTAAACGCCCCCAAACTAGGTGCATTTACAACTGCAGCTGGCAGGGCATTCCAGTCCCTCACCACCCTCTGGGTAAAGAACCTATTAATGAATTGCCTTCATTAATCGTGGGATTGAGTTTAGGAGTCGGGAGGTAATGCTGCAACTTTACAGGACCCTCGTCAGGCCTCATTTGGAGTACTGTGCGCAGTTCTGGTCGCCTCACTATAGGAAAGACGTAGAAGCTATTGAGAGGGTACAGATTTACAAGGATGTTGCCTGGATTGGGAGGCATGCCTTATGAAGTTAGGTTGAGGGAGCTGGGACTCTTTTCCCTGGAGAGACGAAGGTTGAGAGGCGACCTGATAGAAGTTTATAAAATGTTGAGAGGAATAGATAGGGTGGATTCTCAGAGGCTATTTCCCCGGGTTGAAATGGTCGCTGCGAGAGGACACAGATTTAAGGTGCGGGGAGGAAAGTACAGAAGTGATAAGAACATAAGAAATAGGAGCAGGAATAGGCCATCTAGCCCTTCGAGCCTGCCCCACCATTCAATAAGATCATGGCTGATCTGTCGCTGCTCAGTTCCACATTCCCACCCTCTCCCCATAACCCTTAATCCCCTCTCTTATCAAAAACCCATCAACCCGCGTGTTAAAAATATTTCGCGAGGCAGCCTCCACCACTTCAACGGGCAGAGAATTCCAGAGATTCACCACCCTTTGAGTGAAGAAGTTCCTCCTCAACTCTGTTCTAAACCGCCTCCCCTTTATCTCGAGGCTGTGCCCCCTAGTCCTACTGTCTTTTTTGAGCAGGAAGAGTCTTTCCACCTCTATCCTATCCATCCCATTCATCATCTTATACGTCTCAATGAGATCTCCCCTCATTCTTCTAAACTCCAACGAGTACAAGCCCAGTTTATTCAGCCTCTCCTCATAGCTCAACCCCCTCAACTCCGGTATCAACCTAGTAAACCTCCTCTACACTCCCTCCAAGGCCAAAATATCTTTGCGCAGGTGCGGTGCCCAAAACTGCACACAGTACTCCAGCTGCGACCTCACCAATGCCTTATACAGCTGCAGCAAGACCTCCCTACTTTTATATTCAATCCCCCTCGCTATGAAGGCCAGCATCCCATTCGCCTTCCTGACCACCTGCTGCACTTGCAAGCTGAGTTTTTGCGACTCATGCACAAGGACCCCGAGGTCCCTCTGCACCCTGCAGTTTTTCGCCCCATAAGTAATAGTCCTTCCTACCAAAGTGGACCACCTCACACTCGCCAACATTAAATTCCATTTGCCATTTCCTGGCTCATTCGCCCAGCCTATCTAGATCCCTCTGCAGACTCTCCACACCCTCCGCACAATTTGCCGTTCCCCCAATCTTGGTGTCATCAGCAAATTTTATATAGATCATCTATATAAATGGTAAAAAAGCTGAGGCCCCAGCACCGACCCCTGGGGCACACCACTAGTCACCATCTGCCAATCCGAATAGCACCCGTTGACCCCCACTCTCTGCCTCCTATTTAATGTTAGGGGTAAGTTTTTCACTCAGAGGGTGGTGAGTGACTGGAATCGGCTGCCGTCAGTGGTGGTGGAGGCGAATTCGCTGGGGTCTTTTAAAAGATTTCTGGATGAGTATATGGGATTTAATGGGATTGGGAGTTATAGATAGGTCTATAAATTGGTAGGTGTTAATGTGATCGGCGCAACTCGTGGGCTGAAGGGCCTGTTTGTGCGGTAGTGTTCTATGTTCTAAAGTCTGGAGATTTGAACAATCCTGTAAATATGTAAATGTTTCAATTCCTTGTCCAAATGTTAAAAGGTTTCCTGGTGGTGAGTTAAATTGGGGTTTATTTTATAAAAGAATATCAGTCACCTTTGCACACAGCTATCTAAACACAACTGACCCACGAGAAGTTGGAATATAAATCGAAGGCCAACCCAGTCCCATCCAGTGGGTTAGGCAATTCCCTCGAGCCCTACATCCCCTTCCCACTCCATCACTACAGACAGAGCAGGAGACAGTGTAAACTCCCCTGTCTCTGGGAAACAATTAATAATCCACTATTCCTGGCAAGAGTTAGATTGAACCAACAAGAACCTATATTTTAAAACACTTATGTACACGACATCTGTTCCATAGAATCCCTACAGTGCAGAAGGAAGCCATTTGGCCCATCTAACCTGCACCAACTCTGTGAAGTAGCATCTTATAAAGGTGCACCCACCCTCCCAGCCTATCCCTGTAATCCCATGCATTTACCTACCATCTTGGGGACACTGAGGGACAATTTAGCATAGCCAACCCACTTAATCCTCAAATCTTTGGAGTGTGGGAGGAAATCAGAGCACCCAGAGGAAACCCACACAGACATGGGGAGAATGTACAAACTCCACACAGGCAGTCACCTGAGGCTGGAATCGAACCCAGGTCCCGAGCTAACCCACTGCTAACCATTTTTTTTAACCAAAAATATACTTTATTCATAAAAAAAAAACTCAATTAATCTATTTCAAATTTACTGGGCTTTGAATAGCAAACACAACGTGGAATCAAAATATTTTTACAGATCTGTACAAATTACAATGACTACATTTCAAAGCTTAAAAAACTATATCCATGCCTCAATATTTACAGATTTGTTCTGATTACAATGATTACATTTCAATACCTAAAACTTTCTACATGCCTCAGTTAATTACTGTGTGCCGTTAGTGCTCAGATCGGCACACAGTTACACAGGTCGAGGGTATTCTGCAGTTCCCGGGCCCTCGGTCTGCCTCTGTTAAAAGGCCTTACAGTGTGGCCTTTCCCCACTGTGCCTTTGCAGCAGCTGCTCCAAGCTTCAGCGCGTCCCTCAGCACATAGTCCTGGACCTTGGAATGTGCCAGTCTGCAACACTCGGTCGAGGACAGTTCGTTCAGCTGGAAGGTCAGCAAGATTCGGGCGGACCAAAGTGCGTCCTTCACCGAGTTGATGACCTTCCAGCAGCAATTGATATTTGTCTCGGTGTGCGTTCCCGGAAACAGCCCGTAGAGCTCAGAGCTGTTGGGGATGAACCTCGACAAATACCACTGCATCTCACTCCAGACCTTCTTTGCAAAGGCACATTCCACAAGGAGGTGTGCGACTGTCTCGTCAGCCCCGCAGCCACTTCGAGGGCAGCATGCGGTGTTGCTGAGACCTCGAGTGTGCATAAAGGATCTGACGGGGAGTGCCCTTCTCACCACCAGCCAAGCCAGATCTTGGTGCTTGTTTGTCAGTTCTGGTGATGAGGCGTTCTGCCAGATGACACTGACAGTCTGCTCAGGGAACCGTCCGACAGGATCCGCCATCTCCTTTTCTCTCAGGGCCCCAAGGATGTCACGCGCTGTGCCACCCAGTGAAATGATTTTCATCTTGGGGTGGGAGAGGCAGATGGTTATTAGGGAAATATTAAATCCACAAGACCATCTTTAGGGAAAGAAGGTGATACCAGAATTGAAAGAGTTAAATTACGAGGACATTCTGGATGGGATTGTTGCCTTTATGTTTAGGTTGTTGTGTGGCGATTATAAGGGTGTGTTAGGCTGAATGCAAAGAAGTCAATTGGTCTGATGGAGGAAACCAGAACAGGGAATAGACTCTAAGTTGTGGAGTAATGTCAGGGAGCTGGTCCTGACACAGAGGGAATGGAAACCAGGAATTCTCTCGCTCCAAAAATATTGTTGACACCAGGAGCTGGCGGGACTGAGCTTGATTGATTTTCATGACAGAGATTAATGGATATGAAGAGGCCTCAAGGCAAATGTTCCCAAAATCTGAGCTTGACCAGTGTAAACAGCCATGCCTTGTGCTGTCACACAGGCTGTAATTGGCGAAAGGATGAGGGGAATTAAATCCAAGGATGTGGGGTGGAGGTTCACGTCTTGATGTCTAACCTAACATTAGAGGAACAGAAAGAATTTAGAGAGCTTAGTGATGGGAAGAAGCTCAAAACTGGGACTTGTGCAGCACAAGAGAACATTTACTGGGTGTGGGCATTGTTAGCGAGGCTGATTTTATTGCTGTGAGATGGTGAGGGGGGAGTCACCTTCTCAAACCATGCTTCAGTTCAGCATCAACCCATTGGTGTGTGATTGGAATCACTGGGCCCCAAACTGGGTAAGAATGTGACAGGTTTACTGCCTAAAGGACACTCATTAACCAGTTGGCTTTTTTATGATCATCTAACAATTTCACAGTCACCTTTACTGAGAACAGCTTTTCATTTTTACATGTTATTTCAGCTGCCGTGCTGGAGTTTGAACTCTCATTCTCTGGATAATCCAGTGTAAGAGCCGTAGTAACCTATGTCCAATACAGCTACTCAAATCTCTGGGCGCTTTTGAGAGGGTAAATAGTGAGAGGTCACACCCAATGGGTAATGAGTTTCTCACAAGGGGCCTGAGGATTTTATCACTGAGAGAACTCGAGCACAGTAACTCCTGACACAGGTTGCAATATTAAAACATGGAAAGGCACAATTTCAATATATTGATTCTGGTGTTGAGAAGTTCAGATGGATTTGCTGTGTTAATCAGTTTAAAACAGCTGTTTGATTGGCAATCTCCCCAAGGACACTTGAGTCATTTTTAGTCTAGATTATGTTCTGCATTAAAATGGTGCTGATAAGATTTGATCTTACAGAATTGAAAAGGAGGGAAGTTATGCTAAACCTTGGTTAGACCACATTTTTTT
The DNA here is from genome assembly GCA_037974335.1 of Prionace glauca. Taxonomy (NCBI): domain Eukaryota; kingdom Metazoa; phylum Chordata; class Chondrichthyes; order Carcharhiniformes; family Carcharhinidae; genus Prionace; species Prionace glauca. Next base: position 1,993,822 of record CM075741.1, read on the forward strand.
ATTTATTCGCAGGATTTAAATGGCCCGACCGGCATTTATAGCCTATCCCTAAAGTGGTGGCAAGCTACATACTTGCAGTCCATGTGATGTACATATGAACATAGCAAATAGTTGCAGAATGAGACCATTCAGCCCTCAGGCCTGCTGTGTTATTCCTGAAGATCATGGCTGATCTGTTTGCATTTTGAATTCCACATTCCCTCGATTCCCTTACCTCCTGCCTCTGCCTGACCCCACCCCCCACTGCCCTCTGAGTCCAAAATCTCATGCCCTAGATCCCTCTGCATCTTGGAATTCTGCAGTTGTTCTCTATTAAAGTAATAATAAGTATAGGTACACCCACTATGCTGTTAGGGAATGAGTTACACAATTTTGACCTGGCAACAGTGAAACTGTCACATACATGCCTGGTCACCGTAATATAGGATAATGGAGGCACTGGAGAGGGTGCAGAGAAAATGATCTCAAACAGATCAGCATGGGACTGACAGTCTCCGTGTCTGTCTCAAATAAAGAAGGCTGAGGGGTGTGTGTGTGTGTCTCTCTCTCTCTCTGCGTGTGTGTGTGTGTCTCTCTCTCTCCGCGTGTGTGTGTCTCTCTCTCTCTCTCTCTCTCTGCATGTGTGTGTGTGTGTGTGTCTCTCTCTCTCCGCGTGTGTGTGTGTGTGTGTCTCTCTCCGCGTGTGTGTGTCTCTGTCTGTCTCTCCGCATATGCGTGTGTGTGTCTGTGTGTCTCTCTCTCTCTCTCCGCGTGTGTGTGTCTCTCTCTCCGCGTGTGTGTGTGTGTGTGTCTCTCTCTCTCCGCATGTGTGTGTGTGTGTGTGTCTCTCTCTCTCCGCATGTGTGTGTGTGTGTGTGTGCGTCTCTCTCTCTCCGCATGTGTGTGTGTGTGTGTGTGTGTGTCTCTCTCTCTCTCCGCGTGTGTGTGTCTCTCTCTCTCTCCGCATGTGTGTGTGTGTGTGTGTGTGTGTCTCTCTCTCTCTGCGTGTGTGTGTGCGTGTGTCTCTCTCTCTCTCTCTCCGCGTGTGTGTGTGTGTCTCTCTCTCTCTCTCTCCTGGCGTGTGTGTGTCTCTCTCTCTTGCTCCGCGTGTGTGTCTCTCTCCGTGTCTGTGTCTCTTTCTCTCTCTCTCTCTCCGCGTGTGTGTGTCTCTCTCTCTCTGCGTGTGTGTGTCTATCTCTCTCTCTCTCTCTCTGCGTGTGTGTGTCTATCTCTCTCTCTCTCTCCGCGTGTGTGTCTCTCTCTCTCTCTCTCCGCGTGTGTCTCTCTCTCTCTCTCTCCGCGTGTGTGTCTATCTCTCTCTCTCTCTCCGCGTGTGTGTCTATCTCTCTCTCCACGTGTGTGTGTCTATCTCTCTCTCTCTCTCCGCGTGTGTCTATCTCTCTCTCCGCGTGTGTGTGTCTCTCTCTCTCTCTCTCCGCATGTGTGTGTCTATCTCTCTCTCTCTCTCCGCGTGTGTGTGTCTATCTCTCTCTCTCCGCGTGTGTGTGTCTATCTCTCTCTCTCTCTCTCCGCGTGTGTGTGTCTATCTCTCTCTCCCGGCGTGTGTGTGTCTCTCTCTCTCTCTCTCCGCGTGTGTGTCTCTCTCCGTGTGTGTGTCTCTCTCTCCACGTGTGTGTGTCTATCTCTCTCTCTCTCTCTCCGCGTGTGTGTGTGTCTCTCTCTCTCTCCCGGCGTGTGTGTGTCTCTCTCTCTCTCTCTCTCCCGGCGTGTGTGTGTCTCTCTCTCTCTCCGCGTGTGTGTCTCTCTCTCTTGCTCCGCGTGTGTGTCTCTCTCCGCGTGTGTGTCTCTCTCCGCGTGTGTGTCTCTCTCCGCGTGTGTGTCTCTCTCCGCGTGTGTGTCTCTCTCCGCGTGTGTGTCTCTCTCCGCCTGTGTGTCTCTCTCCGCGTGTGTGTCTCTCTCCGCGTGTGTGTCTCTCTCCGCGTGTGTGTCTCTCTCCGCGTGTGTGTCTCTCTCCGCGTGTGTGTCTCTCTCCGCGTGTGTGTCTCTCTCTCTCCGCGTGTGTGTCTCTCTCTCTCCGCGTGTGTGTGTGTGTCTCTCTCTCTCCGCGTGTGTGTGTGTGTCTCTCTCTCTCCGCGTGTGTGTGTGTGTCTCTCTCTCTCCGCGCGCGTGTGTGTTTCTCTCTCTCTCCGTGCGCGCGTGTGTGTTTCTCTCTCTCTCCGTGCGCGCGTGTGTGTTTCTCTCTCTCTCCGTGCGCACGTGTGTGTTTCTCTCTCTGTCTGTTTCTCTGTCTGTCTGTGTCGCTCTCTCACAATACTGAGTTTCTGGATGGACGATTTTTTTCAGAGCACTCCGGTTGGGAAAGTGTTTTGTGAAATATGATGTTGTTTATCCAGCCCTTAACATTCTGACGGCTGGGAATGACATTCACTCCCTGAGAGACAGAGCCAGGATCTTCCAGCCCTGCCTAAATTCCCAACAGCAATATTCTGGTATTCAGTTAATTTGTGAAAACTCCATGAAAGTCCGAGTCCACAGGACTCTTAAATCAGCCTCGCAGGTGGAGGAGGTGGTCAAGAAGGCGTATGGTGTACTGGCCTTCATTAATCGAGGGATTGAGTTTAGGAGTCGGGAGGTAATGCTGCAACTTTACAGGACCCTTGTCAGGCCTCATTTGGAGTACTGTGCGCAGTTCTGGTCGCCTCACTATAGGAAAGACGTAGAAGCTATTGAAAGGGTGCAGAGGAGATTTACAAGGATGTTGCCTGGACTGGGAGGCATGCCTTATGAAGATAGGTTGAGGGAGCTGGGACTCTTTTCCCTGGAGAGGCGAAGGTTGAGAGGCGACCTGATAGAAGTTTATAAAATGTTGAGAGGAATAGATAGGGTGGATTCTCAGAGGCTATTTCCCCAGGTTGAAACGGTCGCTACGAAAGGACACAGATTTAAGGTGCGGGGAGGGAAGTACAGAGGTGATGTTAGGGGTAGGTTTTTCACTCAGAGGGTGGTGAGTGAATGGAATCGGCTGCCGTCAGTGGTGGTGGAGGCGAACTCGCTGGGGTCTTTTAAAAGACTTCTGGATGAGTATATGGGATTTAATGGGATTGGGAGTTATAGATAGGTCTATAAATTGGTAGGTATTAATGTGATCGGCGCAACTCGTGGGCCGAAGGGCCTGTTTGTGCTGTAATGTTCTATGACCTAAAGTCTGGAGATTTGAACCATCCTGTAAATATGTAAATGTTTCAATTCCTTGTCCAAATGTTAAAAGGTTTCCTGGTGGTGAGTTAAATTGGGGTTTATTTTATAAAAGAATATCAGTCACCTTTGCACACAGCTATCTAAACACAACTGACCCACGAGAAGTTGGAATATAAATCGAAGGCCAACTCAGTCCCATCCAGTGGGTTAGGCAATTCCCTCGAGCCCTACATCCCCTTCCCACTCCATCACTGCAGACAGAGCAGGAGACAGTGTAAACTCCCCTGTCTCTGGGAAACAATTAATAATCCACTATTCCTGGCAAGAGTTAGATTTAACCAACAAGAACCTATATTTTAAAACACTTATGTACACGACATCTGTTCCATAGAATCCCTACAGTGCAGAAGGAAGCCATTTGGCCCATCTAACCTGCACCAACTCTGTGAAGTAGCATCTTATAAAGGTGCACCCACCCTCCCAGCCTATCCCTGTAATCCCATGCATTTACCTACCATCTTGGGGACACTGAGGGACAATTTAGCATAGCCAACCCACTTAATCCTCAAATCTTTGGAGTGTGGGAGGAAATCAGAGCACCCAGAGGAAACCCACACAGACATGGGGAGAATGTACAAACTCCACACAGGCAGTCACCTGAGGCTGGAATCGAACCCAGGTCCCGAGCTAACCCACTGCTAACCATTTTTTTTAACCAAAAATATACTTTATTCATAAAAAAAAAACTCAATTAATCTATTTCAAATTTACTGGGCTTTGAATAGCAAACACAACGTGGAATCAAAATATTTTTACAGATCTGTACAAATTACAATGACTACATTTCAAAGCTTAAAAAACTATATCCATGCCTCAATATTTACAGATTTGTTCTGATTACAATGATTACATTTCAATACCTAAAACTTTCTACATGCCTCAGTTAATTACTGTGTGCCGTTAGTGCTCAGATTGGCACACAGTTACACAGGTCGAGGGTATTCTGCAGTTCCCGGGCCCTCGGTCTGCCTCTGTTAAAAGGCCTTACAGTGTGGCCTTTCCCCACTGTGCCTTTGCTCCAAGCTTCAGCCCGTCCCTCAGCACGTAGTCCTGGACCTTGGAATGTGCCAGTGTGCAACACTCGGTCGAGGACAGTTCGTTCAGCTGGAAGGTCAGCAAGATTCGGGCGGACCAAAGTGCGTCCTTCACCGAGTTGATGACCTTCCAGCAGCAGTTGATATTTGTCTCGGTGTGCGTTCCCGGAAACAGCCCGTAGAGCTCAGAGCTGTTGGGGATGAACCTCGACAAATACCACTGCATCTCACTCCAGACCTTCTTTGCAAAGGCACATTCCACAAGGAGATGTGCGACCGTCTCATCAGCCCCGCAGCCACTTCGAGGGCAGCGTGCGGTGTTGCTGAGACCTCGAGTGTGCATAAAGGATCTGACGGGGAGTGCCCTTCTCACCACCAGCCAAGCCAGATCTTGGTGCTTGTTTGTCAGTTCTGGTGATGAGGCGTTCTGCCAGATGACACTGACAGTCTGCTCAGGGAACCGTCCGACAGGATCCGCCATCTCCTTTTCTCTCAGGGCCCCAAGGATGTCACGCGCTGTGCCACCCAGTGAAATGATTTTCATCTTGGGGTGGGAGAGGCAGATGGTTATTAGGGAAATATTAAATCCACAAGACCATCTTTAGGGAAAGAAGGTGATACCAGAATTGAAAGAGTTAAATTACGAGGACATTCTGGATGGGATTGTTGCCTTTATGTTTAGGTTGTTGTGTGGCGATTATAAGGGTGTGTTAGGCTGAATGCAAAGAAGTCAATTGGTCTGATGGAGGAAACCAGAACAGGGAATAGACTCTAAGTTGTGGAGTAATGTCAGGGAGCTGGTCCTGACACAGAGGGAATGGAAACCAGGAATTCTCTCGCTCCAAAAATATTGTTGACACCAGGAGCTGGCGGGACTGAGCTTGATTGATTTTCATGACAGAGATTAATGGATATGAAGAGGCCTCAAGGCAAATGTTCCCAAAATCTGAGCTTGACCAGTGTAAACAGCCATGCCTTGTGCTGTCACACAGGCTGTAATTGGCGAAAGGATGAGGGGAATTAAATCCAAGGATGTGGGGTGGAGGTTCACGTCTTGATGTCTAACCTAACATTAGAGGAACAGAAAGAATTTAGAGAGCTTAGTGATGGGAAGAAGCTCAAAACTGGGACTTGTGCAGCACAAGAGAACATTTACTGGGTGTGGGCATTGTTAGTGAGGCTGATTTTATTGCTGTGAGATGGTGAGGGGGGAGTCACCTTCTCAAACCATGCTTCAGTTCAGCATCAACCCATTGGTGTGTGATTGGAATCACTGGGCCCCAAACTGGGTAAGAATGTGACAGGTTTACTGCCTAAAGGACACTCATTAACCAGTTGGCTTTTTTATGATCATCTAACAACTTCACAGTCACCTTTACTGAGAACAGCTTTTCATTTTTACATGTTATTTCAGCTGCCGTGCTGGAGTTTGAACTCTCATTCTCTGGATAATCCAGTGTAAGAGCCGTAGTAACCTATGTCCAATACAGCTACTCAAATCTCTGGGCGCTTTTGAGAGGGTAAATAGTGAGAGGTCACACCCAATGGGTAATGAGTTTCTCACAAGGGGCCTGAGGATTTTATCACTGAGAGAACTCGAGCACAGTAACTCCTGACACAGGTTGCAATATTAAAACATGGAAAGGCACAATTTCAATATATTGATTCTGGTGTTGAGAAGTTCAGATGGATTTGCTGTGTTAATCAGTTTAAAACAGCTGTTTGATTGGCAATCTCCCCAAGGACACTTGAGTCATTTTTAGTCTAGATTATGTTCTGCATTAAAATGGTGCTGATAAGATTTGATCTTACAGAATTGAAAAGGAGGGAAGTTATGCTAAACCTTGGTTAGACCACATTTTTTTATTTATTCGCAGGATTTAAATGGCCCGACCGGCATTTATAGCCTATCCCTAAAGTGGTGGCAAGCTACATACTTGCAGTCCATGTGATGTACATATGAACATAGCAAATAGTTGCAGAATGAGACCATTCAGCCCTCAGGCCTGCTGTGTTATTCCTGAAGATCATGGCTGATCTGTTTGCATTTTGAATTCCACATTCCCTCGATTCCCTTACCTCCTGCCTCTGCCTGACCCCACCCCCCACTGCCCTCTGAGTCCAAAATCTCATGCCCTAGATCCCTCTGCATCTTGGAATTCTGCAGTTGTTCTCTATTAAAGTAATAATAAGTATAGGTACACCCACTATGCTGTTAGGGAATGAGTTACACAATTTTGACCTGGCAACAGTGAAACTGTCACATACATGCCTGGTCACCGTATTATAGGATAATGGAGGCACTGGAGAGGGTGCAGAGAAAATGATCTCAAACAGATCAGCATGGGACTGACAGTCTCCGTGTCTGTCTCAAATAAAGAAGGCTGAAGGGTGACCTAATAGATTTAAAATTGTGAAGGTTTTAATAAAGTGGACACGGAAAATGTTTTCTCCTGTGGGGAAGAGCACAACTTGAGACCATCAGTAAAAGACTGGGGAGAATGTGGGACTCGCTGCCATGGAAGGGTAGGGAGAATGTGGGACTCGCTCCCCACGGAGGGGTGGGGAGAATGTGGGACTCGTTCCCACGGAGGGGTGGGGAGAATGTGGGACTCGCTGCCATGGTGGGGTGGGGAGAATGTGGGACTTGCTCCCCACGGAGAGGTGAGGAGAATGTGGGACTCATTCCCACGGAGGGGTGGGGAGAATGTGGGACTCGCTGCCAATGTGGGGTAGGGAGAATGTGGGACTCGCTCCCCACGGAGGGGTGGGGAGAATGTGGGACTTGCTCCCCACGGAGGGGTGGGGAGAATGTGGGACTCGCTGCCATGGAGGGGTGGGGAGAATGTGGGACTCGCTCCCCACGGAGGGGTGGGGAGAATGTGGGACTTGCTCCCCACGGAGGGGTGGGGAGAATGTGGGACTCGCTCCCCACGGAGGGGTGGGGAGAATGTGGGGCTCGCTCCCCACGGAGAGGTGAGGAGAATGTGGGACTCACTCCCCACGGAGGGGTGGGGAGAATGTGGGACTCGCTCCCCACGGAGGGGTGGGGAGAATGTGGGACTCGCTCCCCACGGAGGGGTGGGGAGAATGTGGGACTCGCTCCCACGGAGGGGTGGGGAGAATGTGGGACTCGCTCCCCACGGAGGGGTAGGGAGAATGTGGGACTCGCTCCCCACGGAGGGGTGGAGAGAATGTGGGACTCGCTCCCCACGGAGGGGTGGGGAGAATGTGGGACTCGCTCCCCACGGAGGGGTGGGGAGAATGTGGGACTCGCTCCCCACGGAGGGGTGGGGAGAATGTGGGACTTGCTCCCATGGGGAGTGGTTGAAGTGAATAGCATCGATACATTTAAGGGAAATTAAACTAACGTATAAATTAGAACAGATTGCAATCGAAGATTTAGATGAGGAAAGATGGCACAAGAATGAAGTGGAATATAAACAGCACATGAGGACAGCAAATGTTGTCCCATTGTTTAAGAAGGGGAGAAGAGACTTCGCTGGGAATTATAGACCGGTGAGTCTTACTTCTGTGGTGGGTAAGGTTTTGGAAAGGATTATTAGAGACAGGATTTATAGTTATTTGGAGAGTAATGAGTTGATTAGAGACAGTCAGCATGGTTTTGTAGCGGGTAGGTCATGCCTTACTAACCTTATCGAGTTCTTTGAAAAAGTGACCAAAGACGTGGATAGGGGTAAGGCAGTCGATGTGGTGTATATGGATTTTAGCAAGGTGTTTGATAAGGTTCACCATGGTAGGCTTCTGCAGAAAATGCAGATGTATGGGATTGGGGGTGATCTAGGTAATTGGATCAGGAATTGGCTAGCAGATAGGAGACAGAGGATGGTGGTTGATGGTAAATATTCGTCATGGAGTTCAGTTACGAGTGGTGTGCCTCAGGGATCTGTTTTGGGGCCACTGCTGTTTGTAATTTTTATTAATGATCTGGATGAGGGTATAGTTGGGTGGATTAGTAAGTTTGCTGATGACACCAAAGTCGGAGGTGTGGTAGATTGTGAGGAAGGGTGTCATAGTTTGCAGGGTGACTTAGAAAGGTTACAGAGCTGGGCCGCGAGGTGGCGGATGGAGTTTAATGTGGAGAAGTGTGAGGTAATTCATTTCGGTAGGAATAACAGATGTGTTAAGTATAGGGCTAACGGGAGGGCTTTGAATAGTGTGGAGGAGCAGAGGGATCTAGGTGTATGTGTACATAGATCCCTGAAAGTTGGGAATCAAGTAGATAAGGTTGTTAAGAAGGCATACGGTGTCTTGGCGTTTATTGGTAGGAGGATTGAATTTAGGAGTCGCAGCGTCATGATGCAACTGTACACAACTCTGGTGCGGCCACACTTGGAGTTTTGTGTGCAGTTCTGGTCCCCACATTACAGGAAGGATGTAGAGGCTTTGGAGAGGGTGCAGAGGAGGTTTACCAGGATGTTGCCTGGTATGGAGGGGAGATCCTATGAGGAGAGACTGAGAGATTTGGGGTTGTTTTCGCTGGAAAGAAGGCGGCTAAGAGGGGATCTCATTGAAACATATAAGATGATTAGAGGTTTAGACAGGGTAGATAGTGATAGCCTTTTTCCTAGGATGGAGAAAGCGAGCACGAGGGGGCACGACTTTAAATTAAGGGGGGGTAGTTATAGGACTGATGTCAGGGGTAGGTTCTTTACCCAGAGGGTGGTGAGGGACTGGAATGCCCTGCCAGCTGCAGTTGTAAATGCACCTAGTTTGGGGGCGTTTAAGAGATCTGTGGATAGGTTTATGGACGAAAAGGGATTGGTTTAGGCTAGTGGGTCATTGTTTTGTAACTGGTCGGCGCAACATCGTGGGCCGAAGGGCCTGTTCTGCGCTGTAATGTTCTATGTTCTATGTTCTACATGGGCTGAGCTGGCTGAATTTGCCTATTTCTGTGCTGTGTATCCTACCTACTCATGGGAGAGGATATGAAAAGGGAGAATATAAAGGGATCTGGGGGCAAGAGTGCAGAAATGGCAGTCAGATTGTTTAACCAGTGTCTATAATTGGTGCTGTTCCAATCAGTTGAATGACCCACTATGCTCTGGTTTCTGTGATCTGAATTTAAAACAGGTAATAAATTCTCACTGTCCCCATCAAACACTCCCAGGACAGGTACACCACGGGGTTAGATACAGAGTAAGAACATAAGAACATAAGAAATAGGAGCAGGAGTAGGCCATCTGGCCCTTCGAGCCTGCCCCGCCATTCAATAAGATCATGGCTGATCTGTCGTGACTCAGCTCCACCTTCCCGCCCTCTCCCCATAACCCTTAATCCCTTCTCTTATCAAAAACCCATCAACCCGTTTCTTAAAAATATTTAGCGAGGTAGCCTCCACCACTTCAACGGGCAGAGAATTCCAGAGATTCACCACCCTTTGAGTGAAGAAGTTCCTCCTCAACTCTGTTCTAAACCGCCTCCCCTTTACCTTGAGGCTGTGCCCCCTAGTCCTACTGTCTTTTTTGAGCGAAGCTCCCTCTACACTGTCCCCCCCATCAAATACTCCCAGGGCAGGTACAGCACGGGGTTAGATACAGAGTAAAGCTCCCTCTACACTGTCCCCTTCAAACACTCCCAGGACAGGGACAGCACGGGGTTAGATACAGAGTAAAGCGCCCTCTACACTGTCCCCATCAAACACTCCCAGGACAGGGACAGCACGTGGTTAGATACAGAGTAAAGCTCCCTCTACACTGTCCCCATCAAACACTCCCAGGACAGGTACAGCACGGGGTTAGATACAGAGTAAAGCTCCCTCTACACTGTCCCCCCCATCAAACACTCCCAGGACAGGTACAGCACGGGGTTAGATACAGAGTAAAGCTCCGTCTACACTGTCCCCCCCATCAAACACTCCCAGAACAGGTACAGCACGGGGTTAGATACAGAGTAAAGCTCCTTCTCCACTGTCCTCCCATCAAACACTCCCAGGACAGGTACAGCACGGGGTTAGATACAGAGTAAAGCTCCCTCTACACTGTCCCCCCATCAAAAACTCCCAGGACGGGCACAGCACAGAATTCGATACAGAGTAAAGCTCCCTCTATCAGTTGTATCTCAGTGAGAATTGAGCCTCTGGGGAAGGAGAGGAATGATGTGGGTATGCCGGCGTTGGACTGGCGTAAACACAGTAAAAAGTCTGACAACACCAGGTTTTAGTCCAACCGATTTATTTGATAATATCCTCACAAGCTTTCGGGGTTGACCCCTTCACCTGACGAAGGGGCTAACCCCGAAAGCTTGTAAGTATATTATCAAATAAATAGGTTGGACTAAAACCTGGTGTTGTCAGACTTTTTACTGAAGGAGAGGAAAGCAGGTTTGTTAGAACATAGAAAAACTACAGCACAAACAGGCTCTTCGGCTCAAGTGGCGCCGATCATATCTCTATATGAGGCGGCACGGTAGCACAGTGGTTAGCACTGCTGCTTCACAGCTCCAGGGTCCTGGGTTCGATTCCCGGCTCGGGTCACTGCCTATGTGGAGTTTGCACATTCTCCTCGTGTCTGCGTGGGTTTTCTCCGGGTGCTCCGGTTTCCTCCCACAGTCCAAAGATGTGCGGGTTAGGTTCATTGGCTATGCTAAAATTGCCCCTTAGAGTCCTGGGATGTGTAGGTTAGAGGGATTAGCAGGTAAATGTGTAGGGATATGGGGATAGGGTCTGGGTGGGATTGTGTTCGGTGCAGACTCGATGGGCCGAAGGGCCTGTTTCTGCACTGTAGGGTTCTATGGTTTCTACCTACTAGGCTTACCTATAACCCTCAATCTTACTAAGTCCTATGTACTGATCCAGAAGTCTCTTAAAATACCCCATCAAATTTGCCTCCACCACCACCGCCAGCAGCCAATTCCACTCACTCATCACCCTCTGATTGAAAAACCTACCCCTGATATCTCCTCTGTACCTGCTCCCCAGCACCTTAAACCCGTGTCCTCTTGTTCCAACCGTTTCAGCCCTGGGGAAAAGCCTCTGAGAATCCACCCAATCAGTACCTCTCAACACCTTATACACCTCTATCGGGTGTTGTTTGCTGCTTAGTCAGAGGCTGCAGTGTAAATCAGGGCAGTAACACCCGGTTCTCCATCCAACAGGCTTGCTGTCCTACATCGAGTCCCATCTGCTGTTTGCATTCTGCAGTATCCGTGCTTCCTGTCTCCTGCATGCTCGCCTGCTTAATCAAACTCTGCACTGTCCTGCACATTATTTTCAGCAGACGCCAGTTGGACGAATTCTGAACCGTTTCTCACAGGATATGGAGTCGATTGATGATGAGATCCCAGAGTGTGTGGAAGATCTGCTGCTGTGCTTTTTTGAAGTGCTGTCTGCTGTGCTGGTGCTGGCTTACTCCGTTCCGTTCTCTCTTCTGGCTTCTGTTCCAGTCGCTTGCCTGTATTTTTTCTTCCAGGTATTCGGGATGTGCCCTGAGAAGTCGATCTTGCAGAGCGTCCTGTCCCTTAGAAATAGTTTCTCTGCTAACTAGTACACAGAATTTCAGATAAGTCCAGCCTTGGTGGTGTTTGGTTTGGTGACTGCAGTTGGGATGAATACTGGGACTGAGGTTTGAGAGAGAGAGCATCTAACCCAGCTTGCAGGTGCAGCAGGTGGTCAGGAAGGCGAATGGGATGCTGGCCTTCATAGCGAGGGGGATTGAATATAAAAGTAGGGAGGTCTTGCTGCAGCTGTATAGGGCATTGGTGAGGCCGCAGCTGGAGTACTGTGTGCAGTTTTGGGCGCCGCACCTGCGCAAGGATATTTTGGCCTTGGAGGGAGTGCAGAGGAGGTTTACTAGGCTGATACCAGAGTTGAGGGGGTTGAGCTATGAGGAGAGGCTGAACGAACTGGGCTTGTACTCGTTGGAGTTTAGAAGAATGAGGGGAGATCTCATTGAGACGTATAAGATGATGAATGGGATGGATAGGATAGAGGTGGAGAGACTCTTCCCGCTCAAAAAAGACAGTAGGACTAGGGGGGCACAGCCTCAAGATAAAGGGGGGGGAGGGGGCGGTTTAGAACAGAGTTGAGGAGGAACTTCTTCACTCAAAGGGTGGTGAATCTCTGGAATTCTCTGCCCGTTGAAGTGGTGGAGGCTGCCTCGCTAAATATTTTTAAGACGCAGGTTGATGGGTTTTTGATAAGAGAGGGGATTAAGGGTTATGGGGAGAGGGCGGGAAAGTGGAACTGAGCCACGACAGATCAGCCATGATCTTATTGAATGGCGGGGCAGGCTCGAAGGGCTAGATGGCCTACTCCTGCTCCTATTTCTTATGTTCTTAATTTCCCTGAAACCAGAACCCAACACAAGACTCCAGTTTCAGAAGAAAGAATAAATCCCACATAAATAAAATATTTTGAATAGTTGTTATAAGAACATAAGAAATAGGAGCAGGAGCATCTAGCCCTTAGAGCCTGCCCCGTCATTCAATAAGATCATGGCTGATCTGTCGTGGCTCAGTTCCACATTCCCGCCCTCTCCCCATAACCCTTAATCCCCTCGCTTATCAAAAACACAGCTCTACCTCTCTAATTTAAATGATCTTTAATCTCTTGCCCTTTGAACTGGTTCCAGTCTGTGCCAGGGTCTCACCCAGTCCCAGTTTTGACCTGATCTCAGTATCTGACTCAGTCAGTCACTCCCTGTAACAGACTGACTGAACCTTGCCTCATGAGGAAAGTGAGACTGGAGTGAATGTGTGGGAGGAATTGAAAAACGAAAGCTGAAAGCAGCTGTGATAATTGGCTTCTCAAATGAATTGTGTTGGCCTGGGTTCAGCAGATCTCTTGCTCCAGCACTTTTCTCTCACTCTCTCCCTTCTCCCTCTCTGTCTCCTGCCTCTATCCCTGCAAGTCCAATACATCATGTTATTTGCACTTTCTTCATCCAATCCCTTTGCCACTATCAACCTCAGTCTGAGAGGGGAATGTATTTTTTGGGGTGTTTGCTGAGGGAAAGTCGGGTTTTGGTATGAGCTGTAGACAGACTCTATTACAGTGAGGCTCCTGTTACTTGGCTGGTCTTGGTGGTATTGAAGGGGAGTGAGTAATCGGGGATTAGAGATTTATCCAATTTGCACACCTGAATCTACCTGTGTGTTTGCATTCCCGAGCCTGGGACTAACCCTGCAAATCAAAATCAGATAAACAAACCATCTGGTCATTATAGAACATTACAGCGCAGAACAGGCCCTTCGGCCCACGATGTTGCGCCGACCAATTAAAAAAGCAATGACCCTCTAACCTAAACCAATCCCTTTCCATCCATAAACCTATCTACAGATTTCTTAAACGCCCCCAAACTAGGCGCATCTACAACTGCAGCAGGCAGGGCATTGTAGTCTACATAAATGACTTGGAAGAGGACGTAGGTGGTGTGATTAGCAAGTTTGCTGATGACACCAAGATGGCAGGGTTGGCGGGTACTGAACTGGATTGTCAGGTGATACAACAGGATATAGATAGGTTGGTGCAGTGGGCAGATAGGTGGCAGATGGCATTTAATCCTGACAAATGCGAGGTGATGCATTTTGGACGGAATAATGCAGAGAGGAGCTATGAGATTAAAGGGAGGCCGATTAGGAGTATTGACATACAGAGGGACCTGGGAGTGCAGGTTCACAAATCCATGAAGGTTGCGTCACAAGTGGAGAAGGTTGTTAGGAAGGCTTATGGGATGTTGGCCTTTATAGGAAGGGGCATAGAGTATAAAAGCTGCTGTCTAATGCTTCAGTTGTACAGAACGTTGGTTAGACCGCATTTGGAGTACTGCGTCCAGTTCTGGTCACCTTACTACCGGAAGGACGTGGAGTCTCTGGAAAGGATGCAGAGGAGGTTTACCAGGATGTTGCCTGGCATGGGGGGACTGGGTTACGAGGAGAGGTTGAGGAAACTGGGACTATTCTCCTTGGAAAGGCGGAGATTGAGAGGGGACATGATAGAAGTATATAAGATAATGAAGGGAATAGATAGAGTTAATAGTGAGAGACTGCTCCCTAGACTGGGTACGAACACGAGAGGTCATCATTTAAGGGTGAGGGGGGAGAGGTATAATTTGGAGGTGAGAAGAAGGTTCTTTACGCAGAGAGTTGTGGGGGTCTGGAACGCGCTACCGAGTAGGATGGTGGAGGCAGGAACATTGGACTCGTTTAAGATGCAGTTAGATAGGCACATGAGTGAAACGAGAATGGAGGGATATGGTAGGGGCTATTAAATAGGGTTAAACCTCAGGAGACACCGGAAAGGCAGGCTGTAAGATTAATATTTTTGTCTTTATTCCACAGGTGGAGGTCCACCTCGTGTCAAACGAGGGGCATTCACACGGCGGGTCGTGCATGGGCTGCTCTTGGAAGTTCCAGGAGTGGCCTAGTACTTCATGTCGGTGTGTGTGCTTGATCCTGGACCGGTAGATGGGCGCCGCAACAGCTCAGTGACCAGCACTGCTGGCTGTGCAGGCACATGGATTTGGGCCTGTGTCTGTGGGAGTTTGCGCATTCTCCCTGTGGTTGCGTGGGTTTCCTCCCACATCCCAAAGATGTGCGCTCAGGCTAATCGGTTTTTACCAAATTGACACTATTCTCCCCTGAATCTGACTGAGTAGGGTTCCATTCGTAGACATGCAGGGTAGAATAGGTGTAGGGTGATGTGGCGGCGCGGGCTCGTTGGGCCGAAGGGCCTGTTTCCCGTGCTGGGTTGTTCTTTGTTCTTGTTCCAATCCCTCACCACCCTCTGGGTAAAGAACCTACCCCTGACATCCGTCCTATAACTACCCCCCCTTAATTTAAAGCTATGCCCCCTCGTGCTAGCTTTCTCCATCCAAGGAAAAAGGCTATCACTGTCCATCCTATCTAAACCTCTAATCATCTTATATGTTTCAATAAGGTCCCCTCTTAGCCGCCTTCTTTCTAACGAAAACAACCCCAAATCCCTCAATCTCTCCTCATAGGATCTCCCCTCCATACCAGGCAACATCCTGGTAAACCTCCTCTGCACCCTCTACATTGCCTCCACATCCTTCCTGTAATGTGGGGACCAGAACTGCACACAATACTCCAAGTGCGGCCGCACCAGAGATGTGTACAGTTGCATCATGACGCTGCGACTCCTAAATTCAATCCCCCTACCAATAAACACCAAGACACCGTCTGCCTTCCTAACTACCTTATCTACTTGATTCCCAACTTTCAGGGATCTATGTACACATACACCTAGATCCCTCTGTTCGTCAACACTATTCAGAGTCCTCCCGTTAGCCCTATACTCTACACATCTGTTATTCCTGCCAAAGTGAATTACCTCACATTTTTCCTCATTAAACTCCATCCGCCACCTCTCGGCCCAGCTCTGCAACTTGTCCAAGTCTCTCTGTAAACTATGACACCCTTCCTCACAATCTACCACACCTCCGACTTTGGTGTCATCAGCAAATTTACTAATCCACCCAACTATACCCTCATCCAGATCATTAATAAAAATTACAAACAGCAGTGGCCCCAAAACAGATCCCTGAGGCACACCACTCGTAACCGAAACATTGCAGTTGTGGAATCTTGCATGTTAACTGCTGTGTTTGTTATGATTTAAAATTGGCTAAAGCACCTTGAAACATCCAGTGGTTGTGAAACACTGTATAAATGTAAATCTTTCTTGCTTTCCTTCCTCTCCCTGATGCATGTGTGGTTGTGTGTCCCTTGTATGTTCTCTGTGTCCTTTCATTATTCTCCCTCTTCTTGCACAGGGCTCTTCATATTTGTGACCAGCAGTCTGAGCCAGGCATATTGTATGCTCATGGCCTCAAAGTACCTACACCTCAACCTGCTTGAGCATGTCCTCTGTTGTTCTCTGTCCTTCTTCGAGTCAAATCCCACTGGGAGGATACTGAATCGCTTTGGTAAAGATATGGATACAATTGATATCAACATTCCACAAAGCATTGACATATGGATTCGCTGCCTCTTGTACACACTCATAGTCCTGATTATTTGCTGCTCATTGAGTCCAGCCTTCTTCCTAGTGATTATCCCATTGCTGCTCTTCTATTGGCTGGCTCAGGTAAATAAAACAGAGTTTTATTTACAGGAAGGATAGACTATGAAGCTAAACTAGCACTAATTATAAAAATGGACAGTAAGAGTTTTTATAAATATATAAAGAGGAGGAGGCTGACGAGTGAATGTTGGACCCTTAGAGGATGAGAGGGGGGATTTAGTGGTGGGGGATGAGGAAATGGCTGAGGTTTTAAATAAGTTTTTTGCCTTGGTTTTCACGGAGGAGGACACGAATAGTTTGCCAGACATTAAAGACAGAAGGATGGTAGGAGTTGAGGGCCTGAATGTGATTACTGTCACTAGAGAGGTAGTGCTTGACCGACTAGCGGGACTGATGGTGGACAAATCCCCAGGACCGGATGGAATGCATCCCAGGGTTCTGAAGGAAATGCCGGTGGATGTGGGTATGCCGGTGTTGGACTGGGGTAAACACAGTAAAAAGTCTGACAACGCCAGGTTTTCGTCCAACTGATTTATTTGATAGTAAACTCACAAGCTTTCGGGTTAGTCCCTTCGTCAGGTGAATGGAGAGTTCTGGTCTCAGACAGAGCATATAAAGCACAGACAGTTTACAGATTACTGATTAGAATGCGAATCTTTACACCTAACCTGCTGTTCAAGTCCTGAAGTGGCTGATAATGTGAGTGGAAGGAGCACTGATCACAGTTTAAAGAGATGTGTATTCTCTCGAGACAGTACAGTAAGTGAGGTTTTGCAAACCCAGGCAAGTCACGGGGGTTACAGATAGTGCGACATGTAACCCCCGTGACTTGCCTGGGTTTGCAAAACCTCACTTACTGTACTGTCTGGAGACAATACACATCTCTGTAACCTGTGATCAGTACTCCTTCCACACACATTGTCAGCCACTTCAGGACTTGAACAGCAGGTTAGGTGTAAAGATTCGCATTCTAATCAGTAATCTGTAAACTGTCTGTGCTTTATATGCTCTGTCTGAGGCCAGAACTCTCCATTCACCTGACGAAGGGACGAACCCGAAAGCTTGTGAGTTTACTATCAAATAGATCGGTTGGACTAAAACCTGGTGTTGTCAGACTTTTTACTCTGAACGAAATGGCAGAGGTGATAGTAGATGCCTTAGTGATTATTTACCAAACTTCACTGGATTCCGGGGAAGTGCTGGAAGATTGGAAAACGGCTAATGTTACGCCGCTGTTTAAAAAAGGTAGCAGGCAAAAGGCAGGGAATTATAGGCCGGTTAGTTTAACGTCTGTTGTTGGAAAAATGCTGGAATCCGTCATC
Organism: Prionace glauca; assembly: GCA_037974335.1. NCBI lineage: Eukaryota > Metazoa > Chordata > Chondrichthyes > Carcharhiniformes > Carcharhinidae > Prionace > Prionace glauca. The sequence goes on from CM075741.1 coordinate 2,011,380, forward strand.
AAAGAAGAAATAGCGAGGCACCTAGAGAAGAATGGTTTGATCGAGCAGACGCAGCACGGATTCATTAAGGGGAAGTCGTGTTTGACAAATTTATTGGATTTTATGAGGATGTGACTAGTGTGGTAGACAGAGGGGAACCGGTGGATGTGGTGTTTCTTGATTTTCAGAAGGCATTTGACAAGGTGCCACACAAAAGGTTGTTACAGAAGGTTAGGGTGCACAGAGTTGGGGGTAGGGTGTTAGCGTGGATAGAGGATTGGTTGTCTAATAGGAAGCAGAGAGTTGGTATCAATGGGTGCTATTCTGGTTGGTGGTTGGTGACTAGTGGAGTGCCCCAGGGATCGGTGCTGGGGCCTCAGCTATTTACCATTTATATAGATGATCTGGAGGAGGGGGCTGAGTGTAGGGTGACGAAATTTGCTGATGACACAAAGTGGAAAAGCAAATTGTGCGGAGGGTGTGGAAAGTCTGCAGAGGGATCTGGATAGGCTGATCAAGAAGGTGAATGAAATGTTGGCCTTTATAGCGAGGGGAATAGAATATAAAAGTAGGGAGGTCTTGCTGCAACTGTACAGGGTACTGGTGAGGCCGCAGCTGGAGTACTGTGTGCAGTTTTGGTTGCGCAAGGATATATTGGCCTTGGAGGGAGTGCAGAGGAGGTTCACTAGGCTGATACCGGAGATGAGGGGGTTAGACTATGAAGAGAGACGAAATAGACTGGGTCTGTACTTGTTGGAGTTTAGAAGGATGAGGGGGGATCTTATAGAGACGTATAAGATAATGAAGGGGATGGATAGGGTAGAGGTAGAGAGATTCTTCCTGCTCAGAAATGACAGTAGGACTAGAGGGCACAGCCTCAAGATAAGCAGGGGCGGGGGGGGGGGGGGGGGGGCAGTTTAGAACTGAGTTGAGGAGAAACTTCTTCACTCAAAGGGTGGTGAATCTCTGGAATTCTCTGCCCATTGAAGTGCTGGAGGCTGCCTCGCTAAATATATTTAAGACACGGGTAGATAGGTTTTTGGTAGGCAAGGGGATTAAGGGTTATGGGGAGAAAGCGGGAAAGTGGAACTGAGCCACGACAGATCAGCCATGATCTTATTGAATGGTGGGGCAGGCTCGAAGGGCTAGATGGCCTACTCCTGCTCCTATTTCTTATGTTCTTATGAGTTCTCAGCTGCTGGAACTTGGGAATCACCGAGAGAAGGTGGATTATTTGGCTGGGATTTAAGTTAATTGTGACTTAAAGGATGATCCTGCTGCTCCAGTGTCTTACATTAGACAGGATGATAAGAGGGTCCGGCTTCCAGCTCACTTCCATTTCTCCACCATTCCCAGACAACTCCAAATAGTGAGAGTGTTCAACCCTCCCCCACCATCACAAGCTGATTATACCTGTGCTCTGCCTGAACTCTATCACCGCCACACGGACCCAGGGGTCAGTGCCAAGTGAGCGCCACGCTGTCAGAGGGTCAGTGCTGAGGGAGTGCCGCACTGTCAGAGGGTCAGTGCTGAGGGAGTGCCACACTGTCAGAGGGTCAGTGCTGAGTGAGCGCCACACTGTCAGAGGGTCAGTGCTGAGGGAGTGCCGCACTGTCAGAGGGTCAGTGCTGAGTGAGCGCCGCACTGTCAGAGGGTCAGTGCTGAGGGAGTGCCGCACTGTCAGAGGGTCAGTGCTGAGGGAGTGCCGCACTGTCAGAGGGTCAGTGCTGAGGGAGTGCCGCACTGTCAGAGGGTCAGTGCTGAGGGAGTGCCGCACTGTCAGAGGGTCAGTGCTGAGGGAGTGCCGCACTGTCAGAGGGTCAGTGCTGAGGGAGTGCCGCACTGTCAGAGGGTCGGTGCTGAGGGAGTGCCGCACTGTCAGAGGGTCGGTGCTGAGGGAGTGCCGCACTGTCAGAGGATCGGTGCTGAGGGAGTGCCGCACTGTCAGAGGGTCAGTGCAGAGGGAGTGCCGCACTGTCAGAGGGTCAGTGCAGAGGGAGTGCCGCACTGTCAGAGGGTCAGTGCAGAGGGAGTGCCGCACTGTCAGAGGGTCAGTGCTGAGGGAGTGCCGCACTGTCAGAGGGTCAGTGCTGAGGGAGTGCCGCACTGTCAGAGGGTCAGTGCTGAGGGAGTGCCGCACTGTCAGAGGGTCAGTGCTGAGGGAGTGCCGCACTGTCAGAGGGTCAGTGCTGAGGGAGTGCCGCACTGTCAGAGGGTCAGTGCTGAGGGAGTGCCGCACTGTCAGAGGGTCAGTGCTGAGGGAGTGCCGCACTGTCAGAGGGTCAGTGCTGAGGGAGTGCCGCACTGTCAGAGGGTCAGTGCTGAGGGAGTGCCGCACTGTCAGAGGGTCAGTGCTGAGGGAGTGCCGCACTGTCAGAGGGTCAGTGCTGAGGGAGTGCCGCACTGTCAGAGGGTCAGTGCTGAGGGAGCGCCGCACTGTCAGAGGGTCAGTGCTGAGGGAGCGCCGCACTGTCAGAGGGTCAGGGCCGAGGGAGCGCCGCACTGTCAGAGGGTCAGTGCCGAGGGAGTGCCGCACTGTCAGAGGGTCAGTGCTGAGGGGGTGCCGCACTGTCAGAGGGTCAGTGCTGAGGGAGTGCCGCACTGTCAGAGGGTCAGTGCTGAGGGAGTGCCGCACTGTCAGAGGGTCAGTGCTGAGGGAGTGCCGCACTGTCAGAGGGTCAGTGCTGAGGGAGTGCCGCACTGTCAGAGGGTCAGTGCCGAGGGAGTGCCGCACTGTCAGGGGGTCAGTGCTGAGGGAGTGCCGCACTGTCAGAGGGTCAGTGCTGAGGGAGTGCCGCACTGTCAGAGGGTCAGTGCTGAGGGAGTGCCGCACTGTCAGAGGGTCAGTGCTGAGGGAGTGCCGCACTGTCAGAGGGTCAGTGCCGAGGGAGTGCCGCACTGTCAGGGATGCCATTTTTTAAATGAGACATTAAGCCAAGGCTGTGTTTGCTTGACTGGATGTTGACAATCTTATGGCAATACTTCGAAGAAGAGCAAGGGAAGAGCAGTGAATTGGGACCCAGCAAGTGGGGAGTGGGGTGGTGGTAGTCACTAAAAGGTAGCCGTTGTAAGCCTAGAGCACCAGGCTTTACTTGGCCACACAGCAGAGCTTCCCACCCACAGGTAAAACACCAGTGTAGGAGGAAGGAGGTCACTGGAGTTGTTGAGGCAGACTCCAGATAAGGTAGTCATCTGTCACCTTTCTCACCTCCTTGCAGAATGGCCTTGTCCTTCTCAGCCTGCCTGTAAACGCTGGTAAAATTCAGCACATTGTTTCACAGGATTTCCTTCCACAAATGCAGCCTTTTTTCTGTTACTGTCACTTGGGATCCTCAACCTCACCACTGTTTTTGACAATCGATTTTACCAATCTCCTCCTATCCCACTTGACTGCTGTCTGTTCCAGTGGGATGGCCTCATTAGTCCCAGTCTGTCCCATCTGATTATAGACTCAGTGGCCTCCTTCTCCTCAGTGACAGTATCTGTTGATGCAGGGATCTCCCCAGCACCCCTCCCAATTCTTTCTCACTCTCTGTCCCTGCTTGCCTTCTGCAGTTTCCTCCACTTTAATGTTGGATCTTTGGTCACAGCAGACACTCCATTCCTCTCCCCAGTAACTGAAGCAGGACCAGACTGCTTTTCACTTTGGTGTCATGTTTACAGCACAGGAGGCCATTTAACCCTCTGTGCCACTGCTGACCCCAGGTTATATCCGACCACCTATCTACATCATCACTACAATGATTTATTTCCGCCTCGGTAACGTTGTCTGACTTCATTCCTGCTGCAGTTTCTCTCAGCTTGCCTATTCCATTTCATCCTCTTCCACATTCCACCCTCTGTAAAGTTGAGGTCACTAAAATTCACACCAAGTTGCAGTCCCCATACCCGCTGTCCCAGGATTGGCTGCCAGCACAGGAAGGCTTTAACTTTCAAATTCTAGACTTCAATTTTTAAATCTCTCCATTCCCCCCCCCCCCCTCCCTTATCTCTGCACCCTCCTCCAGCCCCACAACCCCGAGATTTGGGGCTCCTCTAATTCTGGCTTTTGTGTGTCCGCAGTTATCATCTCTTCACCATTAGCCTATGGTCTAAGCTCTGGAGTTTCTTCCCGGTGTGTCTCTGCTTCTCCAGATCTTGATCCTTGTTTAAGGCGCTCCTTATAATCAAACTCTGACAAAGCTTTTGGTCACTTGCTTCATTTATCCCCTTTTTTTGCTCGTCCTATTGATAATTGTTCTAGTCAGGTGACTTTAGGCATTATCCTTCATTGTAGGCGCTGTATGGATTCAAGTTGTAGATTTGACTGACTGCTGTCTGCACAGTGAGTTGTGAGTGTACTCAGGGAAGCTGGGGGTGGGGAGGGCACAAACTGAGCAGGCAGAGGGCAGGATTTCTAATTTAGGGATTAGCTTCAGACTGAAACTTGGATTATTCAAAGCTTCATACCAGTTTCTCAACAATTTCAGAACAAATGATTCCTTACGTTTAAGCATTGAGAAATGATGATTTATTTTGCTGCCCCTTTGAAAAGTGGCCTTGTCCATCAGACCCCTTCCCAGTTTATTACTGTCTAATCTAACCGTGTCACACCTTACTGAGCTTCCTCCTTTCTTGCCTAGCCTCTGCAGCCATGTTGCTTTGTGTCAGTTTTCTGAGCTTGATTGGCACACTAATAATGGGGAAATTGACCAGGAATCATGCCCCTGGTCAGTGTTCAGTGTGGGTGGGGGAGGGATGGAAATGTTTGTGTATCAGTGTGTGTGGAAGTGAGAGTTTATCTGTCCATAGAATAGGTCTGGTCTGATCTCTTCCCCTCTCTTTGCTGTAACCAGTGCCCCTACTTATTTCTGTGTGCCTGAATTAGCAATCAGCTTGATATTTTGATGATGTTACACACAGTCTCCCTTCCTTATTCTAACCACCGCTGTTATGTTTTTATTTTGATTTCTAATCGCCAGCGGTTCTATGTGGCCACATCTCGGCAGCTGAAACGCCTGGAATCCGTCAGTCGCTCACCAATCTACTCCCATTTCTCAGAAACCATTACTGGCTCCAGCGTCATCAGAGCATATGGGAGGGAGAATGACTTTATCCTCTTGAACGACAACAAAGTGGACACAAACCAGAAGAGTTACTACCCAGGCATTGCATCAAACAGGTGAGACAAGAGCCCGAAACATTGTAAAAGCCCAGAGCAAATATTACCCAGTTAGCCTAGACTTAACTTTCACATTTGATGTTGGCATTAGGTGGGCAGAAGATGTTTCACTCTAGGAATGATTCAAGTGATCCACTGGGGAACTCTTATCAAAACAAACTTTATTTAAGAATACAGTTAGAATATAACAAAAAGAACTCGCATAACTTTTACCGGTTAAAATACTTGGACATGGCAAATTATAATCTTTAATGGTTAGCTATCTCTGTTTCAATTTAAAACAGTACCCCATAGATGTACCCCTTCTTCGGAATCAGATAGCATAAAAACTAGTATGCTCACGTGATGCTGGGTTGTCAGCTTTTTAACACTTCTGGACAGAGATCTAGGCAGCAGTTTCCAGACAAGGATCTATCCTCAAAACAGCAAAACTTTAGAGAGGTAAACTTAGTCTCTGGCAGTTCCCAGTCTCTAGACTTCAGGGACAGAAAGGGATAACTCTCTGCAGCATCCAAAACAGCAACTCCTACAGAAAGATCCACTCTAACACAGCAGAATCGCCAAAAAAGAAACATATCTCCTGGCAGATTCCAGTCTCCAACTTCAGAATTCTTTCTCAACTCCAAAAGCAGCATCTAAACTTGAATACTCTGTGTGAGCCCAGCTTCCCTGTCCATGAGCATACCTGCCAATCATCCCAATCAAGCCCCACTCTGCAAAGTCCCAGGGGAAAACAGCAAAACTTCAGATGAAAGCCAACATTCTAGCCATTAGAAGCAGTAACGTTGTTGTAGCAATACGGGATGCTGGTAAACACAACAGCTAAATAAACTGCTACAATAAATCCTGCACATACCTCAAATACAATTCTTAAGGGTACTGTATCATCACAACATGATAAACATTCTTTGATTCAGAAACAGGCCATTCAGTCCATCAGGTTGGTGTTTGTTCTCCATATGATCCTCCTCCAATCCCCTCTTAACCTCACTGTATCCTTCTATTCCTTTCTCCCTTGTGTTTATCCAGCTTCCCCTTAAATATTTCTATACCAGTGGTTCCCCAGCACACCAGGGCACATTGGTATAGCGTGAACACTCCCCCAACCCCACCGAGTGGCCCCGGGATCAGATTCAAAATGATCCAAAATTCATGTAACAAAACGAAAACTAACCTTCGTCTTCAGCCCTGTGCGGTCGGCATCTCCAAGATCCGACAAATCCCAGGCCTCCCACGTTTACACCTGATGGGGAAAAAAACATACCTGCAATTTAGGTGTTTTACCTTGGTCAGGCCCATGCGGGTGACCAATGGGATTTGGAGCTGAAGACAAAGGCTTCATTCACCCACACAAAAAAATCCCAAAACTCAAAAAGGGCCCAAACCTCTGGGAAAAGCAAGAGAGAAAGAGAGAGGTTAATAACACAGGCGAGAGAGACAGGAAGCGGTTAATAACACAGGCGAGAGAGACAGGAAGCGGTTAATAACACAGGCGAGAGAGACAGGGAGCGGTTAATAACACAGGCGAGAGAGACAGGGAGTGGTTAACACAGGCGAGAGAGACAGGAAGCGGTTAATAACACAGGCGAGAGAGACAGGGAGCGGTTAATAACACAGGCGAGAGAGACAGGGAGCGGTTAATAACACAGGCGAGAGAGACAGGGAGCGGTTAATAACACAGGCGAGAGAGACAGGGAGTGGTTAACACAGGCGAGAGAGACAGGAAGCGGTTAATAACACAGGCGAGAGAGACAGGGAGCGGTTAACACAGGCGAGAGAGACAGGGAGCGGTTAATAACACAGGCGAGAGAGACAGGGAGTGGTTAACACAGGCGAGAGAGACAGGAAGCGGTTAATAACACAGGCGAGAGAGACAGGGAGCGGTTAACACAGGCGAGAGAGACAGGGAGTGGTTAACACAGGCGAGAGAAACAGGGAGCGGTTAATAACACAGGCGAGAGAGACAGGGAGCGGTTAATGACACAGGCGAGAGAGACAGGGAGCGGTTAACACAGGCGAGAGAGACAGGGAGCGGTTAACACAGGCGAGAGAGACAGGGAGCGGTTAACACAGGCGAGAGAGACAGGGAGCGGTTAATAACACAGGCGAGAGAGACAGGGAGCAGTTAACACAGACGAGAGAGACAGGGAGCGGTTAATAACACAGGCGAGAGAGACAGGGAGCGGTTAACACAGGCGAGAGAGACAGGGAGCGGTTAATGACACAGGCGAGAGAGACAGGGAACGGTTAATGACACAGGCGAGAGAGACAGGGAGCGGTTAATGACACAGGCGAGAGAGACAGGGAGCGGTTAACACAGGCGAGAGAGACAGGGAGCGGTTAATGACACAGGCGAGAGAGACAGGGAGCGGTTAATGACACAGGCGAGAGAGACAGGGAGCGGTTAATGACACAGGCGAGAGAGACAGGGAGCGGTTAATAACACAGGCGAGAGAGACAGGGAGCGGTTAACACAGGCGAGAGAGACAGGGAGCGGTTAATAACACAGGCGAGAGAGACAGGGAGCAGTTAACATAGGCGAGAGAGACAGGGAGCGGTTAATAACACAGGCGAGAGAGACAGGGAGCGGTTAACACAGGCGAGAGAGACAGGGAGCGGTTAACACAGGCGAGAGAGACAGGGAACGGTTAATGACACAGGCGAGAGAGACAGGGAGCGGTTAATGACACAGGCGAGAGAGACAGGGAGCGGTTAACACAGGCGAGAGAGACAGGGAGCGGTTAATGACACAGGCGAGAGAGACAGGGAGCGGTTAATGACACAGGCGAGAGAGACAGGGAGCGGTTAATAACACAGGCGAGAGAGACAGGGAGCGGTTAACACAGGCGAGAGAGACAGGGAGCGGTTAATGACACAGGCGAGAGAGACAGGGAGCGGTTAATAACACAGGCGAGAGAGACAGGGAGCGGTTAACACAGGCGAGAGAGACAGGGAGCGGTTAATGACACAGGCGAGAGAGACAGGGAGCGGTTAATAACACAGGCGAGAGAGACAGGGAGCGGTTAACACAGGCGAGAGAGACAGGGAGCGGTTAATAACACAGGCGAGAGAGACAGGGAGCAGTTAACATAGGCGAGAGAGACAGGGAGCGGTTAATAACACAGGCGAGAGAGACAGGGAGCGGTTAACACAGGCGAGAGAGACAGGGAACGGTTAATGACACAGGCGAGAGAGACAGGGAGCGGTTAATGACACAGGCGAGAGAGACAGGGAGCGGTTAACACAGGCGAGAGAGACAGGGAGCGGTTAATGACACAGGCGAGAGAGACAGGGAGCGGTTAATGACACAGGCGAGAGAGACAGGGAGCGGTTAATAACACAGGCGAGAGAGACAGGGAGCGGTTAACACAGGCGAGAGAGACAGGGAGCGGTTAATGACACAGGCGAGAGAGACAGGGAGCGGTTAATGACACAGGCGAGAGAGACAGGGAGCGGTTAACACAGGCGAGAGAGACGGAGCAGTTAATGACACAGGCGAGAGAGACAGGGAGCGGTTAATGACACAGGCGAGAGAGACAGGGAGCGGTTAATAACACAGGCGAGAGAGACAGGGAGCGGTTAACACAGGCGAGAGAGACAGGGAGCGGTTAATGACACAGGCGAGAGAGACAGGGAGCGGTTAATGACACAGGCGAGAGAGACAGGGAGCGGTTAATAACACAGGCGAGAGAGACAGGGAGCGGTTAACACAGGCGAGAGAGACAGGGAGCGGTTAATGACACAGGCGAGTGAGACAGGGAGCGGTTAATGACACAGGCGAGAGAGACAGGGAGCGGTTAATGACACAGGCGAGAGAGACAGGGAGCGGTTAACACAGGCGAGAGAGACAGGGAGCGTTTAACACAGGCGAGAGAGACAGGGAGCGGTTAACACAGGCGAGAGAAACAGGGAGCAGTTAACACAGGCGAGAGAGACAGGGAGCATTTAACACAGGCGAGAGAGACAGGGAGCGGTTAACACAGGCGAGAGAGACAGGGAGCGGTTAACACAGGCAAGAGAGACAGGGAGCATTTAACACAGGCGAGAGAGACAGGGAGCGGTTAACACAGGCGAGAGAGACAGGGAGCGGTTAACACAGGCGAGAGAGACGGAGCGGTTAATGACACAGGTGAGAGAGACAGGGAGCGGTTAACACAGGCGAGAGAGACAGGGAGCGGTTAATGACACAGGCGAGAGAGACAGGGAGCGGTTAATAACACAGGCGAGAGAGACAGGGAGCGGTTAATAACACAGGGGAGAGAGACAGGGAACGGTTAACACAGGCGAGAGAGACAGGGAGCAGTTAACACAGGCGAGAGAGACAGGGAGCGGTTAACACAGGCGAGAGAGACAGGGAGCGGTTAATGACACAGGCGAGAGAGACAGGGAGCGGTTAATGACACAGGCGAGAGAGACAGGGAGCGGTTAACAGGCGAGAGAGAGACGGAGTGGTTAATGACACAGGCGAGAGAGACAGGGAGCGGTTAATGACACAGGCGAGAGAGACAGGGAGCGGTTAATGACACAGGCGAGAGAGACAGGGAGCAGTTAATGACACAGGCGAGAGAGACAGGGAGCGGTTAATGACACAGGCGAGAGAGACAGGGAGCAGTTAATGACACAGGCGAGAGAGACAGGGAGCAGTTAATGACACAGGCGAGAGAGACAGGGAGCAGTTAATGACACAGGGAGCGGTTAATGACACAGGTGAGAGAGACAGGGAGCGGTTAATGACACAGGGAGCGGTTAATAACACAGGCGAGAGAGACAGGGAGTGGTTAATGACACAGGTGAGAGAGACAGGGAGCGGTTAATGACACAGGCGAGAGAGACAGGGAGCGGTTAACACAGGCGAGAGAGACAGGGAGCAGTTAATGACACAGGCGAGAGAGACAGGGAGCAGTTAATGACACAGGCGAGAGAGACAGGGAGCAGTTAATGACACAGGGAGCGGTTAATGACACAGGCGAGAGAGACAGGGAGCGGTTAATGACACAGGCGAGAGAGACAGGGAGTGGTTAATGACACAGGGAGCGGTTAATGACACAGGCGAGAGAGACAGGGAGCGGTTAATGACACAGGGAGCGGTTAATGACACAGGCGAGAGAGACAGGGAGCGGTTAATGACACAGGCGAGAGAGACAGGGAGCAGTTAATGACACAGGGAGCGGTTAATGACACAGGTGAGAGAGACAGGGAGCGGTTAACACAGGCGAGAGAGACAGGGAGCGGTTAATGACACAGGCGAGAGAGACAGGGAGCGGTTAACACAGGCGAGAGAGATAGGGAGAAGTAAATAACGTTTCCAATAAAAGACAAAGACAGAAAAGGTCAGAGGTTTGCTCAAAATTCTTTTCATCGTATCGAGGGTTGTTTTATCGTATCGAGGTGTGCCACAACATCTGAAAGGTTGGGAAACATTGATCAATATTATTCACCTTGCAGGAGCACATTCCACATTCTCAATGAGTGAAGAGGTTTCTCCAGAATTCCTGATAGTCACAAATAAACCAATGTTTATGGCACCTCTATCTACCCTAACAAGCCCTTTCATAATTTTAAAGATCTCTAGCAGGTCACCATCACACATGCCCCCAGTCTGACCCACCCCACCTCTTCAGCCTTTCCTGATAGATATAATCTTTTAATTTTGGTAGCAATCTGCTGAATCCGTATCTGTGTCCTTTCAGTAATATGAAGATCAGCATCGGTCCCAGGATTCCAAGTGTGGTCTAACCAAGATTTGATTTAACATCTTTTCGGTGGTGTCCCTTTGGGGATGAACCCCAGTGTATTTTACACTTTGGTGTGGATCTGGGCAGTGAAGTGTAATTGGGGGAAGCATTACGGGCTCTGTCCCATCTCCTGACTCTCCTCGTATTCCTCAGGTGGCTCGGGATCCGGATCGAGTTCATTGGGAATTGTATCGTCCTGTTTGCTGCTGTCTTTGCTGTGATCGGCAGATCCCACCTCAACCCAGGGATTGTGGGCCTCTCCGTATCCTATGCCCTGCAGGTAAGACCCCCCCCCCCCCCTCCCCCCGCGCAACCCGCAAAGCTTCGCCTGCTTAACCAACAATTTAGGAAGTTGACTTTCGCAACCTCGAGATGTCTCAGAGTTCCTCAGAAGCAATTAAGTACAGTTGTAATGTGGGAAATGCAGCAACCAGTCTGTGCAAGATCCCACACCAGCAATGTGAAAAGATTAGATCATCTGTTTTACTGATATTGGTGAAGGGATAAATATTGGTCCCAGGGCATGAGGAGAAAGCTACTGCCCTTCTGAGGGATTTTATACCCCCTCCAGTCTGGTAAAATCCTATAACATGATTTAAGAGGCACCATGAAGTAGAGTTTATTTATTAGTCACAAGTAAGGCTTACATTAACACTGCAATGAAGTTACTGTGAAATTCCCCTAGTCGCCACACTCCGGCAACTGTTTAGGTCAATGCATCTAACCAGCATGTTTTTCAGACTGGAGCACCCGGTGGAAACCCACGTGGACACGGGGAGAATGTCCAAACCCTAGACAGTGACCCAACCCGCTTCCCTGGCACTGTGAGGCAGTGGTGCTAACTATTATGCCACCATTCCACCCATAGGAATAAGAGGAGGCATTTAACCCCTTGAGCCATTTCTAACTCCTTACACTCACTTTACTTCATATTCCTCAACAGTTTTGCTTAATCAAAATCTATCAATCTCAGATTAACAATTGGTCGGGAATCAATTTGTGTTTGTTTCACTCCTACAGGGTCTAGTTTGAATGTCTGGATCCTGCCCTTTGGTCCTCAACTCCCCAGGCAGCAGAAATAATACCTGGCTTCAGGTGAATGACCTTTCACCAGGTTAATCTCCTGAAACATTAACCCTGTTTTCTCCAAAGATGCTGCTCGGTATTTCCAGTATTTGAGATTTCAGCATCTGCAGGCGTTTGATTTTCCAGTAGTTTCTCCCTACTCTGTTCCCTTCAATATTCTGAAAACTTTGATCAGTTCATCCTGAAACGTCCTAAATCAGCTACGTTAGTGATTAGATTACAGCCGATTACTCTGTAATCTGCACAACTCATTACTATTACCAATCAGGTATATCCAGCAGCTTTCCTAACACCAGTGAGTGACAAGCTGGATTCTGCTTCTTCCCACCAGGAATTACTGAGTTAGGAGTCTTGTTTTGAAATAACAGAACATTCCCTCTGATCATTCAGGTTACCATGTCTCTAAACTGGATGGTGAGGATGACATCGGAGCTGGAATCTAATATTGTGGCGGTAGAAAGAGTTAAAGAATATTCAGAAACTGTAACCGAGGTACGTGACCCACTGAGTTATAGCATTTTCATGTGGAGTGGGAGCAGTGTTTAGTTGATTTTGTTTTTTGAGATCTGGGGGTGGAATGCTAATCCAGTGGGGCTGCTTCATCCTGGATGGTGTGGAGCTTCTTGAGTGTTGGTGGATCTGCCCCCATCCAGGCAAGTGGAGAGTATTCCATCACACTCCTGGCTTATGGCTTGTGGATGGTGGACAGGTTTCAGGGAATCACCAAACTCTCATCCTCTGACTTGTTGTTACAGTCAGTGTATTTATATGGCTAGTCCGGTATGTTTTCTGGCCAGTGGTACAGGAATTGAATGTCAGGGGGTTAGGGTGGGGTGGGGTGGGGGGGTGATTAGAATCTCTCTTGTTAGAGATGGTCACCGTCTGGTGTTTCTGGGATGTGAACGACACTTAGCGACCCAAGCCAGGATGTTGCCCAGGTCTTGCTGCAAACAGCTTCTCTCCACCCCCCAACCAACACCACCAACCCCCCCCCTCACTAATTTTGAGACAAAGATTGTGATGAGAAACTCAGTTCAGCAGCACAGAGCAGTGCTGAAGATTCCTGTTGGGAGATGGCGAAGGAGAATTTGATTGGGAAACATTGAGTGGAGAGCTCAGCAGAGGGGAGGTGTAGAGTGGGATGCTGATTCATATTAATTTAATCCATTAATCTCCCTCTCCATCACCAACTCCCCATGGATAAAGGAATGTGACTGACGCCCAGTGTAGATATAAAACACACCCCCCCCCCCCCCCCCCAGTGTAGACACAGTGTTCACCTGAATGTCCGTTTGTCCGTCCGCAGGCTCCATGGGTGATTGAGAGTAACCGCCCACCAGAGTCTTGGCCAGAGGAAGGAAACGTGGAGTTCCGTGGATACAGTGTGCGGTATCGAGATGGGTTGGACTTGGTGCTTAAGGACCTCTCCCTGAATGTGCATGGGGGAGAAAAGGTGGGTGACAAACCATCTCAATTGTCCCGAATCTCAGGGAGCTGCACAGTAAAGCACACCGTCCACACAGCCTCTCCCTCACCTTCAGCTCATCCTAACACATCCTTCCTCCTCTTTACTTCTTGTCCGTTTACCCAGCTTTCCAGACTCGAGTGAATGTAAGCTGGATAAATAATCACACTGAGGTATTTCAATATTGAAATGTGATCATTTCTGTCCCACACTCGTGAATCCCTCCAGTAGGAATTGGGGTGGGGGGGGGATCAGTGAGATATCAGGGCCTTGGTGACCTGATTGGATAGACCTGATGTGGAGTTGCCAGCGTTGGACTGGATTGGACTCAGTAAGTAGTCTCACAACACCAGGTTAAAGCCCAACAGGTCCGAAAGCTCTTGCTGCCAAATAAACCTGCTGGACTTTAACTTGGTGTTGTGAGACTATTTACTGTGATTGGATTGATGTAACAATACAGTGAGCTTCAGGAAGAGTTGGTAATAGAAGGTACAGATGGAAGGGTAGATGGTGATAGTAAAGCCACTGGATTGGTAATCCAGAGGCCCAATTAATGCTCTAGGGTCATGGATTCAAATCCCACACTGGCAGCTGCGGGAATTCATCAATTAATTAATCTGGAATCCAAAACTAATCCCAGTAATGATCACCATGAAATTATTATTGATCATCAGAAAATCCCATCTGGGTCACTAATGTCCTTTAGGGAAGAAAATCTGCCGTTCTTACCTGGTCTGGCCGATATGTAACTCCAGCACCACAGCAATGTGGTTAACTCCGAACTCTCCTTTAAAATATTCTGTTCAAAGGAATTAGGAACAACCAAGAAATGAAGACACTATAACTCAAGCAAAAGTATCAGGGACAGGAAACGGAAGCCAAATAAATGCTGAAGGAAAAGGATTGGGGCAATGGGGAAAGAGCAGCTGGCGTGGAGTTCATTGGACAGATACTCTCTGTAAGATCCCATTGAAAGGAATCTGATCCAAGAGTGGATTTTTCAGTAGCAGAACATGTAGACCAAAATGTTAGCAAATAGGCCAGTGAAGAGCTGGGTGTTTAGGAGCTGGACAGTCTAGGGAAAGAAAGGTAAAGGTTTAATGAGGGTGAGGAGGTTAAGAGACAGAGTACAGACAAGGCCAGATATCTGCTGACATTTGTTGCTGGTGAGTGGGGAAAATACCTGCTGTTTGACTGGTCGTTGAAGCAGAGTGAACGCAGCAGCTTGGAACTGTGTACACTCCATGCCAGCTACGCTGTTAACAGTGTGTGTGTTTGTGTGGTATGTATAGATTGGTATTGTCGGGCGGACAGGAGCTGGTAAATCCTCGATGACACTCTGCCTCTTCAGGATCATAGAGGCAGCGAACGGAGAGATAATTATTGATGGGGTGAAGATCGCAGATATTGGGCTTCACGATCTCCGATCAAAACTCACCATCATCCCACAGGTAAGCACCGACATCAAACTCAAGGCTAGAAGTTCTCTGCTGCAACCAAGAGTTATTTAATCTAGTGTTGACACTTGCTACATTACTGTTATTTGTCTATTCTGTACGCAGCTAGCTCCCACAAACAGAATAACCAATCTGTGTGGAATAACAATGGTGAGGACATGAGGAGAATTCCAACCCCTTCTCTCAAAATGACTGTTGCATCCACCAGAATTGGCAGAGAGGGTTAACACCTCAGATCAAAGACTGCCCCTCTGACAATGCAGCTTTGCCTCAGTTTAGCATTCCCTAAACTCAGTGAATATAATCCTAATCGACTCAGTCTCTCCTCATATGACAGACCTGCCATCCCAGGAATCAGCCTGGTAAACCTTCGCTGTGCTCCCTCTATAGCAAGGACATCCTTCCTCAGATAAGGAGACCAAAACTGTACACAATACTCCAGGTGTGACCTCACCAACGCCCTGTACAATTGCAGTAAAACATCCCTATCCCTATACTCAAATCCTCTCGCTATGAAGGCCAACATACCATTGGCCGCCTTTACTGCCTGCTGTGTCTGTGTGCTTACTTTCAGCAACTAATACACAAGGACTCCCAAAGTCTCACTGGGTATAAGTAATAATCTGTCAAGTAATAATTTGTCTTCCTATTATTGCTACCAAAGTGGATGACCTCACATTTATCCACATTTTACTGCATCTGCCAGGCAGATCCCCACACATTCAGCCTGTCCAAATCACACTGAAACATCTCTGTATCCTCCTCACAGCTCACCCTCCCACCCAACTTTGTATCATCTGTAACTTTGGAGATAATACATTCAGTTCCCTCTTCCAAATCATTAATATATAATGTGAACAGTTGGGGTCCCAGCACAGATCCCTGTGGAACCCCACTAGTCACTGACTGCCAATCAGAAAAAGACCCATTTATGCCAACTCTGCTTCCTATCCGCAATCCAGCTTTCTATCCATCTCAAGACATTACCTGTAATCCCACGCGCTTTAACTTGACACAGTAGCCTGTTATGTGGACCCTTTTCCAAAGCCTTCTGAAAGTCTAAATAAACCATATCCACTGGTTTTCCTCAGCCAACTCTACTAGTTACATCCTCTAGAATTCCAATAGGTTCATCAGGCATGATTTCCCTTGTGTAAATCCGTGCTGACTTTGTCTGATTATCCCACTGACTTCCAAATGCCGAGTTATGAGATCCTTGATAATGAACTCTAGCAACTTCCCCAGTACCAACGTTAGGCTCACTGGTCAATAGTTCCCCATTTTCTCTCCATCTCCCTTTTTGAATAGTGGGCTTACATTAGCTACCCTCCAACCTGTAAGAACTGCGGTGGGTCGTACGAGGGCTGCTCTTGGATGTTTCGAGAGTAGCCTAGTGCTTCATGTCGTTAGTGTGTGCTTAAACTGGACCAGATACTGGGCAAGACGACAGCTCAGTGACTATCACTGTTTGCTGTGCAGATACATGGATTTGGGCCGGTGTCTGTGGGAGTTTGCGCGTTCTCCCCATGGTTGCGTGGGTTTCCTCCGGGTGCTCCGGTTTCCTCCCACATCCCAAAAATGTGCTTTTAGGCTGATTGATTGGGTAACAAATTGTCCCTATATTGGACCTCCCTGATCCTCACACATTAGGCATAGACTAAAATCATGAATAGGTCACTGACAATGGGACGGCGGCGTGGGCTCGTTGGGCCGAAGGGCCTGTTTCCCGTGCTGTGTTGTTCTTTGTTCTTTGTTCAAACCTACAGAAACTTTTACAGTCAGATTTATGTTCCCCACTACTTACTTTCATACTAGAACATAGAACATTACAGCACAAACAGGCCCTTCGGCCCTCGAGTTGCGCCGATCACATCAACCCCACCAATCTATAGACCTATCTATAACCCCCAATCCCATTAAACCCCATATACTCATCCAGAAGTCTTTTAAAAGACCCCAGCGAGTTCGCCTCCACCACCGATGACGGCAGCCGATTCCATTCACTCACCACCCTCTGAGTGAGATACTATTTTTCCCTTCTTAATCAATCCCTTGGTCCTGCTTTGCTGAATTTTCAACTGCTCCCAATCCTCAGGCCTGTTTCTTTTTTTTGTCAGTCTGTATGTTTCTTCCTTGAATCTGACGCTATCTCTAATTTCCCTTGTAAGCCATGATCTGGCCACAATTCCCTTTCTGCTCTTGTGCCAAACAGGAATAAACAAATTTTGGAGTTCATCTATTTCTTCTTTAAATGCCTGTCCATTGCCCGTCCTACAGTGTTTCCCAGTCCATCATGGCCAATTCATGCCTCACACCATCATAGTTACCTTTATTATTCCAGAACAGTGGCCAGGTCCCAGTCCCGTATGTTGCGCAGTGTCTGCAATTCAGTTTCCAGATCAACAATCCTGATCCACAGCTCATCCGAATGTTTAACTTCCTGCAGGTGTGCTGGATTGCATTAGCATCCTGGGGCTCCCATTTATTTTAGTTATTTTATATTTATTTTTAAAGTTAGCAGTTAGTGTGGTTATTCACAGATCTAATTTGACCCCTAACGCACTGTCCCTTACACCAAGCACTTACTGGCCAATCAACTTACTAGTTTCCTGTGGTGTCACAGTTGTTTTTTCCCCAACTCCAGCTGAGATGGCAAAACTGCCCCCCTCACCCCACAAGCCCCTCTACCTCCCCTCCCCCAGCCTCTCTCTCAGACTGCCCCCCCCCCCTCCCCTCCCCAGTCCAGATCCCAGTTCAAGGTAATTAGACAAATCTCCAATCAGTTATTGCCACTCCCAACTTTCCCTGCTCCTCTCCAGTTCGGGTTGGTTGTCCAATGCAGCACTCCCTCAGTACTGGCGCTCCCTCAACGCCAAGGGTTTGACCACATGGTGCTCCCTCAGTCTCCTTAAGCAGTCCATCAGATTTGAAGATGATTTGCTTCCATGCTAAGAACGGACTGAGAATTCAATGTGTGCCGTCCAGTCTCTGTCACAAGGGCGGGGGTGGGTGCTGTGTCCGAGCTGCCACATGCTCCTTTTGCGGTCACAATTTTCATTCAGCTTGCTGTTGGCGATGAAACTCGGTGTTCAGCTCCGTCCCAGATACTTTTCTTCCAATTTGAGTGATCTCAGGCCAGCGATTCCCAGGTGTCAATGGAAATGCTGCTCTTTTTCAGGGAGGTTTTTGAGGGTGTCTGTGAAGCACCTCCTTTGCCTTACTGGGGCTTGTTTGCCATGTCAAAGCTCTGAGTAAAGTGCGTATTTCAGGCGATTTGTGTCAGGCATGCGGTCAGTGTGGCCTGTCCAGCAGAGATGATTGAGCGTGGTCAGTGCTGGGTATGTTGGCCTGAGCAGGAACACTGACATTGGTGCCCCGATATGCAGTATTGTAGAGGCAGCTGTGGTGGTATTTCTCCAGTGTTTTGAGGTGCCTGCTGTACATAGTGTACGTCTCCGAGCTATATAGGAGAATGTGTGTCACAACTGAGCGTGGTGCCAGTACTGCACAGGGGGGTGATAGCCTGGATTCTGCGCTCAGTTATCCAGAGTGAGGTTCAGATCCACACTCTGACTCACTCACAATAATGTTACCCACACTTGGGCTCAGCTATCCTCCTCCTCCTTCTCATTGGATAACTCTAACCAGAATAGGTATCCTACAGGTAGAAAAAGGGGACAAAGAACAACACAGCACGGGAAACAGGCCCTTCGGCCCAACGAGCCCGCGCCACCGTCCCATGGTCAGTGACCTATTCATGATTTTAGTCTATGCCTAATGTGTGAGGATCAGGGAGGTCCAATATAGGGACAATTTGTTACCCAATCAATCAGCCTAAAAGCACATTTTTGGGGTGTGGGAGGAAACCGGAGCACCCGGAGGAAACCCACGCAACCACGGGGAGAACGCGCAAACTCCCACGGACACAGGCCCAAATCCATGTGTCCGCACAGCAACAGAGATAGTCTCTGAGCTGTCATGATGCCCTCGAGATGGTCCAGTTTACGCACACCAACGACATGAAGCAGTAGGCAACTCCCGAAGCAATATCCAAGAGCAGCCCAAAGGAACGTACAGACCAAAGGAAATATAACCTAGTTACCAGGGTACAGTCACATTGCTGCACCCCAACATTATCAAACTCTGCAACAGAAACAATCTAAAGGCAAGACCTCTGCAGTCTTGCTCACTTTTGAGCTTCACTGTCTTGATCAGTATCTAAAAAGTTACTAAAAGCCAAAGAAGAAATGTCCTTTCAATTTGGAACATGCATATTAGATCTAAAAGAGCTCCATCTGTGGGTGGAATTGGAGAGCTGACTGTTGTTGGGATGAGAGGGGCAATAGCCTCCTAGTGTAATACTGAATCTAACCAGCAGATGGCAATTGCACACCAATTTCCATCACCCCCAAAACTAATCCCTCTTGATCTGTCTGTTCAAGGACCCTGTACTATTCTCTGGAACATTAAGGATGAATCTCGACCCTTTTAATCAGTATTCCGAGGATGAATTATGGAACACTCTGGAATTATCCCACCTGAAACAGTTTGTTCGCAATTTGCCAGCCGGGCTGGAATATGAATGTTCGGAAGGAGGGGAGAACCTCAGGTAAAGCCTTGATTACATTGATAAACCTTTAGCAGCCGTGGTTTGGGACTGTGTGGCAGAGCCAGTACTGGGGCCTCAGCTATTCACCATTTATATAGATGATCTGGAGGAGGGAACTGAGTGCAGGGTGTCGAAATTTGCTGATGACACCAAGATTGGGGGAAAGGCAAATTGTGCGGAGGGTGTGGAGAGTCTGCAGAAGGATCTAGATAGGCTGGGCGAATGGGCCAGGAAATGGCAAATGGAATTTAATGTTGGCAAGTGTGAGGTGGTTCACTTTGGTAGGAATAAGAACATAAGAAATAGGAGCAGGAGTAGGCCATCTGGCCCTTCGAGCCTGCCCCGCCATTCAATAAGATCATGGCTGATCTGTCGTGACTCAGCTCCACCTTCCCGCCCTCTCCCCATAACCCTTAATCCCTTCTCTTATCAAAAACCCATCAACCCGTTTCTTAAAAATATTTAGCGAGGCAGCCTCCACCACTTCAACGGGCAGAGAATTCCAGAGATTCACCACCCTTTGAGTGAAGAAGTTCCTCCTCAACTCTGTTCTAAACCGCCTCCCCTTTATCTTGAGGCTGTGCCCCCTAGTCCTGTCCTTTTTGAGCGGGAAGAGTCTCTCCACCTCTATCCTATCTATCCCATTCATCATCTTATACGTCTCAATGAGATCTCCCCTCATTCTTCTAAACTCTAACGAGTACAAGCCTAGTTTATTCAGCCTCTCCTCATAGTTCAACCCCCTCAACTCCGGTATCAGCCTAGTAAACCTCCTCTGCACTCCCTCCAAGGCCAAAATATCCTTGCGCAAATGCGGTGACCAAAACTGCACACAGTACTCCAGCTGCGGCCTCACCAATGCCCTATACAGCTGCAGCAAGACCTCCCTACTTTTATATTCAATCCCAAGGACTCCTGCTCCTATTTCTTATGTTCTTATATTCTTATAGACACACTCCTCCAAAGGGATTAAACTGGATTCACCCTCTCTCCCAATCACTCAGCGACTCTCCACATTCTCAGCTAGTTTGCAGGGTGACAGACCCTCAGGGACAAATCATCTCACCCATAGTTATCCACACCTTTAATACAAATAAATAAGCAAGCAGTTTAAAACAATGACTCATTAGCTGGTTTATTAATCTGATGGGATTATTTCATACGAGTCTCGGAGTGGAAGTCGGTCCAAGGTCACTCAGCCATGCACCCACATTAATCACTTAATGACCACAGCCCCACACGGCCTGATGGTTAGCGATTCACTGATGTGGAGATGCCAGCGGTGGATTGGGGTAAACACACTAAGAAGTCTCGCAACACCAGATTAAAGTCCAACCGGTTTATTACCTGTTGGACTTTAGCCTGGTGTTGTGAGACTTCTTACCAGAGGCTCACTCAGGGATTTGGATATTTCAAAGAATAAAAATAGATGGGTGATGGTGAGGGGCTGGGAGGAAGCAGCCAGTGTGGGGATCCCCTGTGCTCGTTCCCCTCAGCAACAAGTAACTGCGTTGGATACTGTTGAGGGGCGACCTACCAGTGGTAAGACAGAGTCACCAGATCTCCAGCCCCGAGTCTGTTCCTGTGCCTCAGAAGGGAAGGGGGGAGAGCAATAGTAATTGGGGAGGCAATGGTTGGAGAGACAGAGAGGAGGTTCTGCAGCAGCAAAAGAGACACACGGATGGTCTGTTGCCTCCCAGGTGCCAGGGTCTGTGATATCTCGGATCGTGTTTTCAAGATCCTTAAGGGGGAGGGGGGTCAGTCGCAGGTCGTGGTGCACACTGGTACCAATGATGGAGGTGGAAAGAGGGATGGGGATTTAAAACAGGAATTTAGGGAGCTAGGCTGGAAGCTGAGAGCCGGGACAAAGCATGTTGTCATCTCGGGTTTGGTGCCGGTACCACGTGCTAGTGAGTTGAGGAACAGGGAGAGAGAGTGCAGATTAACATGTGGCTGCAGGGATGGTGTAGGAGAGAGAGTTTCATTTACATGGATAATTGGAGCACCTTCTGGGGAAGGTGGGACCTGTACAAACAGGACGGTTTACACCTGAACCAGAGGGGCACCAATATCCTGGGAGAGAAATTTGCATCGGCTCTTCAGAGGGAGGGATTTAAACTAATTTGTCAGGGGGATGAGAAAATGAGATACAGTCCAGAAGCCAGTGTGGAGAGTTGTGAGGTACTGAGGAAGGTATCAAGGTCCCAGGAGTGTACAGGTAGACAGGATGGTGAGTTGAAGTGTATCTACTTCAATGCAAGGAGCATCCGGAATAAGGTGTGTGAACTCGGAGTGTGGATTGGTACTTGGGACTATGATGTTGTGGCCATTATGGAGACATGGTTAGAACAGGGACAGGAATGGTTGTTGGCAATTCCGGAGTATAGATGTTTCAGTAAGAGTAGGGAAGGTGGTAAAAGTGGTGGAGAAGTGGTACTATTATTCAAAGATAGTTTAACGGATGCTGAAAGACATTTTGAGGGCGATCTGTCTACTGAGGTAATATGGGCTGAAGTTAGAAATAGGAAAGGATCGGTCACGTTGTTAGGAGTTTTCTATAGGCCCCCAAATAGTAATAGAGATGTGGAGGAGGAAATGGCAAAGCAGATAATGGATTAGTGTGGAAGTCACAGGTAGTTATCATGGGTGACTTTAACTTTCCAAATATTAATCGGAACCTTTATAGGTCGAATAGTTCGGATGGGACACTTTTTGTACACTGTGTGCAGGAGAGTTTCCTGACACAATATGTGGATAAGCCGACAAGAGATGGGACCACATTGGACTTGGTACTGGGTAATGAACTGGGCCAAGTGTTTGTGGGAGAGCACTTTGGAGATAGTGACCACAATTCGGTGTCCTTCATTATTACAATGGAGGGGGATAGGGTCACACGGCAGGGCAAGGTTTATAATTGGGGCAGGGGTAATTATGATGTGATTAGGCAAGAATTAGGGAGCATAAGATGGGAACAGAAACTGTCAGGTGTGGGCACAAACAAAAAGTGGAGCTTGTTCAAGGAACAAATACTGCGTGTCCTTGATAGGTTTGTCCCTGTCAGGCAGGGAGGAAATGGCCGAGTGAGGGAACCATGGTTCACAAAGGGGGTTGAATGTCTTGTTAAGAGGGAAAAGGATGAAAAAACAAGGTTCAGTTAGGTCGCTCGAGGGTTACAAGCTAGGAATGAATTAAAAAAAGGGTTTAGGAGAGCTAGGAGGGAGCATGAGAAGTCCTCGGTGGGTCGGATAAAAGAAAACCCAAGGCTTTTTACTCTTATGTGAGAAATAAAAGACTGACCAGGGTGAGGTTAGGGCCAGTCGAGGATAGTAGTGGGAACTTGTGCATGGAGTCAGAAGAGATACGTGAGGCATTGAATGAATACTTTTCTTCAGTGTTCACTAAGGAGAGGGGCCATGTTTTTGAGGATAAGTGCATGATACAGGCTGGTAGGATGGAGGAGGTAGATGTTCTGAGGGAAGATGGATGACCTGGATGAGGAAATGGAGGGATGGGTTAGCAAGTTCGCTGATGACACGAAGGTCGGCGGTGTTGTGGATGGTCTGGAAGGATGTCAAAAGTTGCAGCAGGACATAGATAGGATGCAGGAATGGGCGGAGAAGTGGCAGATGGACTTCAACGCGGATAAATGTGTAGTCGTCCATTTCGGCAGAACCAACGGGATGAACGAGTACACTATCAAGGGCAGGAGTCTTAGTAGCGTTGAAGAGCAGAAGGATCTCGGGGTCCGGGTCCACAGGACTCTTAAATCGGCCTCACAGGTGGAGGAGGTGGTCAAGAAGGCGTATGGTGTACTGGCCTTCATTAATCGAGGGATTGAGTTTAGGAGTCGGGAGGTAATGCTGCAACTTTACAGGACCCTCGTCAGGCCTCATTTGGAGTACTATGCGCAGTTCTGGTCGCCTCACTATAGGAAAGACGTAGAAGCTATTGAAAGGGTGCAGAGGAGATTTACAAGGATGTTGCCTGGACTGGGAGGCATGCCTTATGAAGATAGGTTGAGGGAGCTGGGACTCTTTTCCCTGGAGAGGCGAAGGTTGAGAGGCGACCTGATAGAAGTTTATAAAATGTTGAGAGGAATAGATAGGGTGGACTCTCAGAGGCTATTTCCCCGGGTTGAAATGGTCGCTACGAGAGGACACAGATTTAAGGTGCGGGGAGGGAAGTACAGAGGTGATGTTAGGGGTAAGTTTTTCATTCAGAGGGTGGTGAGTGAATGGAATCGGCTGCCGTCATCGGTGGTGGAGGCGAACTCGCTGGGGTCTTTTAAAAGACTTCTGGATGAGTATATGGGGTTTAATGGGATTGGGGGTTATAGATAGGTCTATAGATTGGTGGGGTTGATGTGATCGGCGCAATTCGAGGGCCAAAGGGCCTGTTTGTGCTGTAATGTTCTATGTTCTAAGATGTAATAATAATCTTGAAAAACCTGAGGGTCGATAAGTCCCCTGGGCCTGATGGGATATATCCTAGGATACTTTGGGAGGCAAGGGATGAGATTGTGAAGCCTTTAGCTTTGATCTTTGGGTCCTCACTGTCCACAGGGATTGTAAAAAGTCTGACAACACCAGGTTTTAGTCCAACCGATTTATTTGATAATATTCTCACAAGCAAGCAAGCTTTCGGGGGGACTGCCTCTTCCAATGCCGGCATACCCACATCACAGAGATTGTGCCAGAGGACTGGAGAATGACAAATGTTGTTCCTCTCTTTAAGAGAGGAAATAGGAATGACCTTGGTAATTATAGGCCAGTTAGTCTTACTTCGGTGGTCAGTAAGTTAATGGAAAAGGTCCTGAGAGATAGGATTTATGACCATTTGGAAAGATGCAGCTTAATTCACGGTTTCGTGAGGGGTAAGTCCTCCCTCTCAAATTTGATTGAATTCTTTGAGGAGGTAACTAAGTGTTGACAAAGGTAGAACAGTTGATGTCGTATACATGGATTTTAGTAAGGCGTTTGATATGATTCCCTTTGGTACGCTCATGAAGAAAGTAAGGAGGTGTGGGTTAGAAGGAAATTTGGCTGATTGGATAAGTAACTGGCTGCCTCATAGAAGACAGAGGGTGATGGTGGAGGGAAAATTTTCAGACTGGAGGCCAGTTACCAGCGGTGTACCACAGGGATCAGTGCTGGGTCCTCTGCTATTTGGGATTTTTATCAGTGACTTGGAAGAGGGGACTGAAGGGTGGGTCAGTAAATTTACTGATGACACCAAGATTGGTGGAGTAGTGGATGAGTAACCCTGATAACCATGATAAGCATGGTAGGACAAACTTGAATGTGGATTACAGGGTCAATGGCAGAGTTCTGAAGAATGTGGAAGAGCAAAGAGATCTTGGGGTTCATATCCACAGATCTCTGAAGGTTGCCACTCAAGTGGATAGAGCTGTGAAGAAGGCTTATAGTGTGTTAGCGTTTATTAACAGGGGATTTGAGTTTGAGCCATGGGGTTATGCAGAAGGATCTAGATAGGCTGGGCGAATGGGCCAGGAAATGGCAAATGGAATTTAATGTTGGCAAGTGTGAGGTGGTCCACTTTGGTAGGAGGAATGGTAGGAAGGACTATTACTTACGGGGCGAAAAACTGCAGCAGGCGACGGTGCAGAGGGACCTCGGGGTCCTTGTGCATGAGTCGCAAAAACCCAGCTTGCAGGTGCAGCAGGTGGTCAGGAAGGCGAATGGGATGCTGGCCTTCATAGCGAAGGGGATTGAATATAAAAGTAGGGAGGTCTTGCTGCAGCTGTATAGGGCATTGGTGAGGCCGCAGCTGGAGTACTGTGTGCAGTTTTGGGCGCCGCACCTGCGCAAGGATGTTTTGGCCCTGGAGGGAGTGCAGAGGAGGTTTACTCGGCTGATACCGGAGTTGAGGGGATTGAGCTATGAGGAGAGGCTGAATAAACTAGGCTTGTACTCGTTAGAGTTTAGAAGAATGAGGGGAGATCTCATTGAGACGTATAAGATGATGAATGGGATGGATAGGATAGAGGTGGAGAGACAGTTCCCGCTCAAAAAAGACAGTAGGACTAGGGGGCACAGCCTCAAGATAAAGGGGGGGCGGTTTAGAACAGAGTTGAGGAGGAACTTCTTCACTCAAAGGGTGGTGAATCTCTGGAATTCTCTGCCCGTTGAAGTGGTGGAGGCTGCCTCGCTAAATATTTTTAAGAAACGGGTTGATGGGTTTTTGATAAGAGAGGGGATTAAGGGTTATGGGGAGAGGGCGGGAAGGTGGAGCTGAGTCACGACAGATCAGCCATGATCTTATTGAATGGCGGGGCAGGCTCGAAGGGCCAGATGGCCTACTCCTGCTCCTATTTCTTATGTTCTTATGTTATGCTGTAACTACACAGGACATTGGTGAGACCACATTTGGAATATTGTGTGCAGTTCTGGGCACCTCACTATAAGGAGGATGTGGAAGCATTAGAGAGAGTGCAGAGGAGATTTACCAGGATGCTGCCTGGTTTGGAGGGTAGGTCTTATGAGGAAAGGTTTTCTCTTTACAGCAGAGGAGGATGAGAGGTGACTTAATAGAGGTTTATAAGATGATGAGAGGGTTAGATAGAGTGGATGTTCAAAGACTATTTCCTCGGGTGGATGTAGCTGTTACGATGGGGCATAACTATAAGGTTCATGGTGGGAGATATAGGAGGGATGTCTGAGGTAGATTCTTCACTCAGTGCGGTTGGGGTATGGAATGCACTGCCTGCTGTGATAGTGGAGTCGGACACTTTGGGAACTTTCAAGCGGTTATTGGATAGGCACACAGAGCACACCAGAATGATAGGGAGTGGATAGCTTGATCTTGATTTCGGACAAAGCTCGGCACAACATTGAGGGCTGAAGGGCCTGTACTGTGCTATGTTCAATGTTCACTGTCAGTCTAGCCAACAAGAACTGATATAGTCCTGTTGTGGTGGGTCTTTTTCTGCATGGAGGTCAGTCACCTGTGGAGTGCCCCAGGGATCTGTTCTGGGACTCTTGCTGTTTGTACTTTTCATAAATGACCTAGATGAGGAAGTGGAGAGATGGGTTGGTAAGTTTGCTGACGATGCAAAGGTTGCTGGTGTTGTGGATAGTGTGGAGGGATGTCAGAAGTTGCAGCAAGACCTTGACAGGATGCAAGGCTGGACAGAGAAGTGGCAGATGGACTTCAACCCGGATAAATGTGTAGTGGTCCATTTTGGCAGGTCAAATAAGAACATAAGAAGCAGGAGTAGGCCATCTAGCCCTTTGAGCCTGCCCCGCCATTCAATAAGATCATGGCTGATCTGTCGTGGCTCAGTTCCACATTCCCGCCCTCTCCCCATAACCCTTAATCCCCTTGCCTACCCTCGTCAGGCCTCATTTGGAGTACTGTGCGCAGTTCTGGTCGCCTCACTGTAGAAAAGACGTAGAAGCTATTGAAAGGGTGCAGAGGAGATTTACAAAGATGTTGCCTGGACTGGGAGGCATGCCTTATGAAGATAGGTTGAGGGAGCTGGGACTCTTTTCCCTGGAGAGGCGAAGGTTGAGAGGCGACCTGATAGAAGTTTATAAAATGTTGAGAGGAATAGATAGGGTGGACTCTCAGAGGCTATTTCCCCGGGTTGAAATGGTCGCTACGAGAGGACACAGATTTAAGGTGCGGGGAGGGAAGTACAGAGGTGATGTTAGGGGTAGGTTTTTCACTCAGAGGGTGGTGAGTGAATGGAATCGGCTGCCATCGTCGGTGGTGGAGGCAAACTCGCTGGGGTCTTTTAAAAGACTTCTGGATGAGTATATGGGGTTTAATGGGATTGGGGGTTATAGATAGGTCTATAGATTGGTGGGGTTGATGCGATCGGCGCAACTCGAGGGCCGAAGGGCCTGTTTGTGCTGTAATGTTCTATGTTCTAAACCTATCTACTGCGTCTTAAATATATTTAGCGAGGCAGCCTCCACCACTTCAACGGGCAGAGAATTCCAGAGATTCACCACCCTTTGAGTGAAGAAGTTCCTCCTCAACTCCATTCTAAACTGCCCCCCCTTTATCTTGAGGCTGTGCCCTCTAGTTCTGCTGTCCTTTGAACATAGAACATAGAACATTACAGCACAAACAGGCCCTTCGGCCCTCGAGTTGCGCCGATCGCATCAACCCCACCAATCTATAGACCTATCTATAACCCCCAATCCCATTAAACCCCATATACTCATCCAGAAGTCTTTTAAAAGACCCCAGCGAGTTCGCCTCCACCACCGACGACGGCAGCCGATTCCAATCACTCACCACCCTCTGAGCGGGAAGAACCTCTCCATCTCTACCCTATCCATCCCATTCATCATCTTATACGTCTCAATGAGATCTCCCCTCATCCTTCTAAACTCTAACGAGTACAAGCCCAGTTTATTCAGCCTCTCCTCATAGTTCAACCCCCTCAATTCCAGTATCAGCCTAGTGAACCTCCTCTGCACTCCCTCCAAGGCCAAAATATCCTTACGCAAGTGCGGCGCCCAAAACTGCACACAGTACTCCAGCTGCGGCCTCACCAATGCCCTGTACAGTTGCAGCAACACCTCCCTACTTTTATATTCAATCCCTCTCGCTATGAAGGCCAGCATCCCATTCGCCTTCCTGATCACCTGCACCTGTAGGCTGGATTTTTGCGACTCATGCACAAGGACCCCCAGGTCCCTCTGCACCGTCGCCTGCTGCAGTTTTTTGCCATATAAGTAGTGGTCCTTCCTACCATTATTCCTACCAAAGTGGATAACCTCACACTTGCCAACATTGTATTCCATCTGCCAGATCCTCGCCCATTCGCCCAGCCTATCTAGATCCCTCTGCAGACTTTCCACACCCTCCGCACAATTTGTCGTTCCACCAATCTTGGTGTCATCAGCAAATTTTGACACCTTACACTCGGTTCCCTCCTCCAGATCATCTATATAAATGGTAAATAGCTGAGGCCCCAGCACTGACCCCTGGGGCACTCCACTAGCACCCATTGACCCCCACTCTCTGCCTCCTATTTGACAGCCAATCCTCTATCCACGCTAACAGCCTACCCCCAACTCCATGCCTCCAGACCTTCTGTAATAACCTTTTGTGCGGCACCTTATCAAACACCTTCTGAAAATCAAGAAACACCACATCCACCGGCTCTCCTCTATCCACCGCCCTAGACACATCCTCATAGAACTCCAATAAATTCATCAGACACGACTTCCCCTTAACAAAACCGTGCTGTGTCTGCTCTATCAAACAATTCTTCTCAAAATGCCTCTCCTTGATTACGAATTCGAGCATTTTTCCTACAACAGACGTTAAACTAACCGGCCTATAATTCCCTGCCTTTTGCCTGCTACTCTTTTTAAACAGCGGCGTAACATTAGCCGTTTTCCAATCTTCCGGCACTTCCCCGGAATCCAGCGAGGTTTGGAAAATAATCACCAAGGCATCCACTATCACCGCCGCAATTTCTTTCAGAACCCTTGGATGCATTCCTTCTGGTCCTGGGGACTTGTCCACCATCAGTCCCTCTAGTCTGTCGAGCACTGTCTCTCTAATAACAATGATCTCATGAAGGCCTAAGCAAAAAACTTATTTAAGGCCTCAGCCATTTCCTCATCCCCCACCACTAAATCCCCCCTCCCATCCCCTAAGGGTCCAACATTCACTCTAGCCAGCCTTCTCCTTTTTATATATTTATAAAAACTCTATCCTTTTTTATATTTAGCGCTAGCCCAGCTTCATAGTTTATCCTTCTTTTGTCATTCTTTGTTGATATTTAAACCTCTCCCAATCCTCTTCTCGCCCACTACTCTTAGCCACTCTAAATGCATCAGCTTTTAATTTAATACTCTCCTTTACCTCCTTTGTTATCCACGGCTGATTATCTCTCCTCCTACGATCCTTTTTAACCATCGGAATAAATTTCTGCTGAGCACCAAGAAAGATCTCCTTAAAGATCCTCCACTGCTCCTCAGCAGACCTACCTTCCAATGCGCTCCCCCAGTCCACATTCACCAATTCCTCTCTCATCTTATTGTACTCCCCTCTGTTCTAACAAAGGACACAGGTCTGGGAACCCACTTTCTTCTCCTCCATCTGCATCAGAAACTCCACCATACAATGATCACTCTTCCCAAGAGGATCCTTCACCACAAGGTCCCTAATTCTACCTGCCTCATTACATAACACCAGATCTAAGATAGTTCACTCCCTCGTCGGCTCCAACACACACTCTTCAAGGAAACTATCCCGGCAGCATTCCAAGAACTCTTCCTCAAGCCCACCGCATCCAGCATGGGTCGACCAATCAATATGCAGATTGAAATCCCCCATAATTATCGCCGTTCCATTCCTGCACGCCACATTTATTTGCGCGTTTATAGCCAGCCCCACCTCCAGGTCATTATTTGGGGGCCTACAGACAACACCCACCAGCGTCTTCCTCCCCTTGCTGTTCCTAATCTCCACCCACGATTCCACATTCTGCTCTTTGGCGCCTATATCTTCCCTTACTAGAGTAATTACTTGGAGTAATGATTCACCAGCTGCAGAATTTATATTGTTAATAAAACCAGAAATTATAAAGCTATTCACAGCAGTCATAACTATTGTCAGTTGCTGTAAAAATCCATCTGCCTGTTATCTAAATGCAATGAAGGAGTATAATATCAAGGGTAAGACTTAGCAGTGTTGAGGAGCAGAAGGATCTTGGGGTCCGGGTCCATAGGACTCAAATTGGCCTCGCAGATGGAGGGTGTTGTTAAGGCGGC
This sequence comes from Prionace glauca, assembly GCA_037974335.1. NCBI lineage: Eukaryota > Metazoa > Chordata > Chondrichthyes > Carcharhiniformes > Carcharhinidae > Prionace > Prionace glauca. Next base: position 2,041,632 of record CM075741.1, read on the forward strand.
GTATGATTACTGGCCTTCATCAATCGAGGGACTGAGTTTAGGAGTCCGGAGATAATGTTGCAGATTTATAAGACCCTAGTCAGACCTCTCTTGGAATACTGTGCTCAGTTCCGGTTGCCTCATTACAGGAAGGATGTGGAAGCTATTGAAAGGATGCAGAGGAGATTTACAAGGATGTTGCCTGGATTGGGAGGCATGCCTTATGAAGATAGGTTGAGGGAGCTCGGTCTTTTTTCCTTAGAGAGACGAAGGATGAGAGGTGACCTGATAGAGGTTTATAAGATGTTGGGAGGTATAGATCGGGTGGATTCTCAGAGGCTTTTTCCAAGGGCTGGAATGGTCGCTACGAGAGGACACAGGTTTAAGGTGCTGGGGATCAGGTACAAAGATGTCAGGGCTAAGTTTTTCACTCAGAGGGTGGTGGGTGAGTGGAATTGGCTGCCGTCGGTGGTGCTGGAGGCAAATTCAATAGGGTCTTTCAAGAGATTTCTGGATAAGAACTTACTGGGCTTACTTATAACCCTCAATCCTATTAGGTAGAGATATCATTGGTGCAACTTGTGGGCCGAAGGGCTTGTTTGTGTTGTAGTTTTTCTATGTTCTAACAGACAGGAAGTACTAATCCTGACCTGATTAATCAAGTGAAATTAACAACTGGAATTTGCTGCCATCGGTTCCAGGAATCTGAAGCTTTGTTAACAATGGTCTTTCCTGCAGCAGCTCAGCATCTCCCCCCCCACCTTTGCATGTTGTTACCATGGTAATGGCTGGAGGACAAATTTTCTCTTCTTCCTCCTGACCTAAGGCAATTATTTAAAAACAAATGGCTTTTACAAGTGCCACCCATTAACTCCCTGCCTCGATGTGCCCCAGTCTCAGGATACAGTCCAGGATATCTAACCTGAGCCTTCCTGGTTTCAGTAGCAGAGGCAGCGTGAGCTGAGCTGGAATCTGCCCAGGTATTTATGAGAATGGAACTGGGAGAGATTTGGAGAGTTGTTAGTTTGCTCCTTCAATTTTAGGATTTTATAGCAAAGGTTGGGATTAAGGCAAGAAAGGAAGGAATGCTGCTTAGAGAGATGCAGCAGTGATTATGCTCTTGGAGTAATGGTTCACCAGCTGCAGAATTTATATTGTTAATAAAACCAGAAATTATAAAGCTATTCACAGCAGTCATAAACTATTGTCGGTTGCTGTAAAAATCCATCTGCCTGTTATCTAGTTGAGCCCATCTGACCCCAAACCCTGGGGCAAGATGGTTTACTTCTAACTGCCCTCTGATGGAACCTAGCAAGTCACTCAGTTGAACTCAAGGTAGTTCATCAGCGCCAATAAATATTGGTCTTACTAGTGACACCCATATCCTGTGAATGAACAAAAATAATCTATGCTGGACCTACCTGAGTGTGTTTGAATGGACAGGAAATAAAATGTATTGTCTTCAGTGACAACATTCGAGACAGAATTAATCTCAGAGCCTCTGGAGGCTGCAAGTTCCTTCCTCTGATCTTTGTCCAGTGGCTCCAGCTAGAAGTGCTCGTGTGTGAATGGTTTCAGATTCAGGCCAAGGCTCTGACTCCTTCACCAACATTCATGCTCAGACATGGTGAGCACTGGCTGGATTTGGGAGTCAGTGGTATTCCAGGAACAGTCAGCATTCCTCTGTGCATAGCGCAGCAATTGTAATGACTTTCAAAATGAGTGACTAGTTTTTTTCTGTGTAACTGAAAGGTCATTAATTACTTGAATTTAATTCCTCATCTCTCACCAGTGTGGGGCAAAGGCAGCTCGTATGTCTTGCAAGAGCCCTTCTCAGAAAGACGCGGATTCTGATTCTTGACGAAGCTACTGCTGCTATTGACCTGGAAACTGATGACTTGATCCAGTCAACGATCAGGACCCAGTTTGAGAACTGCACTGTCCTCACTATTGCACACCGTTTGAACACGATCATGGATTATACCAGGTAAGGAGCAATTATCTCACACAAACTGGCAGTCAGGGAAGAGACCTGGTAGCAACTGACAATGTGACCAGTTAACATGATGGGGGGCTGATGCTAATATGAATCCTGGAAGAGTCTGTTTAATGATCTCTGCATGAACTTTTCTTTCCTGGCAGGGTGCTGGTACTGGAGAAGGGAAGGATAGCAGAATTTGATACACCTAGCAACCTCATTGCACAGAAGGGAATCTTCTACAGCATGGTTAAAGATGCTGGTCTGGCATAGCCAAGCCCTGTGCAGCAGCCTTGCACAGTGACTGACTGAACTTGCAAAGCTTCAGATCTAATGGTTTCAAGTAACATCAAAGACAACCTGTTCCAACTCAGGAGACAAAAAATAGGCAGTTTTTTAAAAAAATCACTGAACAGCACTCTTTCTATTTTTTTACCTGGTGTATTTATATGTTAAGCATTTAAATTCAGCAGTTTGTTTTTTTTTTGTAAATAAGTAGCATGAGCTGCAGCCACAGAAAATGATCCATACAAGACTTTGTTGTTTCAATAAAACAAGACTTTTGCTAAACATGTGGTGTCTATCTTCCAGCAGCAACTTGGTAAAAAGAAATAACTGAGGAACAGGCCAGTTCACTCTTATTACTGTTGTGTCCCAATCCCTCTCTCCCACCACAACTTCTCTGGTTAAGTAGGCCATACCCTGGTGCATAAGAACTTGTATTTATATAGCCACCTTTGACATCCTCAATGTCCCAAAGTGCTTTACAGGCAGCCAATTACATAGCAAGGATCATATAACACAACAATAAAATAAATGACTGATTAATGAGGAGGAATAAATAATGGTCAGGAGACTAGGGAGATTACTCAACAATAGTGCCATTTCTACTTGTACATCCAAAATTGGTTTAACACCTCATCTATAATACTGCAACTCTATACATCAGTATTTCCCAGCGCCACACGGCATCAGTTATATGCTCAATTCTAACCCAATGCACTACCCTGCAGCTCGGATGAACACATTAGGAGAGAACTGGGAAGGGAGCTGCACCCCAATACATTGTAAAAGTTTATTTGTTTATGTCACAAGTAGACTTACATTAACACTGCAATGAGCTACTGTAAAAATCCCCTCGTCACCACACTGCGGCATGTTTGGGTACACTGAGGGAGAATTTAACACAGCCAATGCACCGAACCAGCACGTCTTTCAGACTGTGACTGACAAATTCATAACAGGAAAGAGGTGACATGCCACACTGCAGAGCTTAGAGTTCCTCTTCCCCACCACCTGAAAAAGCCTGAACCAAAAAACAAATTAAACACAAGGCATAGTGAAAGATTTACTGAAAAAAAGGTTTATTCATATTCAACACTAAAATTTGCAAATTACAGCAACCATTTTCAAAGTACAGGAACAGCAGGGCAGGGAAAAAATCTCAATACTTGTCCTCGGAGGCTGGATGGGAAACCAAGAAAGAGGCAGGCAGCCTAGCACTACAAAAACCAAAAAAAAAAGATTGTGGCCACAGGAGCAATGGTAAAAATCAGCCTCTTAATCAAAACAGCTCTATACAACTTAGCGGCCTGTGTATTTACAGATAGCAGTTTGCTACGAAATTTAAAACGTCAAGGAAAACCTTCGGGTACACATTTTGCAGGTCACATGGTTCAGGTGCTGCTCACTTTAGTCTGACACTTGTGGAAAAACAGGACTCAAGTTCACTATTAGTGAAATAGAGTATTGCAAGCACAAGAAATGGGAACTTGTCTGGGCAGCTAATCATACATAAAAGTCCTGAAATGAATGTGGTTTTTTTTGCTTAAAAATTACAATTTCTCTCTCTCCCTCTCCCTACACCACTACAGTTTTCTTTCACCTTGTTTTAACTGGGCAGAGGCTTCAGGTCGGGCAGTCAAATCTTCACGGTTCCTTGACATCTTCAAAATGGCCAAGCCTATAGAAATTAAACATTCGACAACATCCAATTAGAATCAATGTGAACAAATGCACAAACTTGCTCACCATTATACACAACCATTTATTTTCTGTTTTAAGAAAAAGGCAAAAGGAAAGTACCTCTTGGAGACTTCCTACTGCCCTACAGAGAGCACTTGTCTTCTGGGGTTTCTGCTAACGACTGGCTAGAGCTCTAACCTAGAAAAGGAAACCCTTTCTCAGAGTGTAAACAGCCCACCTCTACTGTATCCTTAAGTAGTGATTTACTGTAATCTCCCCATCTGTAATGACAGACAGCATACAGAGTTGTCAACCGATTCATCACACAACATAAAAAAGGGTCAAGGGCAGTGACTTTACATTTTCTAAAAACATTTTTACCTTTGGTCGGTCAATATTAATTCTTTACTGGAAAGCTCTCCTTGATGCACACTGCTGCCTTAAGCAAACTAGTTAGTGCTTAATTGCAGCTTCTTCAGTAGCCTCAGTACAATTTTCACTTTAAAGAATGCTTCATTTGCTTACAACGCCAACACACTATCTTTGTGGATACGTGAAGGCAACTTGGGAATTTAGAAAATTGGAGTTGAGAAATGGCCATTTGGTCCATCAAGCCAGAATTCAAATACATCCTGGATTTCACCGACTCCACTCTGCACCAATTTCTATCTGGACTCTCCTCCCTGAATCACTCATTGATTCCTCCATTTTAAAGGAGGAATTCATTTTCCCTACGATCCCAATGACACTGAAAGCCTCAACCTCCTTTAGCAATACAACTGAACACCAAAGAAACCCATTTTTATTCATTATCGCAGGAACTTTTCTGTCCCCTATTATTTAAATATCTGTTGAAACACAGTACTGTCAATATTGGGGAATCTGCAGGAGTTAGAGTTGACCCCACAGAAGAAAAATTACAAAGAATAATTCCAGTTTCTCATTATTTATAACCAAATTTACCATTACAATTAGAATAGTCTGTGATATGCAATTATGGTCACCTGCATTTATAAAGCCCTTTACACAACCTGAGGATATACCACACTTCCATCAATGAAAAACTGTCACTCCTGTTTGGTAGGGAATGATGCAGTCCACATTCTCCACTTGAATGGGGTCAACTGGATCTAACTCAGTCTCTGTTCAGGAGGATAAGAGATTGGTCCAAATTGACTTTTAACGTGAATATAAAAGGAAGTGAAGGATTTTAAACAACAACTTGCATTTTTAGTGATTAAAGACTAGCTTGAGGAAACATCATGAATGAGTGGATCTAAGCAGACTCGTGCAAGAAATGACAGAAAGGGGGGGGGGGGGGGGGGGGGGATTTAAGACTCAGCTTAGAGATGTTCTCATTGATTCACTTGCTAACTGTCTATCTTAACCAAGGTGCTGCAGAAATCCCCAAAAATAGATCAGAGTTTACGATTCATTGATGAGTTTATGATTCATTGATGAATTAGGCTTTTATAAGTGAACTTTAGTGCTACAACTTCCACTTTCCTGCAGCTCTCTGAAGGCTGATCTTTAAGCCAAGTCCTCCACAGTCACTGTGAAGCTGTGCAGAGCTGCAATGATGCCACACATGCAGTACGGGGGGCGGTTTACACAGAATGGTTACAGAACAGGAGGCTAGTTTGTCTTTTGAGTCCATGTCAACTATTGCAGCTGAAGTCTAGCAAATGCAACTCCCCTGCCTTTTCCCTATAATCCAGTAATCCTGGGTCTACTACCCAGACCCTTCATAGTTTAAAATGCCTCCAACTCTGCTCAACCTTCTCTCCTCTATTGAGAGCAAGTACAGCATCTCTAATCTAGCCACCGGCTCTCATCCTGAACTGTGCTAATGAATCTTCTCTGCATTCTCTCTGAAACCTTCAAACGCTTAAGTGTCCAGAGTTGGACACATTACCTCAAAGCGGAATCATTGTTTTAATAAGGTTCACCTTAACCCCCTTTTGTCAATGCTCCTATTATGATGCACTTCCTCATTGCCCTGCTACTTTCAATGGCTTTTCACATTAGCCCCACATTTCTCTGGGCCGGTTCTTTCGTTAACTCTTTTGTGCAGGGACAAAGTGAGAAAGGAATTGATAGGTTGGGGATCAGCAGCTTTGTGTATTGCAGAGAGAGCAGTATAACCTGAAGAGATACTCCATAGGACAGAGAAGGTCAATGTGGAACTATTATCAGATACAAGAGAGCGCACAGGTAGCCAGGTACAGGCAGGGGTCAGGAAATGAAGGGTGCTAAACAACTGCATGAGAGTTATCAGGAAGGTTAATGAGGCCAGGACTCTGAGCTATTTCTTAGCGAGGGTGTAATAGGTGCTGGTCAGGTTGGTAGTTGAATGAGATCAAACAGGTGAAAGTACTTCCACTAGATCAGCTGGACAGAGTGCTGCACTTGATACTGACCAGGGCTGTTGAGAAGCAGACACTTATGAGTGGCCACTGACCTGTGAATATGCATGTTTTTTTAATTCATTCGTCAGACATGGGCACTATTAATTAACTGCCTATCCTTAGCTGCTCTTGGAGGGCGGTTGAGAGTCAACCACATTGCTGTGGGTTCTGGAGCCACATGTAGACCAGATTTCCTTCCCTAAAGGACGTTAGTGAATTAGATGGGTTTTTCCAACAATCAGCAATGGTCTCATGGCCATCAGTAGATTCTTAATTCCAGATATATTTTCTTGATTGAATTCAAATTCCACCGGCTGCCGTGGCAAGATTCAAACCCAGGTCCCCAGAACATTAGCTGAGTTTCTGGATTAATAGTCTAGCGATACTACTAGGCCATCAAATCCCCTTATGCGTGCTACAAACACCAAATGTTCGTGCTTACAAGCTGCTTTACTGTTACTTCAAAAGCCTCAGATTTACAGCAACCTTTAACTGATCCACTATCAGGAAGAAGCTGGCCACAAGCAAAGAATTAATATTGACAATTCCCTTTTCAGTTGTAACCAAAGTCACTGTCATTCAAATCTCTTTTTGTATTTTTTAATAACAAAAGCAATTTCATCAGCCATGGCAGGGCAGCATCAGTCAAGAGCTCACTGGACATGGGATGGGAGGGCAAGGAAGGAGGACGGAGGGGCAAAGAACTCGCAAGTCGTACCTCTGTGCTAGGGCCTGTAATGTACTGCACGGAAACAGGAGGCTGCTACAGCTTTTGGTTTGTTTTAAATTTATGTGAAAAGTAAAGTTAATTCTTGAAAATTCCCTTCCATTCCCTGCAGTTAGAAGAAAATTCTGTAACACATCTGCACAGAGACAATTCCACAATTTCAAAAAAAGTTACGGTGAAGGAAACGAATATTTAAATCCTGTGTTAAACATGATCAGCAAATACAACATGAAATAGCAAGCTTTAAAAAAAAAGATTTATTTTAAAAAACAGGCAAAAGCATTCAAACACGGAGGTGTGTAGAGAAAGGAGTGTACCTGGCGTGAGTACCTGCAATTCATTCACTGAGATTCCTTGATTTTTAATTTGCTTTCATGGGCGGCTCACAAGACCAGCGCAGTGTGAGATATGGTTCTCAGGTTCACTTAGTCATAAACCCTACACTTCCATCAATCCAAGCTACTGGCTCGAGTTACAGAAAGACTCCATTAGAGTGCAAGGCAGTTTTTAAAAAAAAACAAAAAAAAACAAAAAAGTCTACAACATCCGTGACATTAACAGAGATTGTTAAAACTAAAAAAAAAATCTTTCAAATATGCCTTAGATGCAGTCACAGAAACAGGAAAAAAAACCATTCTCCACCTAGTTAATGAATTCTAAACTTATTCAACTGATAAAACAGTTCACAGCAACCAACCCCATACAGTCCAATCAATTCCCCAAAAATTCACAGTTTTCTTAAAGTTACTTTTAAAACACAAACCCATTCATTGCCATTCACTAGATCCACAAAGGAACAGAAACAAGGACCAGGGTTTCAGTACATTATACATAATATGCAGAGGTAAAGTAAGGTACCTAGTGTCTCCCAGATGCATATTTTGTCTCTTACTCTCAAGACTAGTGTGTCGTCCTCGCTCGGCGTTTTACAAGTATACCTCCACGTGCTTTTGTTGGTCTCCATCTTCTCTGTTGCAATACTTACACTGCACTGCTAAAGCGAACCAAACAAAAACAAAGGGCAAACCCTAACCGAGGAATGCAAAAGCCACACTTACCTTGGTCTGATCTGAGGTCAAATCAGATCAGTTTTAATTGGACTGAGTGTCACCTTCAGATTTTAGGTCTTCGTCTCTCCCATTGACCTCGCTTTTAGTGGTGTCTACCTCCATGGGATCTGCCCTAGCCTCTGCAATCTCTCTGTCCGTCTGACTGGGTTTCCGACTGCTTTTCATTATTTCATCAGAGTCTCTCCTTTCTGCAACATGACCACAGAGAAATGTCAACACAGACTGATTGGAGATGTGGGACTGTTCCCCTTATAAACAAATAAAGGTGAAGTGAAGATGGTAGGAGGCTGGGTAACCAGAGGACGCAGATTTACATCATTGGAAAAGAACCAGAGAGGAGAGGAGAATGATTTGTTGTACATCTGTGATCTGGAAAGCATGCCTGAAGACACAGCAGAAGATTCAAAAGTAATTCTCAAAAGGAAATTGGAAAAATATTTGAAGGGAGGTATTTACAAGGCTTGGGGGAAAGAGCAGGGGGAGTGTTGCCGATAAGAGGCAGCACGGGCATGATAGGCTGAATGGCATCACTCTGTTGCTGTGTCAGTCCGTTATTTCATTCAGCTTTTAGACTACAATTAATGGCCAGGGCTATCTCACGACAAAGTTACATCATCAACCCCCTGTTTGAACAACTCTCCTTTCAGGGTACTTTTAAAATTTTCCTCCAGCTTCCTACTAAGGAATGAGTTCTGCAGAGATCAATTCCCATTAGCAGCAATCCTGCAGTATGCACTTTTCTCCCTCGGAAAGCCCAATAAAGTCCTTGGCCACCATACTCTCATTCTGCAGGAAGTGTAACTGGGCAGCTTTCAATGGTCTATTTACTGAATGGTTTAGCAAAATGGTCGAGGAGAATGAATAAGATGCAGGGAGAGCGAGCGAGCCCTACATTTAATACTACACTCAGTCAAAGAGCTGCACAGCTGTTGGAAAGGTTCTATATTGCAGCAAGGGCTGATATCTTCAGAAAAATTCACCAAATTCCACGAGGCCTTGCAGGAGTAAACGTTAATTGTGAGAGATTGATGACTATTCGGATTGGCGGTTGGTGACTAGTGGGGTGCCCCAGGGGTCGGTGCTGGGGCCTCAGCTATTTACCATTTATATAGATGATCTGGAGGAGGGAACCGAGTGCAGGGTGTCGAAATTTGCTGATGACACCAAGATTGGGGGAAAGGCAAATTGTGCGGAGGGTGTGGAGAGTCTGCAGAAGGATCTAGATAGGCTGGGCGAATGGGCCAGGAAATGGCAAATGGAATTTAATGTTGGCAAGTGTGAGGTGGTCCACTTTGGTAGGAGGAATGGTAGGAAGGACTATTACTTACGGGGCGAAAAACTGCAGCAGGCGACGGTGCAGAGGGACCTCGGGGTCCTTGTGCATGAGTCGCAAAAACCCAGCTTGCAGGTGCAGCAGGTGGTCAGGAAGGCGAATGGGATGCTGGCCTTCATAGCGAAGGGGATTGAATATAAAAGTAGGGAGGTCTTGCTGCAGCTGTATAGGGCATTGGTGAGGCCGCAGCTGGAGTACTGTGTGCAGTTTTGGGCGCCGCACCTGCGCAAGGATGTTTTGGCCCTGGAGGGAGTGCAGAGGAGGTTTACTAGGCTGATACCGGAGTTGAGGGGATTGAGCTATGAGGAGAGGCTGAATAAACTAGGCTTGTACTCGTTAGAGTTTAGAAGAATGAGGGGAGATCTCATTGAGACGTATAAGATGATGAATGGGATGGATAGGATAGAGGTGGAGAGACTGTTCCCGCTCAAAAAAGACAGTAGGACTAGGGGGCACAGCCTCAAGATAAAGGGGGGGCGGTTTAGAACAGAGTTGAGGAGGAACTTCTTCACTCAAAGGGTGGTGAATCTCTGGAATTCTCTGCCCGTTGAAGTGGTGGATATTTTTAAGAAACGGGTTGATGGGTTTTTGATAAGAGAAGGGATTAAGGGTTATGGGGAGAGGGCGGGAAGGTGGAGCTGAGTCACGACAGATCAGCCATGATCTTATTGAATGGCGGGGCAGGCTCGAAGGGCCAGATGGCCTACTCCTGCTCCTATTTCTTATGTTCTTATGTTCTTATATCTCACAGCACATTGTTGTTTGATATCACGTGTTGCATCAAAGAAAATTACAGCACAGGGACAGGCTCTTTGGTCCTCCAAGCTCGCACCGACCATGCTGCCCGACTTAACTGAACCCCCTACGCTTCCGGGGATCATATCCATCTATTCCTATCCTATTCATTACTTGTCAAGACGCCCCATAAAAGTCACTATCGTATCTGTCACTATCTCCCCCGGCAACGAGTTCCAGACACCCGGTCTCTAAAAAATCTGCCTCGTACACCTCCTTTAAACTTTGCCCCCTAATAATTGATTCTTCCACCCTGGCAAAAAGCTTTAACTATCCACTTTTTCCATGCCTCAATTTTGTAAACTTTTATCAGCTCTCCCCTCAACCTTCGTCGCTCCAGTGAGAACAAACCAAGTTTCTCCAACCTCTCCTCATAGCTAATGCCCTTCACACCAGGCAACAACCTGGTAAATCTTTTCTGTGCCCTCTCCAAAGCCTCCACATCCTTCTGGTAGTGTGGAAACCAGAATTGAACACTATATTCCAAGTGCAGCCTAACTAAGGTTTCAAAAAGCTGCAAGCTATAAATCACTATGGTCAGGTCCCCATTCGCCAGGGTTGGAACTGGGAACTTGCCAGATACATTGATCACTCGCACACAGTAAGAAGTCTCACAACACCAGGTTAAAGTCCAACAAGTTTATCTCATAGTAAACCCACAAGCTTTGGGGTTTGCCACTTCGTCAGGTGAGTTGGACTTTATTTAACCTGGTGTTGAGAGACTTCTTACTGTGATTACCCCTGTCCAACACCGGCATCGCCACATCATAACTCGCACACAGCCAGGGCTACTCAGTGAAACATGCACAAACACTACTGCTTCTGAGTTACTTTGCAAACAATAGCTCCAGCTCTGCAGCGAACACCTCAACATAACAGACTCCATGTGGAGAGACACAGCTCAGGCAAATCATTGAAAAGTTGCTGCTGTCAGAAAACAGAGAAAGTTTTAAACCATCTGTATTTGTGGGTATTAGAAACAACATAAGAAGTCTCACAACACCAGGTTAAAGCCCAACAGGTTTATCTGGTAGCAAAAGGCACAAGCTTTTAACATAGAACATAGAACATTACAGCACAAACAGGCCCTTCGGCCCTCGAATTGCACCGATCACATCAACCCCACCAATCTATAGACCTATCTATAACCCCTAATCCCATTAAACCCCATATACTCATCCAGAAGTCTTTTAAAAGACCCCAGCGAGTTCGCCTCCACCACCGATGACGGCAGCCGATTCCATTCACTCACCACCCTCTGAGTGAAAAACTTACCCCTAACATCACCTCTGTACTTCCCTCCCCGCACCTTAAATCTGTGTCCTCTCGTAGCGACCATTTCAACCCGGGGAAATAGCCTCTGAGAATCCACCCTATCTATTCCTCTCAACATTTTATAAACTTCTATCAGGTCACCTCTCAACCTTCGCCTCTCTAGGGAAAAGAGTCCCAGCTCCCTCAACCTATCTTCATAAGGCATGCCTCCCAGTCCAGGCAACATCCTTGTAAATCTCCTCTGCACCCTTTCAATAGCACTTTTGGAGCACTTCATCAGGTGAGTGCGAGTTGCATTCACAAACAGGACACAAACTCAATTTACAAGGTAATGGCTGGAATGTGCATCTTTACTGGTAATCAAGTCTTAAAGGTACAAACAATATGAGTGGAGAGGAGTCAAAGAGGTGTGTATTGTCTCCAGACAGGACTGTTAGTGAGATTTTGCAAGCCCAGGTGAGAACACCAGGTACACGGTACATACTCTTGTGATCTGGCCAACGTTGTCTACCTGATATGCTGCAGGAAAGGATGTCCAGAGGCATGGTACATTGGGGAGACCATGCAGACGCTACGACAATGGATGAATGAACACTGCTCAACAATGGCCAGGCAAGAGAGTGTTCTCTTCCTGTTTAGCAGTCATGGGCATTTGGCCTCTGATCTTCAGGTAAGCATTCTCCAGTGGCCTTCATGACACATGACAGCGCTGAGTCGCTAAGCAGAGACTGATAGACAAGTTCCGCACACATGAGGATGGCCTCAACCTGGGTCTTGGGTTCATGTCACACTTGGCTAAGTTTGCAAAATCTCTAACTGTCCTTGATGGAGACAATACACATCTCTTTAACATTTGCTTAACGCTCTCTCCACTCACTGACTGTACCTTTAAGACTTGATTACCTGTAAAGACTCGCATTCTAACCATTATCTTGTAAATTGCGTTCGTGTCTATATGTGCCCTGTTTGTGAACGCAACTCCCACTCACCTGATGAAGGGGCAGCGTTCTGAAAGCTAGTGACATTTGCTACCAAATAAACCTGCTGGACTTTAGCCTGGCGTTGAGACTTCTTACTGTGTTTACCCCAATCCAACAACTGCATCTCCACATCATTATTAGAAACAGAACAGGGCTACCTGGATCCACATCCCTCTCACCACACAATCTCAATCTACAAGCTGCACATTGAGTAAATATGTAGCTGCCGCTTTCTCACCATCCCACATCATAAACCCACCCTTTCTCCTTCTAGATTCATCAGCTACACATTCAGGGGGCAGTTTCCACACATCGGCATTGAGATGTGGTGCCACAAAGCCCCATGTGAGTAAGATTAATGGTGCCTTGCATCACGGGGATTTCCACTATCCCTGTAAAGTCACTGAAACATTGTCAAGAAAGAAGTAGTTTTAAATAATCCATATTAGTATTTGTGGGCATTAGAAATAACTAAGTAAATTTAACTTTTTGTGTTTGTGTGAGAAAGGGTTGAAGCTTTAGCTAGCTTCATATTAAACAAAGATGTCTGCATGTCAGTGGGCTTTGGTCACTTTAAACAGCGCCTGCATGGTAATTAAAGACTAAAACATGAAAGTAAACAGTTTAAAGAAAAACTAGGTTTTTGCTTGGTAGCCAGGGCCTCCCTAGGTTGGAAAGAATTTTTTAATTTAGTTTAAAGCTGGATGCAGAAGCAGCTGGACAGGACAAGAACTGCAGGGAGCAGACCTCCCAAAATAAGGAAAGGAAGCCCAGAAACCAATAAAAATACAGGTCAGAATATTAAAGGAACAAGGAACAGAAAGTTGAATGCAGTCCTATTGGATGCAGTTAAAGTTAAAAAGCAGAGTTAGAGAGACAGCTGCAAGACTCAGATTTAAAATGAGATGCCTGACATCTGAGGCAAATCAAAAGTTTGGTGACACCTTAATGCAGCCAGTGAAGCAGTAGCATTCTGCTGGCACAGCTGCTTGGGCGTGTAAAAGCTTGAATGTACGTGGCAGAGGAATACCAAAAGGAAATCCTGGAAGTGGATCCTTGGTGAAGACATTCGAGATGAAGTATTTGAGAGAAGAGTCTAAGACATTTTCTTCCCAAGAGGAGAGTTTGGAAACTCATGTGGGAGTGACGAGTTCCAGTGAGAACAGCTGGCTGAGCGTAATAAACATCTGGAGGGACTAGATGAGAAATCCACAGAAGTTATACTGGGTAGTTTTTGTCACGTTTTCATAGTGTGGGGCGTGTGACCACAGTTGACCTATCAGCTTAAATGGACTATGTACCTATCAAGAACATTATACTATATATTCTGCAGAAAATGCAGATGTATGGGACTGGGGGTGATCTAGGTAATTGGATCAGGAATTGGCTAGCAGATAGGAGACAGAGGGTGGTGGTTGATGGTAAATATTCGTCATGGAGTTCGGTTACAAGTGGTGTACCTCAGGGATCTGTTTTGGGGCCACTGCTGTTTGTAATTTTTATTAATGATCTGGATGAGGGTATAGTTGGGTGGATTAGTAAGTTTGCTGATGACACCAAAGTCGGAGGTGTGGTAGATTGTGAGGAAGGGTGTCATAGTTTGCAGGGTGACTTAGAAAGGTTGCAGAGCTGGGCTGCGAGGTGGCGGATGGAGTTTAATGTGGAGAAGTGTGAGGTAATTCATTTCGGTAGGAATAACAGATGTGTTGAGTATAGGGCTAACGGGAGGACTTTGAATAGTGTGGAGGAGCAGAGGGATCTAGGTGTATGTGTACATAGATCCCTGAAAGTTGGGAATCAAGTAGATAAGGTTGTTAAGAAGGCATACGGTGTCTTGGCGTTTATTGGTAGGGGGATTGAATTTAGAAGTCGCAGCGTCATGATGCAACTGTACACAACTCTGGTGCGGCCGCACTTGGAGTTTTGTGTGCAGTTCTGGTCCCCACATTACAGGAAGAATGTGGAGGCTTTGGAGAGGGTGCAGAGGAGGTTTACCAGAATGTTGCCTGGTATGGAGGGGAGATCCTATGAGGAGAGACTGAGAGATTTGGGGTTCTTTTCGCTGGAAAGAAGGCGGCTAAGAGGGGACCTTATTGAAACATATAAGATGATTAGAGGTTTAGATAGGGTAGAAAGTGATAGCCCTTTTCCTAGGATGGAGAAAGCTAGCACGAGGGGGCACGATTTTAAATTAAGGGGGGGGTAGTTATAGGACAGATGTCAGGGGTAGGTTCTTTACCCAGAGGGTGGAGAGGGACTGGAATGCCCTGCCAGCTGCAGTTGTAAATGCGCCTAGTTTGGGGCCATTTAAGAGATCTGTGGATAGGTTTATGGACGAAAAGGGATTGGTTTAGGCTAGTGGGTCATTGTTTTGTAACTGGTCGGCGCAACATCGTGGGCCGAAGGGCCTGTTCTGCGCTGTAATGTTCTATGTTCTATATTTTGTAACTTGTGTTATTCTCAGAATTGTGTATATCTGTGCAGATATAGGTAGGGTGGCAGAATAATGTAAAATGGTCAACTTTTCACATTTAATAAATGTTTTTGGTTATAAAGCTAATTGGCAATCCTGAGACTCTCTCCATCCACACTTCGAAACTAAAATTCAAAGTTAGGGTCTATTGAGCCAGATTTCCATTCTGGGATCTAACTGCCCAGCAATATCAGCTGGGATCTAACACTGCAATAATAACAGAAACAAACAGCCAAGCAGATTCCACATCTCTGTACCTTTGTCCTTTGACCTCCTCTCTTTCTCCCTGCTCCTGCTTCTGTGCTTGTGTGATCTAACATCTCGACTCCGTGATCTGCGCCGTTCTCGACTCCGAGACCTGTGCTTCCTTTCCGATCGGTCCCTGCTCCTCCCAGACCGCTCTCTGCTTCGACGATCTTCACCCCTTGTTCAAATCAAAATTACAGCGCATACTTTAAAATAGTACAACACTGAACAGGTCTAACAGAACCAATAAAACTGCTCCAAGGATGGTTCAAGAGCTAATAATCTCAACATGAAATGACACCTTGTGTTTATGTAGGAAAATGTCCAAAGTAGAGGAGCAATTCTCAGCAACGGCTGCCATCGAGCCACATAAGGAGATATACAAATTTAAATTCAAGTTTATTTTTATTTGTGTCACAAGTAGGCATACATTAACATTGCAATGAAGTTACCATGAAAATCTCCTAGTCGCTACACTCCAGCTCGTGTTCAGGTTAAACAGAGAGAATTTAGCATGGCCGATCCACCTAACCAGTATGTCTTTCAGACACAGTGGGAGGAAACCAGAGCGCCCAGAGGAAACCCACACAGCGACAGGGAGAACATGCAGACTTTGCACAGACAGTGACCCAAGCTGGGAATCGAACCCAGGTCCCTGGCACTGTGAAGCAGCAGTGGCCGAGGGACCTTTTCCCGTGCTGTGTTGTTCTTTGTTCTAACCACTGTGCCACCGTGAAATTAATGATCACAAGAAATGGGAAATAATAAACAGGATAATTATTTTTATAAATAAACTTTCTCTCTCAGCATATGAAAGTGTGAATTGGGGAGATACTATGTAGAAATATATACTATTTAAAATGTTGACCATCCTCAGGAACTCTGGCATTATTTAAAGATCTGGGCCAGGAATTCAAAACTTATCAGAAGCCTCCCCAGAAATGCACATTTCTAAAGTGTCAAATGTCTTTGGGACCAATCTTTAAGAATTCTATAAATGTAGCTGTAATGATTAGATCAATGATATTAACTGTCCCAAAATTCCTCAACTCCTCCCAGTTTTAGCATCCTCCCTCCCTGATCCTGCTCAGAGGGACTCCATAAAGGTAACAGTGAGCACACTGACTGGTTACTGCTCCTGCTTACGAATTCAATGCCCAGAGACATGAGTAGCTGCAACAGCACTCAAGATTGAACAACAGACACTTGCAGCTTGTTTAGGCTCACACGGAGACATTGCAGACTGTGTAACCATGTGAATTACCACCTTCAGGGAGAGGAATAAACAGGTGACAGGATCCCATCAGCCAGGAGAACTTCAATGTATTAATGCTACGAATAGAACGCACAATCAGAAGGATTAGCCAAGACACACATCATCAATGCATTTGTGGGAAAACCACAAACACTGAAGGAGATGCACGTGTGGGTCATTAACTTTGACACAAAGCAAGTGGGCTGAAGGGCCAGTTCCTGTCCCCTATCATTTCCTATAATTCTAAGCCCTCCATGATGGCTGCTGATCCATACCTGCTCCGTTTCTTTTCCCGTTCCTTACTGCGTGACCTCTTACGCTCTCGCGACCTGCTTCGCCTCCTATCAGACGTCCTGCTGGAATGGGAATGCCGGCTTCGTGAATGGCTCCTCCTCCGCCGCGCCTCGCGCTCCCGCTCCTTCTCCTCCTCTTCCCGCCGCCGCTTCTTCTCTCGTTCTTCCCTCTCTCGCTCTCGCTCCAGTTCCCGTTCTTCTCTCTCACGTTTTAGTTTGTCATCACGTTCTGGCTCTTCAGTCTTCTTCCGAACCTTCTCCTGGACAGAAATAAAACACTAAATATGCAGAGCCGCAGACCTAAATTACACTATTTCTTTCAATTCTCAACTCTTCAGGAACTGAAGCAGTCCGTAGGCAACAAGACCTGAACAATATCCAGGCTTGGGCTGACAAGTGTTAAGTAATATTTGCACACAAGTGCCAAGCAATAACCATCTTCAGCAAGAAAGGATTTAACCATCGCCTATTGATATTCAATGGCATTACCATCACCAAATCCCCCACTATCAACATTCTGGGGGTTACCATTGATCAGAAGCTAAACAGGACTAGCCATATAAACTGCCAGAGCAGGTCAGAGGCCGGGAATCCTGCAGCAAGCAACTCACCTCTGACTCTCCAAAGCCTGTCCACCATCTACAAGGCACAAGTCAGGAGTGTGTTGGAATACTCCCCATTTGCCTGGATGGGTGCAGCTCCAACAAATTTGAGAAGCTCAACACCATCTAGGACAAAGCAATCCTGTTTGATTAACACCCCTTTCACACCTTAAACATTCACTCCCTCCAACACTGACACACAGTGACAGCAGTGTGTACCACCAACAAGATGCTCTGCAGGAAGTCACTGAGGCTCCTTAGGCAGCATCTTCCAAACATATGACCTCTATCATCTAGAAAGTCAAGGGCAACAAACAGACACATGGGAACACCATTACCTGCAAGTTCCCCTCCAAGTCTCACACCATCCTGGAAATATATTGCTGTTCTTTCACTGTCACTGAATCAGAAGAAAAAGCTCAAGAAGCTCGACACAACCCAGGACAGCGCAGACACTTGATTAGCACCCCATCTACAATAAACATTCACCCCTCACAGTGGCAGCAGTGTCTGTACCATCTATTAGGTACACTGCTGCAATTTTGCAAACTTCAGCACCTGCCCAGCCCATTACCTCTAACAGAAAAAGAGGAGAGCAGCAGATACAGAAGACCACCACCATCTGGCAGACCCCATCCAAGCCACAGACCATCCTGCTTTGCAACTATATCACTGTTCCCTCACTGTCACTAGATCAAAATCCTGGATTGCTCTCCCCAACTGCAATGGCTCAAAGGATAATTCACCACCACCTTTGCTAGGATAAGAATGGGAATTAAATGCCAGCTTTGCCAACAATACCTGAACCCAATGAATTCATTCAAAACACACTAAGCATGCTGGCCAGCAAAATAACCAATCGATTCCTTTACCACCTCTTACATCTGACAGAAATACAAGTCTAATCTCTGCAACCTGCTCTCATTCTAGCCCTGCATCTCCCCCAAGACCAGTCTTTCCCTCTGAGCTTCAGTGCTCAGAATGGAACAGTTACTCCAAATGAGTTATGGCAGCTCTGGACTAACCTTCAGCTCCTCCACAGTTGCTTTGATCTTTGCATAACCCATGTGTTGCTTCCCCATTAAGTGATCATCAACTCTGGACTGTGCGTCTCCCACGATAAGGAATGCACCACATACTTCGCACACCTCCATCTGCTTCTCCTGGGCCGCAAAGCTCTCGATGGTCTGTAGGATCATTTAAAAGAAACATATAGATGATATTTCTAACTACGTGGCATAATAAACTAAGGCACAGCACAGCCAGACTCACCGAACTGGCAGATCGCAGCTGCTCTCGCTCATCTTTCAATTGTTCTACAAGTTTCATCATACCCTGGGCCTCTTCCACCTTCCCCTCAGAACCCAGTTCCTCAATCTGAGAAAACAAAATACAAATTACGATTTTTAATACATTTCATATTCCCAGCATATCACAAAGCCTCACAGCCAATGAAACACTAAAGTGTTTCATCTTTCATCATCTTGGGAAACCGAGCATCTGAATTGTGCACATCAAGCTCCCACAAACAGCAATGTGATAATGACCCGGTAATCTGTTAGAATAGAATTCTAGTCCAGGAGACCATTCGGCCTATCAAGTCAGCACTAACCACAATCCCACCCAGGCCCCATCCCCATAACCCCATGCATTTACCCTAGCAAGTTCCCCTGGCGCTAAGGTGCAATTTAGCATGGCCAACCCACCTAACCTGCACATCTTTGGACAGTGGGGGCAAACCCGAGCACCTGGAGGAAACCCACACAGACACGGGGGGAATGTGCAAATTCTACAGACAGTGACCCAAGCTGGGAATCGAACCCAGGTCCTTGGCACTGTGCCGCAGCAGTGCTAAGCACTGTGCTACCATGCTCTGTGATGTTGACTAAGGGATAAGTTTGAGTTAGGTAACTGGGGAGAAATCACTGCTTCCCTTCAAAATAGTGACATGGATCTTTTCATCTATCTGAGGAAGCAGGCAGGAGCACGGCTTAACATCGGATCTGGAAAACAGCATCTCTGATACTGCAGTGCTCTCTCAGTACCAACTGGAGTGTCAGTCTGAATTTATGTACTCAAAATCTCTCCAGTGGCTCATTTTATCCAATGTTTCACTGTTAAAGCAGTGAGGCTGCCCTCTCTCCATCTGCAGAGACCCACAATGTGGGGTGAACAGTCCTGGAAACAACCTGTCTTGCACAGAGACACTCACCACTTCTGCAATGATCAATAACACACCTAAACTGATGACAAAACCTTCCCAGGTTAGTCTTATATCGACCATATAAAAGATTAAGAAAACCAGGAATTTATGATCTTGATGCTTCTTCGTACACAGCACCTTCCAATCAGCCCCAAGCTCTCTCCCCTTTACTCAGTATGAAGTTTCAGGGCCTGGATGGCACCAGTGATTGGCCAATATCACAGCCAGTAATCCCGAGGCGGCCCAGATAAGAATGTTTATTACAACAGGAAGTTCTTAAAGCACTCCCTTGGCAAAGTTCAAACAGACACGTCCTCAGCTTTTACCTGTTCCAGGAGTTCTTCAATCTTCTCTGTTAGAACCTGGCCTTTCTCTTCATTCTTACTCACAGGCCCTCCAGTCTGTAGGAGGCAAACAAACTCCATATTACACACACTCCCTTCAGCCTCAAATACACATCTTTTCCTCCCCCGATAATGCACATCCCTTCGCCCAGACCACAAATGCACATTTGCCCCTGCCCTTCCCAGACTCCAAATGTGCACCCACCCTTCCCCTAGACCTTAAAGGTGCCCCCCACCCCATTACACACCTATTCGCTTCTCCTCCAGGCCATGTTACACACCAGCTCTCATTTACTTGTCTCTACCCACAGAAACATCATCTCCTCACTGTCCATTACACACCCATTCTTTTCCACAACCCATTATACACCCCTCTCCATCACACTGTTCACTTTGAAGAAACCACCCATATTACACACTCTCCCAGCAAGTGTCCTTCACCACGGTCCTGTACAGTTGAGCAGAGTTTAAGGGTGGGATTTGTGGAGGTTCAGCAGTGGTTTTCAGTGAATCAATGTCCAGCCCTGGCACTCACCGCCGTTCCCGTTGTGGTGTTCTGGGACAGTGCCAGCCGAGCGTGACCTCGGCGAATCCGCCGCTCCACATCTGCCATCAGGTTTTGCAGATAACGCAGGAAATCTTTCTCGTAGCCCACCTTCATAAAGCGAGAGCTCTTCTCATAACTGTGAGGAAATGGAAACGGTAACGCATTGCTGTACAACATTGGGAGAGATCACAAAAACCCACAAAATAAGAAACTTACTATTTCCGCAGGTTGTCATCGTGAATCTTTTCACAGGGACCTAAAGCAGAAAAAACAAAAATCAGCATCTCAGATAGTGCCATGAATGAGCAGCAGCCATTTCAGCCCAAGGCCCACAATAGGTCAGTCTTCGAAACACCCGTCAAGTCCATCCTGTGGCTCCATGGACACTCCCAGACAAAGATCGCATCTTAAAATCTTGATTCCTTAAAAGTGTAAGCTGAGGTAGAAAATGTCATAAAGGGTGGATAGCAAATTGATTTTCTGAACAAAGACATGGCGTTTCAGTGCAAGGAAACAATAATAAATTTATGCAAAACATCTGTTTGTCAGTTAGAGATTGTGTGCAGTCAGAGAGAATGCCAAGTGTAGATTAGCCAGAAAGATGACATGGATAAAAAGTACATTTATAAGCAGATCCAAGGTATTGGGACTGTTCCTACTGGAGCAGAGAAGGTGGTGAGGAGATTTCATTAAGTTTTTTTAAACATAAACCTACCTGTCTGACCAAATTTTTGGTCACGTGTCCTTTATTTTTATGTAGCAGTGTCAGATTTTATTTGCTCGTAAGACACATTGGAGTATTTTACTAAAGACAAGCTGTGTTTAAAAGACCAGCTAGTTAGAGTCAGTAATGAAGAACCAAGTGAGGAGAAAGACTGAACAATTTCTTTACAGGATTTATATGCTTTGACCTAGTGTGCATGTGGGGCAGAGTCCATTGGTCCTTTTAAGGGTAGTGATGCAAAGACAATTGAAGCAAGGAGATTATAAAATGCTGCAGGGGGATTAGTTCTGAATCAATTGAGCAAAAACTTGCCATAGGTTCAATGGTCCTCTCCTGGTCCGTGATGCTCTATGGTCCGCAAGTGATTTGAGTCTAGTCTCCACACAATAGTGATACTTCCCAATATTTTTGAATGCAACAAGGAATCACAATACTGCAACTGTGTCCTGCAGCACTGAAGGGGTACTTTGAGAAGAAATGTTAAACTTTGAGTGGACATCAAAGATCCGACAGTCACTATTCAATGATTAGAGCATCTTATTTATCTCACAACCAACATCATTAAAATAGATACTTGGGTCATTTATCACATGGCTGACTGTTGTGTCTTGCTGTGCACAATTAGCCAAGTGTGATTCAAATGCATTTCATTGGTTGTGAAAGGTGCTCAAATACAAATCTCTCTTGTGCTCAGTGATGAAATAGCAAACTCCTTGCAATTTACACTGCCTGACTGCTTTAATGCAGAGCTTTCACAACCTCCTTTGGATTAACATGGTTAGTGTGATATCATACAGCATGGTTTAGCCTTCAGCTACAGAACAAATTAACACAAATGATGCAGCCTATACTTGTATAGTCGATGACACCAACATAGTGGGTCAGACTTCAAACAATAATGTGACAGAGTACAGGAAAGTGATAGAGAATCTGGTGCAATGACAATAATCTATCCCTCAATATCAGCAACATGAAGAGACATTAATCAGGAAACGTAGTAGAGAACATGCCCCTGTCTACATCAATATGGATGAAGTGGAAATGGTGGAGAGCTTCAGGTTTCTAGGTGTCCAGGTGGTTGAGGGGATTGAGCTATGAGGAGAGGCTGAATAAACTAGGCTTGTACTCGTTAGAGTTTAGAAGAATGAGGGGAGATCTCATTGAGACGTATAAGATGATGAATGGGATGGATAGGATAGAGGTGGAGAGACTCTTCCCGCTCAAAAAATACAGTAGGACTAGGGGGCACAGCCTCAAGGTAAAGGGGAGGCGGTTTAGAACAGAGTTGAGGAGGAACTTCTTCACTCAAAGGGTGGTGAATCTCTGGAATTCTCTGCCCGTTGAAGTGGTGGAGGCTGCCTCGCTAAATATTTTTAAGAAACGGGTTGATGGGTTTTTGATAAGAGAAGGGATTAAGGGTTATGGGGAGAGGGCTGGAAGGTAGAGCTGAGCCACGACAGATCAGCCATGATCTTATTGAATGGCGGGGCAGGCTCGAAGGGCCAGATGGCCTACTCCTGCTCCTATTTCTTATGTTCTTATGTCACCAACAACTTGTCCTGGTCCCTCCACAATGACACCATAGTTAAGAAAGCCCACCAATGCCTCTACTTTTTTTAAAATTTGATTTATTGTCATATGTATGACTATACAATGAAAAATACTGTTTCTTGCATGCTATACAAAGCATACCGTTCATAGAGAAGGAATCATACAATTATACAATCATAGCTAGGGTGTAGAGAAAGATCAACTTAATGCTGCACTAATATATGTGACAATAATAAATCAAATAAAAATTATATAAAATTAACTATGATGAACATTCCAAGACACTGCAGAAGCTTTAGAAAACAAAATATAACATTGAGCTGCATAGGGAGATAATAGATGAACAAAAGCTTGGTCACAGATGTAGGACTGAAGGCACATCAAGAAGAGTAGGTGAAGTGAGGGAGTGAATTCCAAAGCTTGGACTCAAAACAACTGAAGCATAGCCTGCAAAGTGGAGTGATTAAAAACAGATGTACAAGACGCCAGAGGTGGAGGGCAGATATCTCAGAGGATTGTAGTGCTGGGGGAGAAGATTACAGAGATAGGGGGGGAAAGGCTACAAAGGGATTTAAAAATAAGATACTTAACATTAAAACAAAATGTTGCCACTGGGGGGCAAAGCATAGGAGTGATAGGTGAACAGAACCTGGTGTAGCACAACTCTTATCATCAATCTCTAGCAGCAGGGGACAGAGCATGGTAATGGCTGACACACTGGTCTATTCATATTGCAACACAGCACATGTCTCAGCTCTGCACATACATATCCTATTAACTTCTACCACAACACCTGACATCTATGACTAAAGGAAGCAGCCATGTTCACAAGGATGTAATTACAGCATGTCATCAGAAATTTCCATGCTAAACACACAGAATAAGTTCCAGTGGAAATGAAAATAAGATCAGAACCTGGGACTATAAATCAGGACTGAATCTGTAGCTGTTGGTGTAAATAACCTAGCCTCGAACTCAGCTTCTCCTGACATTTCCACTCTCAATTCCCCAAATGTTTAACTCTTCTTTCTGAAACCTTACACAAACTCCTGATAACTATTGAATCAAATCTCACAACGATTTCATTCATGGAAGTGGAGTTGATGTTTAATCCTTTGTATATGCTGACAGAATGGACACAGAAATGTCATACATGGCCAGAAAGGAAGCCTTCCCACTTCCTCGGAAATGACAATACCGAGCCACAGGTTTTAAACACCTGCTGCTCGATTATCTCCACTTTTAAGGTCATTAATCCATTTGCCTTCAGCACCAACTACATTAATTGCTGCCCAGCCATAGCAACAGTTAATGGGTTACAGAGTACATATACTCAACAACTGCATTCTTTTTATAAACTGTCTTCCGAAGTGGCTGATTCTAACTGGTTTCAGTTCTTCATTCAATCAGTCCCATGTCTCTGAGGTACAGACCCATAGACACTGGTAACTCCTCACCACCTCCCACTAAACGCCCATCCACAGGTTACAGCAGACACACCAATTAGGAATCACAGGATAACCAGCAGGGACAAAGAGAAGGGCTGCCCCTACTTTTACACGGGCAAGTCCCCATTGCAGCACCACCACTAACCCCTCACCAAGTTCCTGGTTACTTTTAAACAATGGATCAGTCACACACGTTCATTCCTTCCTTGTTACTATAAGACATTGAAGACTGAGAAATAGTTACTAAAAAACAAAGCAATCTTACCCAGATCAGAGCGTGTATTGGTGAATAACTCGGCCGGACAGAATCCACACAAAAAATATTTACATACCTGGAAAGACAAGACACATTTCAGTGACATTCTTGTTTACCACATTCACCAACTATTCGCCATCCCAAAACTATTGCAAGTAAATCAGTCCCATCAAGTTATTCGTCACTCCACAATCAGAAATTTAAATGTCCAGAATAGAAAAATCTTCCGGTACTGCTTTCTAGCCAACCGGCTCTCAGTAGTCCCAGGTGACCAAGGCTGTGCTCCAGACTAACTAATTTCTCAATTTGATCCTGGTGGAAATGACATTTATAAATTCCAGGAAACACAAACCTGAAGCAATAAAAAGCTAGACCATGGAAGTCACTAGTCAAAAATGCATACACAGCATTGCTGGAAGTTATTTGCCACACCACAAAGCTTAGTGCTTCCAGAACAGGGTGAAAAGAATTAAAATCCCTCCCCCACTCCCTGTTATTCATGTCCCAAAGAGCCTGTAACGTATCTGAACACAGGTAACATAAGGCAAAGGGAGCACGCAGATAATCTCTCAGGACCTAACATAGAACACTACAGCACAAACAGGCCCTTCGGCCCACGAGTTGCGCCGATCACATCAACACCTACCAACCTACAGACCTATCTATAACCCTCAATCTCATTAAACCCTATATACTCATCCATAAGTCTTTTAAAAGACCCCAGCGAGTTTGCCTCCACCACCACTGACGGCAGCCGATTCCATTCACTCACCACCCTCTGAGTGAAAAACTTACCCCTAACATCACTTCTGAACTTCCCTCCTTGCACCTTAAATCTGTGTCCTCTCGTAGCAACCATTTCAACCCGGGGAAATAGCCTCTGAGAGTCCACCCTATCTATTCCTCTCAACATTTTGTAAACTTCTATCAGGTCGTCTCTCAACCTTCGTCTCTCCAGGGAAAAGAGTCCCAGCTCCCTCAACCTAACTTCATAAGGCATGCCTCCTGGTCCAGGCAACATCCTTGTAAATCTCCTCTGTACCCTCTCAATAGCTTCTACATCTTTCCTATAGTGAGGCGACCAGAACTGCGCACAATACTCTAAATGAGGCCTGACAAGGGAATTATAAAGTTGCAGCATTACCTCCCAACTCCTAAACTCAATCCCTCGATTAATGAAGGCCAGTACACCATACGCCTTCTTGACCACCTCCTCCACCTGCAAGGCCGATTTAAGAGTCCTGTGGACCCGGACCCGTAGATCCTTCTGCTCTTCAACACCACTCAGACTTCTGCCCTTGATAGTGTACTCGTTCATCCCGTTGGTTCTGCCAAAATGGACGACTACACATTTATCCACATTGAAGTCCATCTGCCACTTCTCTGCCCAGTCCTGCATCCTATCTATGTCCTGCTGCAACTTTTACCATCCTTCCAGAGCATCCACAACACCACCGACCTTAGTGTCATCAGCAAACTTACTTACCCATCCCTCCACTTCCTCATCCAGGTCATTTATGAAAATGACAAACAACAAGGGTCCCAGAACAGATCCTTGAGGCACTCCACTGGTGACTGACCTCCATTCAGAAAAAGCCCCATCCACAACCACTCTCTGCCTTCTGCAGGCAAGCCAATTCTGGATCCACAAGGCCAAAGGCCCTTGGATCCCATGCCCTCTCACCTTCTCAAGAAGTCTTGCATGGGGGACCTTATCAAACGCCTTGCTGAAGTCCATGAACACTACCTCCACGGCACTTCCTTCGTCAATGTGTTCAGTCACATTATCGAAGAACTCAACTAGGCTTGTAAGGCACGACCTGCCCTTGACAAATCCATGCTGACTATTCCTGATCATGTCAAACCTCTCCAAATGTTCGTAAATCTTGTCTCTCAGAAGCCTCTCCATCAGCTTACCAACTACTGAGGTCAGACTCACCGGTCGGTAATTTCCCGGGCTATCTCTGTTCCCTTTCTTGAAAATAGGAACTACATCCGCAATCCTCCAGAACCTCTCCCGTCTCCATTGACAACGCAAAGATCATCGCCAGGGGCTCTGCAATCTTTTTCCTCGCCTCCCACAGTATCCTGGGGTACATCCCATCTGGTCCAGGCGACTTATCTACCTTGATAGAATTCAAAAGTTCCAACACATCCTCCTCCTTAATATTCATGTACTCAATCTTTTCCATCTGCTGCAAATCCATAACAAAATCTCCCAGATCAGCTTCCACTGTGAATACTGAGGCGAAGTACTCGTTAAGCACCTCTGCCATTTCTTCTGGTTCCACACAAACCTTTCCCCCCCTCACCTTTTATAGGTCCTATCCCTTCTCTTCTTATCCTTTTATCTTTCACATATTTATAGAAGGCCTTGGGATTCTCCTTAATCTTACCCAAGGTCTTCTCATGACCCCTTCTGGCTCTCCTAATTTCCCTTTTAAGTTCCTTCCTACAGTCCTTACACTCAAGATCTTTAACCTCTCCTAATTCCCTGAACCTCTTGTACACCTTCCCTTTCCTCCTGACTAGGTTCAACACAGCCTTTGTGCACCACGGTTCCCGCGACCTACCAAAACCCCCTTGTCTCATCGGAACGTTGTCATTCAGAGCTCCAGACACACATTCCTTGAATATCTGCCACCTTCCTTCAGTACTTTTCCCTAAGAACGCCTCCTTCCAGTTTATTTGTCCAAGTAACTTCCTGACTTCTTCGTATCTCCCCTTACCCCAGACAAACACCTTCCTAGCCTGCCTGATCCTATCTCGTTCCAATGCAATTGTGAAGGAGATAGAATTATGGTCACCATTTCCAAGATGCTCTCCTACCGAAAGATCCATCACCTGCCCTGGTTCATTTGCCAGTACCAGGTCAAGTACAGCCTCTCCCCTCGTAGGCTTATCCACATACTGTGTCAGGAAACCTTCCTGAATACACCTAACAAACTCCTCCCCATCCAGACCCCTTACCCTAGGGATATTCCAGTCGATGTTTGGGAAATTGAAGTCTCCCATCACGACAACTCTGTTATTAAAACATCTCTCCAGAATCTGTTTCCCTATTTGCACTTCAACTTCCCTGTCACTATTGGGTGGCCTATAGAATACACCCAGCAAAGTTTTCGACCCTTTGCTGTTTGTAATTTCCACCCACAGAGATTCCGTAGACATTCCCTCCACAACATCCTCTTTCTTTGCAGCCATGACACTGTCCCTGATCAACAGTGCCACTCCACCACCCCTTCTGCCACCCTCCCTATCCTTCCTGAAGCCTGGCACCTGAAGTACCCAGTCCTGTCCCCGAGACATCCAAGTCTCCGTAATGGCCACCACATCACAATCCCAAGCAGCAATCCACGCCCTAAGGTCATCTACCTTATTCACTACACTCCTTGCATTAAAATATATACACTTCAGCCCCTCAGTCTGGGCATTTCCCATCTCCACCGCCTGTCTAACCTCCCTCCCATACTGCCTACGGTCCTCCCCTACCTGGGAGGGAACCTCCTCCGTCCCAGTCTCCCCATCATAGTTCCCTCCCCCCACTTCTAGATCATTTCTGCCATCCTCCTAAACCAGCTGCAAGTTCCCCTTGAACTCCCATGCCATCTGACCTGGAATTATACTATTGTTTCTGAGAATCATCACTTGGTTAAAAGTATAGAACACCCTCCCTAACAGTACTAAAGTAAAACCTTCACCACACAGGCTGCAGCAGGTCAAGATGGTGACTCACCACAGCCTTAATGATGATTAGCGATTGGTAATAAATGGCTTTACCAGTGACGTCCACGTTCCGTGAATAAATAAATTGAAGCCATACAAACAACCACCTTTTTAAATTGCTCAAAGCCTCAATTAACAAGCGACATGTCATAACAACAGGATATTCCGTTTCACAAAATTACACTAACAGGCTCCACCCACACCCAGTTCCTGACTTGCAGCCATGTTGAGATAAGGTCAGCAGCATAGAGAAGAATCTGCAAGTACATTGACAGGCTATGTGCAAATGCACCTTAATTGCTCAATCCCAGCATTTGTCTCAGTTATCAAGCTAAAGGAACAAAAGCAGGGGACCAAATATTTTAAAAACAAAACCTAGTCACAATGCTTCCAGAGTGTAAAAGTGAAATACTTAACATCCAAACTGTTAGGGATCTTTAAAATTTGCTGCTGGCATTATTGCCTCTTTGGGATTTATTTACTGGAATAATTTGAAATAAAATGTTCAGTGAGTTTTGCTAATAAATCCATGACATCTTTCAGTCCCTATCACACATGTTCCTGCTCCATCTCCCCAACACAGCAGGTGAGACAGGCCAGAGGTGTGCCTATGTGGGATGGCTTGATTCCACCTCAATGTATCAGTGCCAAGATTCACTTTCATTGTACTACGGGTTTCATGACAGCCTTTGACTTGTACACATGTTAGATGCCTTAGTTTAGGTTTCAAAACAGGCCACTGACATTGAAAGTTAAAATCACAAGAAGTGCTCCCCATGTCCAACGCTTTGCCCCTGATGTGATGAGCATCACTGGAAGTACAGTTTAAACAAGTGAAAATTGACAACATGCCAGCCCCAAATTTTGTATTTTAGAATTTCTACTAAATTCACTTATAATTTCTCAGTGCAATTAGAAAAGTAACAAAATCATCAATATCCCTTAGAAATTCACATTCAGAACTGAAACGGGAAGTTTCTGAATCCAGAGAGATTAACTTTGTGAATGAGTGAGTGCATTCTCTAGCAGGAAGTTTATTTTGCTCAAATTCCCAATGGAGCTTGCTGAATACAAGACTGAATACAAGACTTCCATGGCTGGAAACTAATCAATGATCAACAGCTCACAATCAGCTAGTGGACACTGATTGCTTGATTACTCGGGGTGGGTGGGGGGTGGGGTGGTTAGACAGTAAAATAGGGCACCCATCTCCAGAGTTGGGCACAAAATGAAGACAGTGTGTGAGCCAAGTAATCCACCTCCATAGGGTCCTGATGGGTGATCGACATGGTCCATTCACCACAGATGCTGAATGAAGGGGCAAGGTCTGAAAAACACTTTTCCCACTTCGCCTCGGAGAGCCCAAGCAGTCAATCAAACAGAGTGCTCCTAGTGTGATCCAGTTAAAGGAAGCAGGGTCCTGGTGCGGCTGTGGTGTGACTGTTAACCTGGGGGGCACCCTTGCGCACTGGTATTCGGGCTGGATTCCTACAGAGTGGAACCGGCCACCTCTGACCCGGGGAAAGAGCCATTATGCTGGGGAAGAGGGGGACAGGATGGCGGGGCCACAACAGGACAGGAGGCGGGGGAACTCCCTCATGCAGACATCAATGTGGGGCCTTCCTTCCAGCGAGAGTCATTCTGTCCGCCTCCCCCGAGGCCCTCCTGCCGAAGGCCGGGGCTCTGCTGGGCCGCGGGGCTCTGCTGGGCCGCAGGGCTCCGAGTCCGACAGCCCAGCGGGATGTCAGTCAGTCAGTCAGCGGCCCCCGCCCCTCCCCGAGCGGCTCCAAGCCCCGAAACTCACGCTCTCATCGTCCCAGCGGACATTCTGCCGCTTCTCGTCCGGGGCCAGGTTTCGGTCCCGGCCCATCAGCTCATCGAGCAGCTGCGCGTTCGACAGCATCTTCACCGCGGGCCCGCGCTGCACAAAATGGCGCCGGCGGCCAGACCCGCTCCCACAATGCAGCGCGGTGTGCTGGCTCCCACAATGCCGCGCGACAATGTCCCATAACACACGGCGGTGCACCGGCTCCCAGAATGCAGCGCGACATGAAGCCTCGCAGCGTTTTATTTAACAATCTGTTAAGTAATGATCAATAATTTACTCCTCAGCCTTTAGTAATTTACACCCTCCCCAATAACGCACTCCCTCACCCTCAGTAATGTATCTCTTCTGTTATGATCCTTGAGAAGACGTCCAAGTTTTTGGTTGGGTCCAGTTCAGAGGCGATGTTGAGTTTAAAGTGTGACTGGATTGGGCTCACAACACCACCTGTATAGATAAGGTTTGGGATTAAGTACACTTGCTCAGTGAAGAAAGCCAAAAGTGTGTTACCTGGGTTCAGGGTAAACACATTAATCTTAGAGTGAAGGGCAAGGGTGCTAAAAGTGGGGAGCCCTGGATGACTCGGGATATTGAGGACCTGGTCAAGAAGAAGAAAGAGGCACGTGACATACATAGACAACTGGGACCAAGTGATTCCCTTGAAGAGTAGAGGGGCTGTAGGAGTACAGTTAAGGGAGAAATCGGGAAGGCAAAAAAGGGGACACAATATTGTTTTGGCAGATAAGGCGAAGGAGAATCCAGAGAGCTTGTACAAACATAAAGGACAAAAGAGTAATAAGGGAGAGAGTAGGGCCTCTTAAGGATCAATATGGTCATCTATGGGTGAGATCCTAAATGAATATTTCTCATCAGTATTTACTGCTGAGAAAAGCATGGACGTTAGGAAACTTGGGGAAATAAATAATGATGTCTTGAGGAGTGTACATGTTACAGAGAAGGTGGTGCTGGAAATCTTAAAGCACATCAAGGTAGATAAATCCCCTCGACCTGATGAAGTGTATCCCAGGACATTGTGGGAGGCTAGGGAGATCCTCTAGTCAAGATATTTGGATCATCAATTGTCACAGATGAGGTGCCTAAAGATTGGAGAGTGGCAAATGTTGTGCCTTTGTTTAAAAGGGGCTGCAGGGAAAAGCCTGGGAACCACAGGCCAGTGAGCCTCACATCTGTGGTGGGTAAATTGTTGGAAGGTATTTTGGGAGACAGAATCTACAGGCATTTAGAGAGGCAAGGATTGATTAGGGACAGTCAACATGGCTTTGTGACTGGAAAATCATGTCTCACAAATTTGATTGAGTTTTTTGAAGGGATAACCAAGAATGTAGATGAGGGCAGTGCAGTTGATGTTGTCTACATGGACTTTAGCAAGGCCTTTAACAAGGTACCACATGGTAGGCTGTTGCATAAAGTTAAATCTCACGGGATCCAGGATGAGGTATCTAAATGGATATTAAATTGGCTTCTTGACAGAAGCCAGAGGGTGGTTGTCGAGAATTGTTTTTCAAACTGGAAGCCTGTGACCAGCAGTATGGCTCAGGGATCAGTGCTGAGTCCACTGTTATTTGTTTAGCATTTAGCTCTTAGAATATTTTCTAACAGCTTACCCACTACAGACATTAGGCTCGCCAGTCTATAGTTCCCAGGCTTTTTCCCATAGCCTTTCTTAAACAAAGGCACAACATTTGCCACCCTCCAATCTTCAAGCACCTCACCTGTGGCTGTCAATGATAGTTAACTGCTAACTATCCCTATGAGTTTTTATTCAAGCAATATTCATCTTATGGACTTAAATTCTTCTTAAAAATCAGTTAGCAAATCCAGGCTTATGTGCTTGTACTTGTTAATAGTCCTAGAGTCTTTTGAAAAGCTCTGGAGATAGACAGAGAAACATCTGTCTTCTGGCAGCCACCAGAGAGACAGAAGAACACTTCATGCATCTTTTAGGACCACCAGGCAGAAACTGTTCTAAAATAAAAGAGAATCATGTGTTTTTCCTGCAAAATTAGTTCCGCCTAATCAAAACCCGACTCAAAACCAAAACAAATAATAAAAACAATAGTAAATGAAAGTGAGTTAACTCAGGCTAAAACAACACATCCCTGGTTGAACTCAATTATTAGCCTGCCTTCTCAATGTGTGAGCTGCCTGGTTTGCACTGGATAAACAGCTGCACTTTAAACATACCCCTTCACAATAAACATGATATGAATACATTTTTTAAAAGTATAGTATCATCACACCTCCTCTTTTCAAAAATGAACTAACAATATGAAAAGATAGCTTCATTTTTCAAACCCTCACATTTTCTTACTATTAGTACTCTATAATATATATCCATTTTATTACACCTAAGCTTCCAAATATAACAGTGGTATGGCCCGGTTCAGCGCACCTCTTCTAATATTGAACATTCCTTCTTCTTCCATCAAAGTCATAATAAAGTATTAGCAATCACATCCTCTCTTCCTGCCACATGTATAATTTTCAAATTAAATGGCTGTAGTAATAAACTCCATGTAAACAGTCTTGTATTCTTGGGGTAGGGCCTGGGTGGGATTCTAGTCGGTGCAGACTCTATGGGCCAAATGGCCTCTTTCTGCACTGTAAGGTTTCTATGATTAACAGAAGTTTTAAGTAGTCTTCTTTCTTTTTCAGTCCCGCTTCAAAATCCCCAGCGAGAAGTGTTGAACAGGGGCAAGTCATCTCTTTTAGGAAGCCATTAATCTCCAACAGAAAGCTTTCAACATCATCTGTACTGGCAGTGGCATTTATACTTACTTCCAAATTACCACAACGTTTTAATCTGTGATGATAACCACACACAAAATTCCGTAAATGCTAAAGAGGATGGCTGGAATGCCAAAAAGTATCGGGAACCCTGGTTAATGAGGGATATTATGAGCCTTGTCAAAAAAAAAGGAAGCATTCATAAGATCTAAAAGGCTTAGGACAGATGAAGCCCTTGAAGAATATAAAGAATGTAGGAAGAAACTTAAGGAAGGAGTTGGGGTAAAAGGGGTCATGAAAAGTCCTTGGCAAATAGGGCTGAGAAAAATCCTAACATTTTATATGTAAGTAAAGAGCAAGAGGGTAGTCAGGGAAAGGGTTGATAAAGAATGATAAAGATTGAGAAAGAATGATAAAGATAACTCAAGAATTGTAAAGAGAATCTATGCATGGAACCAGAGGAAATGGGCATGATACTAAATGAATACTTTACTTCAGTATTCACCAAAGAGAAAGACTTGATAAATGAGATTAGGTAGGATGTGTAGATATTCTGGATCATGTTGACATCAAAAAGGAGGTGGGATTGGGCATTTTAAAAAGCATTAAACTAGATCAGTCTGATGGGATCTCCCCTGGAATACTGAGGGAGGCAAGGGCAGAAATTGCTGGAGCCTTGACAGAAATATTTGCATCTCATTGGCTACAGGTGAAGTTCCAGAGGACTGGAGGATAGCCAATGTTGTTCCATTGTTTAAGAAGGACAGCAAGGATAATCCAGGAAATTATAGGCAGCTGAGCCTTACGTCAGTGGTAGGAAAATTATTGGAAAGATTCTTAGGGACAGAATTTATTGGGAACAAATGCACTTATTAGCAATAGACAGCATGATTTTGTGAAGGGGAGGTCATGCCTGTCTAACTTGATCAAGCTTTTTGAGCAAGTGACAAAGATGATAGCTGAGTGAAAAGCAGTGGATGTTGTCTACATGGACTTCAGTAAAGCCTGTGACAAGGTCCCTCATGGCAGACTAGTACAAAAGGTGAAGTCACATGGGATCAGCGGTGAGCTGGCAAGATGGATACAGAACTGGCTTGGTCATAGAAGAGTAGCACGAGTGGGAAGCTTTTCTGAATGGAAGGCTGTGACTAGCGGTGTTCCACAGAGATCGATTTTGGGACCTTTGTTGTTCGTAGTATATATAAATGATTTGGAAGAAAATGTTGCTGGTCTGATTAGTGAGTTCGTAGATGACACAAAAATTGGTGGAATTGCAAATAGCGAAGGGGATTGTCAGAGGTCTCCAATTGGAGACTTGGGCAGAGAAAGGCAGATGGAGTTTAATCTGGACAAGTGTGAGATAATGCATTTTGGAAGGTCCAGTGCATGTAGAAATACAGTAAATGGTAGAACCCTTAGGAGTATTGACAGGCAGAGAGATCTGGGCGTACATGTTCACCAATCACTGAAAGCGGCAACGCAGGTGGATAAGGTAGTCAAGAAGATGTACCGCATTCTTGCCTTCATCGGTCGGGGCATTGAGTATAAAAATTGGTAGGTCATGCTGCAGTTGTACAGAATATTAACTAGGCATTATTTAGAATATTGTGTACAATTCTGGTTGCCACACTACAAGAGGGTGTGGGTGCTTTGGAGAGGGTATAGAAGAGGTTCACCAGGATGTTGCCTGGTCTGAATGGTATTAGTTATGAGGAGAGGTTGGATAAACTCAGTTTGTTCTCACTGGAACGATGGAGGTTGAGAGGTGACCTGATCAAGGTTTACAAGATTATGAGAGGCATGGACAGAGTGGATAGTCAGATGTTCTTTCCTAGGGTAGAAAAGTCGAGTACGAGGGGACATAGGTTTAAGGTGCATGGGGAAAAGTTTAGAGATGTGCGAGGCAAGTTTTTTTACACAGAGGGTGGTGAATGTCTGGAACGCACTGCCCTGGGAGATGACGGGAGCATGTATGATAGCGGCAGTTAAGGGACAACTAGATGAATACATGAATAGGATGGGAATGGGAGAATACGGACTCCGTAACTGCATATATTTTTAGTTCAGCCAGGCGTCATGATCGGCACAGGCTTGGAGTGCCGAAGGCTTGTTCCTATGCTGTACTTCTCTTTGTTCTTTGTGATCGGCCAGTTAGCTTGACCTCTGGTGGGGAAGTTGCTGGAATCAGTCATTAAGGAGGAGATGAATGAGCATTTGGAAAGACAAAGCTCAATTCACCAATCCACCTAACTATAGGCCGGCTAGTTTAACTTCTGTAGTAGGGAAAATGCTTGAATCTATCATCAAGGAAGAAATAGCGA
This sequence comes from Prionace glauca, assembly GCA_037974335.1. Taxonomy (NCBI): domain Eukaryota; kingdom Metazoa; phylum Chordata; class Chondrichthyes; order Carcharhiniformes; family Carcharhinidae; genus Prionace; species Prionace glauca. The sequence continues at coordinate 2,076,704 of CM075741.1, forward strand.
GACATGTGAATATAAATTGTCTCATTGGTAAGACACAGCATGGGTTCATGAAGGGAAGGTATGTTTGACTAATTTGGTGGAATTCTTTGAGAATATTACATGCGCAGTGGACAATGGGGAACCTGTGGATGTGGGGTATCTGGATTTCCAGAAGGCATTTGACAAGGTGCCGCACCAAAGACTGTTACAAAGGATAAAGGTACACAGTATTAGCATGGATACAGGATTGGTTAACTAACAGAAAGCAAAGGGTGGAGGTAAATGGGTGTTTTTTTAGTTGGCGATCAGTGACTGGTGGTGTGCCTCAGGGATCAGTGTTGGGACCACAATTGTTTACGATTTACATAGATGATTTGTTGGAGTTGGAGACCAAGTGTAGTGTGTCAAAATTCACAGATGATACTAAGTTGGGTGGCAGAGCAAAGTGTGCAGAGGATGCTGAAAGTCTGCAAAGAGATACAGATAGTCTAAGTGAGTGGGTGAGGGTCTGGCAGATGGAGTACAATGTTGGTCAATGTGAGATCATCCATTTTGGTAGGAATAATGGCAAAATAGATTATTACTTAAATGGTAATAAGATTGCAGCATGCTGCTGTGCAGAGGGACCTGGGTGTCCTTGTGCAGGAATCTCAAGGAGTTGGTTTGCAGGTGCAGCAGGTAATTAAGAAGCAAATGGAATTTTGTCCTTCATTGCCGGAGGGATAGAGTTTAAAAACAGCAAGGTTATGTTGCAATAGTATAAGCTGCTGTGAGCCACACCTGGAGGACTGTGTACAGTTTTGGTCTCCTTACTTGAGAAAGGATATACTGGCACTGGAGGGGGTGCAGAGGAGATTCACTAGGTTGATTCCAGAGTTGAGAGGGTTGGCTTATGAGGAGAGACTGAGTAGACTGGGGCTATACTCATTGGAATTCAGAAGAATGAGGGGAGATCTTATAGAAACATATCAGATGATGAAGGGAATAGATAAGACAGAAGCAGGGAAGTGATTCCACTGGTGGGTGAAACTAGAACTAGGGGGCACAGCCTCAAAATAAGGGGGAGCAGATTTAGGACTGAGTTGAGGAGGAACTTCTTCACACAAAGGGTTGTGAATCTGTGGAATTCCCTACCCAATGAAGCAGTTGAGGCTCCCTCATTGAATGTTTTTAAGGCAAAGATAGATACATTTTTGAACAGTAAAGGAATTAAGGGTTATGGTGAGCAGGCGGGTAAGTGGAGCTGAGTCCACAAAAAGATCAGCCATGATCTTATTGAATGGCAGATCAGGCTCGAGGGGCCAGATGGCCTACTCCTGCTCCTAGTTATTATGTTCTTATTGTCAGCCTGGTTTTACGAAAGGTAAGTCATGCTTGACGTTTGCTTATGTTCTTTGAGGACATAACCAATAAGATGGATCAGGGGAGCCTGTGGATATGGTATATCTAGACTTCCAGAAGGTGTTTGACAAGGTGCCGCATAAAAGACTGATCCAGAAGGTGAGGTGGGAGGGGATTGGTGTTAGAGTACTGGATCAGATTGAGGATTGGCTGACTGACAGAAAGCGGAGGGTCAGGATAAATGGGTCCTTCTCTGGCTGGCGAAATGTAACTTGCGAGGTGCCACAGGAGTCAGTCCTCAGACCTCAACTCTTTATAATCTATATGAATGATCTGTAAGCAGGGACAAAGTGTAACATCGCAAAAGTTGTGGATGATACTAAAATAGGTGGGAAAGCAGGCAGTGAAGAGGATATAAAGAATTTACAGATGGCTATAGATAGGCTCAGAGAATGGGACAAAGTTTGGCAGATGGAGTTTAATGCGGATAAGTGTGAGGTTATCCATTTTGGCAGAAAAAACAAAGGCAAATTACCTAAATGGAAAGCACAGGAATCTGGGCGACTACATTCATGAATTACAGAAAGTTGGTATGCAAGTGCAATATGTAATAACATACCATTTCCCTTCTTTACCGCCTGCTGTGCCTGTGTGCTTACTTTCAGCGACTGATACACGAGGACTCCAAGGTCTCGTTGAGTATCCACTTCTCTCAATTTACACCCATTCAAATAATAATCTGTCTTCTATTATTGTTACCAAAGTGTACAAACTCATATTTACCCACATTATGCCCACACACTCAGCCAAGAACAAAGAACAGTACAGCACGGACACAGGCCCTTCGGCCCTCCAAGCCTGCGCTGATCACTTGGCCTATCTGGACCAATCGTTTAGATCCCTCTATTCCCCATTTGTTCATGTGTCTATCAAGATGAGTCTTAAATGTGGCTAATGTATCTGCTTTAACCACCTCACTTGGCAGTGCACTCCAGGCCCCCACCACCTCTGTGTAAAAAACTCCCCCCGCACATCTCCACTGAACCTTTCCCCCCTTATCTTGAACTCCCCCTTGTAATTGTCATTTCTGCCCCTTGGAAAAACCTTCCAACTGTTCACCCTATCCATACCCATCAAATCGCCCCTCAGCCTCTGTCTTTTCAGGGAGAACAATCCCAGTTTATTCAATCTCTCCTCATATCTAATACCCTCCATACCAGGTAACATCCTGGTAAACCTTTTCTGTACTTTCTCCAAAGTCTCCACATCCTTCTGATAGTATGGCGACCAGAATTGGACACAGTATCATAAAGTTAAGGTTCAGCGAAGGAACCATTAGGAAAGTGGATGGTGCACGAGCTCTTATTGTGAGTGTTTTAGTTGATTAGTAAAGAAATCTTGTATTTATTCAAGTTATCGACTCGCTGTTGAGTTGAGGTGTTGTCTCCCCTGCTTTGGGAGTTTCCTCAATGGGTCTTCATTTAGCTTCACTTTCTGATTTCTGAGTTGTGGATCTTTAGTTTGATGGGGCAGGATGTCCCACCTCCTGATGGGATCTGGATTCCACAATTCAATCTCTTTTCTTTCCTTCTCCCCACATCGTGAATGTGTTGGGACTCAAAGTGTGTTGCAGCTTGAGGGACATGTTGTTGCCATCCTGAATGGTCGGTAGTGACCTCCTCCCACTCATTAATGACATTGTTCCATGCTTCAAGTAAAGTTGATTTATTAGTCACAAATAAGGCCTACATTAACACTGCAATGAAGTTACTGTGAAACTCCCCTAGTCACCACAGTCCAGCACCTGTTCAGGTCAATGCACCTAATCTGGTGGACTGTGGGAGGAAACTGGAGCACCCAGACGAAACCCACGCAGACACAGTGACCCAAGCCGGGAATCAAACCTGAGTCCCTGGTGCTGAGAGGTAGCAGTGGTAACCACTGTGCTACTGTGCCGTCCCCTTCAGGGACAGTTTCACAGCGTCTGAAGCATTTCAAAGGCTTTGGTGAGGCCACACTTCCAATACTGGGTACAGTTTTGGTCTCTACAACTAAGGAATGATTTTGAGGAAGTGAAACAAAGCTTCACTGGATTGATAGCTGAGATGATAGAGCTGTCATGTGACGAGAGATTGCATAGAGCTCGAATACTTTCTGTGGAGTTCAGTAGAATGACAAGCAATCTCATTGATACATAAGATTTTAAGAGGGCTTCACTGGGTACGTGCTAAATGGGTACGTCATGGCACTAGGAACGCCCTGGAGGAATTACCCCGGAATATCAAGGGTGGGGTGACAGCTGGGGTAGAGAAGGCAAGGGAGGGAGATCAGAATACCTCGGAGGAAGGGAAGAGTGCAGGGTGTGAGATAGTGGTGGGGGATGGGAAAGTCAAAGGGATTGACAGGCGGTTCTGTGGGCAAAAGCAGGACTCCAGGATGGTAGTCTGCCTCCCTGGAGCAGGGGTACAGGATGTTTCAGAAAGGGTAGAGGGAATTTTGAAGGGTGGAGGGACTGAGTCTGATGTGATAGTGCACGTAGGAGAGAAGGATGTAGGAACAAAGTGCAGGGAAGTCGTGTCCCTGGAAGAAGGATGTAGGAACAAAGGGAAGTCGTGTCTGACAAATTTACTGGAGTTCTATGAGGATGTGTCTAGGGCAGTGGATGGAGGAGAGCCAGTGGATGTGGTCTTTCTGGATTTTCAGAAGGCGTTTGACAAGGTACCTCACAAGAGGTTATTGCAGAAGGTCAGGGGACATGGAGTTGGGGGTAGGGTGTTAGCGTGGATAGAGGATTGGTTGTCAAATAGGAGGCAGAGAGTGGGGGTCAATGGATGCTATTCGGATTGGCGGTTGGTGACTAGTGGGGTGCCCCAGGGGTCGGTGCTGGGGCCTCAGCTATTTACCATTTATATAGATGATCTGGAGGAGGGAACCGAGTGCAGGGTGTCGAAATTTGCTGATGACACCAAGATTGGGGGAAAGGCAAATTGTGCGGAGGGTGTGGAGAGTCTGCAGAAGGATCTAGATAGGCTGGGCGAATGGGCCAGGAAATGGCAAATGGAATTTAATGTTGGCAAGTGTGAGGTGGTCCACTTTGGTAGGAGGAATGGTAGGAAGGACTATTACTTACGGGGCGAAAAACTGCAGCAGGCGACGGTGCAGAGGGACCTCGGGGTCCTTGTGCATGAGTCGCAAAAACCCAGCTTGCAGGTGCAGCAGGTGGTCAGGAAGGCGAATGGGATGCTGGCCTTCATAGCGAGGGGGATTGAATATAAAAGTAGGGAGGTCTTGCTGCAGCTGTATAGGGCATTGGTGAGGCCGCAGCTGGAGTACTGTGTGCAGTTTTGGGCGCCGCACCTGCACAAGGATATTTTGGCCCTGGAGGGAGTGCAGAGGAGGTTTACTCGGCTGATACCGGAGTTGAGGGGATTGAGCTATAAGGAGAGGCTGAATAAACTAGGCTTGTACTCGTTAGAGTTTAGAAGAATGAGGGGAGATCTCATTGAGACGTATAAGATGATGAATGGGATGGATAGGATAGAGGTGGAGAGACTCTTCCCGCTCAAAAAAGACAGTAGGACTAGGGGGCACAGCCTCAAGATAAAGGGGGGGCGGTTTAGAACAGAGTTGAGGAGGAACTTCTTCACTCAAAGGGTGGTGAATCTCTGGAATTCTCTGCCCGTTGAAGTGGTGGAGGCTGCCTCGCTAAATATTTTTAAGAAACGGGTTGATGGGTTTTTGATAAGAGAAGGGATTAAGGGTTATGGGGAGAGGGCAGGAAGGTGGAGCTGAGTCACGACAGATCAGCCATGATCTTATTGAATGGCGGGGCAGGCTCGAAGGGCCAGATGGCCTACTCCTGCTCCTATTTCTTATGTTCTTATGTTCTTATTATACTCACAGTTTCCCTGGTCATCCACGGTTCCTGAATCCTGCCTTTCCTGTCCTTCCCTTTCATACGTACATGCCAATCCTGCACTCTGATCAACTGCTCCTTAAAAGACTCCCACATGCCAGATATGGATTTACTGTCATACAGCCTCTCCCAGACAACAGCCTCCAGATCCTGCCTGATCTGGTTGAAGTTAGCCTTCCCCCAATTTAGCAGCTTAATCCTAGGACAAAACTCGTCCTTTTCCATGAGTATCTGAAAACCTACGGAATTGTGGTTACTGTTCCCCCACTGTAACTTTGATGACCTGGTTGGAGTCATTCCCTAGTACTAGGTCCAGTAGAGTCCCCTCTCTAGTCAGACTATCCAATACTGTCTCAAAAAACATTCCTGGACACACTTAACAAATTTCTCACCATCCAGACCCTTAGCCCAAAGGGATTTCCAGTCAATATGGGGAAAATTAATGTCTCCCACTATAACAACCCTGTTGTTTTTATATCTATCCAGAATCTGCTTACATATCCATTCTTCAACTTCCCATGGGCTGTTTGGAGGCCTGTAGTACACCCCCCTCATAGTGACTGCCCCCTTCCTGTTTCTGAGCTCTACCCACAGTGTCTCATTATATGATTCTCCAAGGTGTCCTCCCTCTGTGTAGCTGTAATATGTTCCCTAACCAGTATTGCAATTCCCCCACCTCTTCTACCTTCCCCCGTCTCACCTAAAACACTTATATCCCAGAATATTTAGCTGCCAGTCCTGCTCCTCTTTTAACCAAGTCTCCGTTATCGCAACCACATCCAAGTTCCACGCATGAATCAAGGCTCCAAGTTCTTACCGGTTATACTCCTTGCATTGAAGCAGATGCACTCCAGACCCCAAAGCTAGCCTGCACTTGGTTCCATGCTCATCCTGAGTCTCTACACTTGCTGACCTACTGTTCTGATTCACCCCCCCACACCTCTGCACCCCTCCCCCCCTCCCCCCTCCCCCCATCACACTAGTTTAAACCCACCTGAACCATACTAGCAAACCTACCAGCCAGGGCATTGATGCCCCTCCAGTTCAGTGAAACCTGTCCCTCTCGTACAGGTCCTACCTCCCCTGGAAGACATCCCAGTGATTCACAAATCTGAAACCCTCCCTCCTGCACCAATTCTTTAACCACGCGTTCCACTGCACTATCTCCCTGTTCCAAGCCTCACTAGCCTGGACAAATCATGCTGAAGGATCTCTACATCCTCCTCACAGCTCACCCTCCCACCCAACTGCAAGTTCCCTCTTCCAAATCATTAATATATAATGTGAACAGTTCGGGCCCAGCACAGATCCCTGCGGAACCCCACTTTTCTGCCAATCAGAAAAAGACCCATCTTTGCTTCCTATCTGTTAACCAGCTTTCTATCCATTTCAAGACATTACCTGTAATCCCACGTGCTTTAACTTTATATAGTAATCTGTTATGTGAGAACTTGTCAGTAGCCTTCTGTCTAAATAAACCACATCCACTGATTCTCCTCGGTCACCACGACTAGTTACATCCTCAAAAAATTCCAATAGGTTCATCAGGCATGATTTCCCTTGTGTAAATCCATGCTGACTTTATCTGATTATCCCACTGACTTCCAAATGCCGAGTTATGAGATCCTTGACAATGAACTCTAGCAACTTCCCCAGTACTGACGTTAGGTTCACTGGTCTATAGTTCCATTTGAATAGTGTGCTTACATTAGCTACCTTCCAATCTGTAAGAATTATTCCAGAGTCCAGACAATTTTGGAAAATAGCCACCAATGGATCTACTATTTCCAGGGTCACTTCCTTCAGTTCTCTGGGATGAAGATTATCAGGACCTGGAGATTTATCCACCTTCAATCCCATCAATTTCCCCTAAACCGTTTCTCTCCTAATGCTGATTTCCTTTAGCTCCTCACTAAAACTTGTATCTCTCAGCATTTCTGGTACATTATTCATGTCTTTGTGAAGCCTGAAGCAAAGGACAAATTTAATTCCTCAGCTATTTCTTTACTACCAATTATGAATTCTCCTATTTCTGGCTATATGGGGCCTACATTTGTTTTTGTCAGTCTTTTTCTCTTTACATATCTACTCTGTCTACGCTTCCCGCCGTCTCAGCAAAGCAGCCAGCATAATTAAGGACCCCACGCACCCCGGACATTCTCATTTTCACCTTCTTCCTTCAGGAAAAAGATACAAAAGTCTGAGGTCCCGTACCGACCGACTCAAGAACAGCTTCTTTCCTGCTGCTGTCAGACTTTTGAATGGACTTGCCTCGCATTAAGTTGATCTTTCTCTACATCCTAGCTATGACTGTAACACTACATTCTGCACGCTCTCCTTTCCTTCTCTATGAATGGTAAGTTTTGTCTGTATAGCCCAGAAGAAACAATATTTTTCACTGTGTTAATACATGTGACAATAATAAATCAAATCAAATCTATGGAAACTCTTACAGTCAGTTTTTATGTTCCCCACTGGCTTATTTTCATTCTCTATTTTTCCCTTCTTATTCAATCCCTTGCTCTTCTTTTGCTGAATTTTAAACTGCTCCCAATCCTCAAGCACGTTGCTTTTTCTTGCCAGTTTGTATGCTTCTTCCTTGTAGCTGATACTATCTCTAATTTTTCTTGTAAGCCACGGTTTGGCCACAATTCCCTTACCACTTTTGTGCAGGAATAAACAATTCCGGAGTTTAAATACCTTTGGCTGCCATTGCATGTTCACTGTCTTTCCTTTCAGTAATGTTTCCCAGTCCATAATGGCCAATTCAGGCTTCATAGTTACTTTTATTGAAATTCAGGACCCTGGTCTCAGAATCAATTACATCATTATCCACCTTGACAAAGAATTCTATCATATTATGGTCACTCATCCCCAAGGGTTCTCTCACAACTGGATTGCCAACTAATCCTTTCTCAATGGTGTGGTGGCACCGGTGTTAATAAAACAAACTGCTAAAACAGATCCTAATAAATACATGACCCAAAGACACCATATCATCACACTTGCCTCCTCCCATTGATCTCTGTCAATTTATCCAATCAAAACACTGCTCTGAAGCACCAGGGGAAAACCAAGTAAACATAAATGCATTAACCCTGTTTAGACAAACATGTCATTAGCTAAAACAAGTTATTATCCTGCAGTCTTAACATGGACTCCTTCAACAAAACACTGCTCTTGCAAGAAATGTGATAGAAATATATTTTTAAAGGCACAGTATCATCACACTGTGTGTACAAGAGAGAGAGTGACTGTGTGTGTGAGAGTAATTGTGAGAGAGTGACTGTGTCAGAGAGAGACTGTGTGTGAGAGAGAGACACTGTGTATGTGAGAGAGAATGATTGTGTGTGAGACTGATTGTGTCAGAGAGAAAGAGAGACTGTGTATGTGAGAAAGAATGACTGTATGTGTGTGAGAGAGTGATTGTGTATGAGAGAGTGACTGTGTGTGTGAGAGAGAGAGAGACTGTATGAGTGAGAGAGAGAGACACTGTGTGTGTGAGAGTGACTGCATGTGTGAGAGAGTGACTTGGTGTGTGTGAGAGAGAGACTGTGTGAGACAGTGATTGTGTGTGAGAGAGTGACTGTGTGTGTGAGAGAGTGACTGTGTGTGAGAGAGAGTGATTGTGTGTGAGAGAGTGACTGTGTGTGTGAGAGAGTGACTGTGTGTGAGAGAGAGTGATTGTGTGTGAGAGAGTGACTGTGTGTGTGAGAGAGTGACTGTGTGTGTGAGAAAGTGACTGTGTGTGAGAGTGACTGTGTGTGTGAGAGGGAGACTGTCTGTGACAGTGTGTGTGTGTGAGAGAGAGAGAGATTGTTTGAGAGAGAGAGTGACTGTGAACGAGAGAGGGTGACAGTGTGAGAGACTGACTGTGTGTATGAAAGAGAGTGTGTGTGTATGTGTGAGAGTGACTGACTGAGAGAGAGTGACTATGTGCGAGAGAGAGTGATTGTGTGAGAGAGAGTGACTATGTGTGTGAGAGTGACTGTGTGTGAGAGTGACTGTGTGTGAGAGTGCCTGTGACTGAGAGAGAGTGACTGTGTGTGTGAGAGAGTGATTGTGTGTGAGTGATTGTGACTAAGAGAGAGTGACTATGTGTGTGTGAAAGAGAGTGTGTGTGTGTGAGAGTGACTGTGACTGAGAGAGTGACTGTGTGTGAGAGAGTGACTGTGTGTGAGAGTGACTATGACTGAGAGAGAGTGACTGTGACTGAGAGAGAGTGACTATGTGTGAGAAAGAGTGACTGTGTGAGTGAGAGAGAGTGACTGTGTGTGTGAGAGAGTGACTGTGTGTGAGAGAGTGACTGTGTGTGTGAGAGAGAGTGACTGTGTGTGAGAGGGAGACTGTGTGTGTGAGAGAGAGAGAGTGACTGTGTGTGTGTGTGTGTGTGTGAGAGTGACTGTGTGAGAGTGACTGTGACTGAGAGAGAGTGACTGTGTGTGTGAGAGTGACTGTGTGTGAGAGTGACTGTGACTGAGAGAGAGTGACTGTGTGTGTGTGAGAGTGACTGTGTGTGAGAGTGACTGTGTGTGAGAGTGACTGTGTGTGAGAGTGACTGTGACTGAGAGTGACTGTGTGTGAGAGAGAGTGACTGTGTGTGAGAGTGACTGTGACTGAGAGAGAGTGACTGTGACTGAGAGAGAGTGACTATGTGTGAGAAAGAGTGACTGTGTGAGTGAGAGAGAGTGACTGTGTGTGTGAGAGAGTGACTGTGTGTGAGAGAGTGACTGTGTGTGTGAGAGAGAGTGACTGTGTGTGAGAGGGAGACTGTGTGTGTGAGAGAGAGAGTGACTGTGTGTGTGTGTGTGTGAGAGTGACTGTGTGAGAGTGACTGTGACTGAGAGAGAGTGACTGTGTGTGTGAGAGTGACTGTGTGTGAGAGTGACTGTGTGTGTGTGAGAGTGACTGTGTGTGAGAGTGACTGTGTGAGAGTGACTGTGTGTGAGAGTGACTGTGTGTGTGTGAGAGTGACTGTGTGTGAGAGTGACTGTGTGAGAGTGACTGTGTGTGAGAGTGACTGTGTGTGAGAGTGACTGTGACTGAGAGTGACTGTGACTGAGAGTGACTGTGTGTGAGAGAGAGTGATTGTGTGTGTGAGAGAGTGACTATGTGTGTGTGAGAGAGTGACTGTGTGAGAGTGTGCCTGTGACTGAGAGAGAGTGATTGTGTGTGAGAGAGAAACTGTGGCTGCGATTCTTCCAAAAGCTTTGAATTGGCGGGAAAACTGTTCTAGATCCCAACTGTTTTGTCAGTTCAACTTGTCGTAGAGTCAGAGGTTTACAGCATGAAAACAGGCCCTTTGGCCCAACGAGCCCGCGCCGCCATTTTAACATTGAGTCCCCCCTCCACCCATGACCCTTGTCTATGCTTATGGCATTCCACATTGAGGGAAGACTAATTTAGGGACAATTTGTTACACCAATCAGCCTAAGAGCACATCTTTGGGGTGTGGGAGGAAACCGGAGCACCTGGAGGAAACCCACGCAAGCACGGGGAGAATGCGCAAACTTCCACAGACACCGGCCCAAATCCATGTGTCTGCACAGCAAACAGTGATAGTCACTGAGCTGTCGTCTTGCCCAGCAGTTGGTCCAGTTTAAGCACACACTAACGACATGAAGCACTAGGCTACTCTCGAAACATCCAAGAGCAGCCCTCGTACGACCCACCGTGTGTATGCCCCTCGTTAGACAACAAGGCGGACCAAAGTACCTGTGGATTAAAAGAGAAAAACATCAATAACATGCACATCCTGATACAAACATTCAAGGGAATCCTCAGAAGCTCAAAAGTAAGACAAGTGAGCCAGAAAATATGTTGGAAGGTCCATAGGAATCAATTGATTCCCAGGGACATCCCAAGGCTCCTGAACCTTATTTAAAACAGTCTCCTATATCCCTCCATCTCCATCCTGCTCATGTGCCTGTCTAAATAATTCTTAAACAACTCCAGCGTGCCTGCCTCCACCACCCTGCTTGGCAGAGCATTCCATACCCCCACTACCCTCTGTGTGAAAAACCTCCCTCTAACATCCCAATTATACCTCGCCCCCCCCCTCACCTTAAGCCCATGGCCCCTCATAATGTGCGTTTCCAATCTAGGAAAGATCCCAATAATTACCTAATATACATATTTAAAACAGATTAAAAACAGATTTAAATAACTTACCTGTCTTCCCGCAGTTTCTGGTGTGGTCTGGTTTCCGGCTCTGGGTCATACGTTCCTAGCGCGTGTGCACATCCCGAAACAATGCACATCTCCCAGCCTGACCCACCAGAATAGTTGCGGGTCACGATGGGAGAATCATGGCCTGTGGTGTGTGAGAGAGTGACTGTAAGACAGGGAGACTGAGTGAGAGTGACTGTGAGATAGAGTGACTATGTGAGAGAGAGTGTGACTGTGTGAGATTGTTGTTTGTCATCTATATCAATCATCTGGATGATAATGTGGTAAATTGAATCAGCAAATTTGCTGATGGGACAAAGATTGGAGGTGTAGTGGACAGTGAGGAAGGTTTTTAAAGCTTGAAGAGGGATTTGGACCAGCTAGAAAAATGGGCTGAAAAATGGCAGATGGAGTTTAACGCAGACAAGTGTGAGGTATTGCACTTTGGAAAGACAAACCAAGGTAGAACATACAAGGTAAATGGTAGGACATTGAAGAGTGTACTAGAACAGAAGGATCTGGAAATACAGATACATAATTCCCTAAAAGTGGTGTCACAGGTAGATAGGGTCGTAAAGAGTGCTTTTGGAACATTGGCCTTTACAAATCAAAGTATTGAATATAAGAGTTGGAATGTGAGGTTGTACAAGACGTTGGTGAGGCCGAATTTAGAGTATTGCATGCAGTTTTAGTCACCTAATTACAGGAAGGATATTAATAAAGTTGAAAGAGTGCAGAGAAGGTTTACAAGGATGTTGCTGGGATTGGAGAAACAGAGTTACAGAGAAAAGTTGAATAGGTTAGGACTTTATTCCATGGAGCGTAGAAAAATGAGGGGGAGATTTGATAGAGGTCTATAGAATTATGATGGGTGTAGATAGAGTGAATGCAAGCAGGCTTTTTCCACTGAGGCTAGGGGAGAAAAAAAACTAGAGGACATGGGTTAAGGGGGAAGGTGGAAAAGTTTAAAGGGAATATTAGGGGGCTTCTTCACGCAGAGATTGGTGGGAGTGTGGAATGAGCTGCCAGATGAAATGGTAAATGCAGGCTCACTTTTATCGCTTAAGAAAAACTTGGACAGATCCATGGATGAGAGGGGTGTGGAGGGATATGGTCCAGGTGCAGGTCAGTGGGACTAGGCAGAAAAATGGTTCAGCGCAGCCAAGAAGGACCAAAAGGCCTGTTTCTGTGCTATAATGTTCTATGGTTCTATGGACTGAATGACTGTGACAGGGAGTGACTATGACAGAGTGAGTGAGAGTGAGCATGTGAGAAAGAGTGAGTGTGTATGGGAGAGAGTGAGGGTGTGAAAATCAGTGTCTGTTTGAGGGTGCAGCTCCAAACTGGGTTTTACATTGAGGGGAGTTTGCACAGAGGGGCTTTATGGGCTCCATGTGGTCCCTGGGCCACTCCCAGAACCAGCTGATATCATTGAATAGGGATGGAGGCTGAAGGTGCCAAATGAAGGTACAGGTGCTGACCCGCTGCCATGGCACCAACTCCGATTTGTGGTGACAAAACCCTCAGCACCATGGCAACCAGCATCACTACTGCTGGCTGAGAACCACTGAAAGTTTGATCATTGCCTCTCAGAAATATTGCCCTCAATCTCCATCACCCTTAATCCCCAACACCATCGATCCCCATTACCCTCAATACCCCACATCCTCGGATCCTGATCTGTGACTGGATCCTGAACTTCCTAACTCACAGACTACAATCAGGAAGGATAGGCAGCAACACCTCCTCCATAATCATCCTCAACACCGGTGCCCTACAAGGTTGTGTTCTCAGCCCCCTGCTATACTCCTTATACACCTATGACTATGCGGCCAAATTCCCCTCCAATTCGATTTTCAAGTTTGCTGATGACACCACCGCTGTGGGTTGGATCTCAAACAATGACGAGACAGAGTACAGAATTAGATAGAGAATCTGGTGAACTGATGTGGCAACAATAATCTCTCCCTCAATGTCAACAAATAAAGGAGATTGTCATTGACTTCAGGAAGCATAAAGGAGAACGTGCCCCTGTCTACATCAATGGGGGCGAAGTAGAAAGGATTGAGAGTTTCAAATTTTTAGGTGTTCAGATCACCACCAACTTGTCCTGCTCCCCCCCATGCTGACACTATAGTTAAGAAAGCCCACCAATGCTTCTACTTTCTCAGAAGATTAAGGAAATTTGGCATTTCAGCTGCAATTATCACCAACTTTTACAGATGCCCCATAGAAAGCATTTTTTCTGGATATATCCCAGCTTGGTATGGCTCCTGCCAAAACTGCAAGGAACTTCCAAAGGTCGTGAATGTAGCCCAGTCCATCACGCAACCCAGCCTCCCAACCATTGACTCTGTCTACACTTCCTGCTGCCTCAGCAAAACAGCCAGCATAATTAAGGACCCCACACACCCCGGACATTCATAAGAACATAAGAAACAGGAGCAGGAGTAGGCCATCTGGCCCTTCGAGCCTGCCCCGCCATTCAATAAGATCATGGCTGATCTGTCGTGGCTCAGTTCCACATTCCGGCCCTCTCCCCATAACCCTTAATCCCTTCTCTTATCAAAAACCCATCAACCCGTTTCTTAAAAATATTTAGCAAGGCAGCCTCCACCACTTCAATGGGTAGAGAATTCCAGAGATTCACCACCCTTTGAGTGAAGAAGTTCCTCCTCAACTCCGTTCTAAAACGTCCCCCCTTTAACTTGAGGCTGTGCCCCCTAGTCCTACTGTCTTTTTTGAGCGGGAAGAGTCTCTCCACCTCTATCCTATCCATCCCATTCATCATCTTATATGTCTCAATGAGATCTCCCCTCATTCTTCTAAACTCTAACGAGTACAAGCCTAGTTCATTCAGCCTCTCCTCATAGCTCAACCCCCTCAACTCCGGTATCAGCCTAGTAAACCTCCTCTGCACTCCCTCCAAGGCCAAAATATCTTTGCGCAGGTGCGGCGCCCAAAACTGCACACAGTACTCCAGCTGCAGCCTCACCAATGCCCTATACAGTTGCAGCAAGACCTCCCTACTTTTATATTCAATCCCCCTCGCTATGAAGGCCAGCATCCCATTCGCCTTCCTGACCACCTGCTGCACCTGCAAGCTGGGTTTTTGCGACTCATGCACAAGGACCCCGAGGTCCCTCTGCACCGTCGCCTGCTGCAGTTTTTCGCCACGTAAGTAATAGTCCTTCCTACCATTCTTCCTTCCAAAGTGGACCACCTCACACTTGCCAACATTAAATTCCATTTGCCATTTCCTGGCCCATTTGCCCAGCCTATCTAGATCCTTCTGCAGACTCTCCACACCGTCCGCACAATTTGCCTTTCCCCCAATCTTGGTGTCATCCGCAAATTTTGACACCCTACACTCGGTTCCCTCCTCCATATCATCTATATAAATGGTAAAAAGCTGAGGCCCCAGCACCAACCCCTGGGGCACTCCACTAGTCACCATCCGCCAATCCGAATAGCACCCGTTGACCCCCACTCTCTGCCTCCTATTTGACAACCAATCCTCTATCCACGCTAACACCCTACCCCCAACTCCAAGTCCCCTGACCTTCTGCAATAACCTCTTATGAGGTACTTTGTCAAACGCCTTCTGAAAATCCAGAAAGACCACATCCACTGGCTCTCCTCTATCCACCGCCCTAGACACATCCTCATAGAACTCCAGTAAATTTGTCAGACACGATTTCCCTTTAATGAAACCATGCTGCATCTGCTCTATCAAGCAATTCCCTTCAAGATGCCTCATAATTTCCTCCTTAATGACGGATTCTAACATTTTACCTACCACAGACGTTAAACTAACCGGCCTATAATTCCCTGCCTTTTGCCTGGCACCCTTCTTAAACAACGGCATAACATTAGCCGTTTTCCAATCTTCCGGCACTTCCCCGGAATCCAGCGACATCTGGAAAATAACCACCAATGCATCCACTATAACCTCCGCCATTTCTTTCAGAACCCTCGGATGCATTCCATCCGGTCCTGGGGACTTGTCCACAATCAGCCCCTCCAGTCTGTCGAGCACTGCCTCTCTAGTAACAGTAATGTCATTAAGACCCTCCAGTCCTACCACCTTTCCATCGCTAACACCCGGCAAATTATTCACGTCCTCATCCGTGAAGACGGAAACAAAGAAGTTATTCAAGACCTTAGCCATATCCCCATCCCCTACCACTAGGTCCCCTTTCTCATCCTCTAAGGGACCAACGTTCACCCTAGCCAGCCTCTTCCTTTTTATATATTTATAAAAACTCTTGCTATCCTTTTTTATATTAAGTGCTAGCCCAGCTTCATAGTTTCTCCTACCCTCCTTTATCAACTTCTTTGTCAATCTTTGTTGACATTTAAACCTCTCCCAATCCTCTTCTCGCCCACTCCTCTTCGCTACTCTAAATGCCTCCGCTTTTAATTTAACACTTTCCTTCACCTCCTTCTTTATCCACGGCTTATTACCTCTCCTCCTACAGTCCTTTTTGACCATCGGAATAAATTTCTGCTGAGCACCAAGAAAGATCTCCTTAAAGATCCTCCACTGCTCCTCAGCAGACCCTCCCTCCAACGCGCTCCCCCAGTCCACATTCGCCAATTCTTCTCTCATCCTACCGTACTCCCCTCTATTCAAACAAAGGACGTGTGTCCGGGAACCCACTTTCTCCTCCTCCATCTGCACCAGAAACTCTACCATACAATGATCACTCTCTCCAAGAGGATCCTTCACCTCAAGGTCCCTAATTCTACCCGCCTCATTACATAGCACCAGATCCAAGATAGCTCGCTCCCTCGTCGGCTCCAACACACACTGTTCAAGGAAATTATCCCGGCAGCATTCCAAGAACTCTTCCTCGAGCCCACTGTGTCCAACATGGGTCGACCAATCAATATGCAGTTTGAAATCCCCCATAACTACGGCCGTCCCATTCCTGCACGCTGCACTTATTTGCGCGTTAACAGCCCGCCCCACCTCCAGATCATTATTCGGGGGCCTATAGACGACACCCACCAGCGTCTTCCTCCCTTTGCTGTTCCTAATCTCTACCCACAACGATTCCACGTTCTACTCCTTGGCTCCAATATCATCCCTTGCTACCACTTTGATGCTATCCTTAATCAGCAGAGCTACGCCCCCCCCCTTTTCCCTCCCGCCTATCCTTCCTAAACACTTAATACCCTTGGACATTCAGCTCCCAGTCCCTGTCACCTTGCAGCCACGTCTCTGTAATGGCTACCAGATCATATCCATTTATGTCGATCTGCGCCACCAGCTCATCCACTTTATTCCGAATGCTTCGTGCATTCAGATAAAGTGCTTTCATCCCAGCCTTCACCTGGACCCTATTTGCCGTAACGCCACCAACCATACTCACGTCCCCTACTCCCTCTATTATTGGGACATCCTCGGCCTCTTCCCTTACCTGTACCCTCTCCTTAACTTTAGACCTCGTAAGGTCACCTACCCTCGCATCCTCCTCCCCCCCCCCCCCCCGAATTAGTTTAAAGCCCTGTCTACAGTCCTCTTTACTCGACTCGCCAGCACTCTGGTCCCAGCACAGTTCAGACCAACCCCATCCTGCCCGAACAGGTTCCACCAACCCCAATAGTGATGCCAATGCCCCATAAATTCAAACCCATTCCTCCCACACCAATCCCTGAGCCACCCATTCATTTCCTTAATCCTGTCAACCCGACGCCCGTCTGCACACGGTTCAGGCAGTAGCCCAGAGACGACCACCTTGTCGGTTCTACTTTTTAATTCCATTCCCAGCTTCGCATACTCCCTCACCAGATCCTCAGTCCGCACTTTGCCTACGTCGTCGGCACCCACATGCACCACAACGACCGGGTTCTCACCCTCCCACTCCAGGTTCCTCTGCAGCCCAGCTGCGACATCCTGTACCCGAGCACCAGGCAGACAACACACCCTTCTGTGCACTTTGTCATTGTGACAAAGGACAGTGTCAATACCCTTCACCCCACTGTCCCCAAGTACTACTGCGTTCCTTTTCCCCTTCTTTTTGCCTATGTCCTGCTGCATCACTGTACCGTGTGCAATTTGCTCACACAACCTCACCTGCCTCGTCCTCTCTCCAGACTGGCAGCAAGAACCTCAAACCTGTTATGCAGATTAAGAGGCTGAGGCCTCCGCTCCTCACACCCCTTCCTCTTCCCAGCAGCCCCCTCTTGTCCCTGACCCTTAGAGTTAGCCAGTTTAGGGGGGGTGGATGTCACTTGCACCCCATTGACAATGGCACCCTCTCTCCCCCTGATGAGTCTCAGTGTCTGTAGCTCAGAGGCCAGCTCATTTACCCTGAGCTGGAGCTCCTCCAGCAACCTGCACTTACTGCAGACATGGTCACTGGGAAGGACCCTGGGGGTCCACCAGTTCCCACATCATACAGAAACCACACATCACATCTTCCACCTTCTTCCATCAGGAAAAAGATACAAAAGTCTGAGGTCCCGTACCAACTGACTCAAGAACAGCTTCTTCCCTGCTGCTGTCAGACTTTTGAATGGACCCACCTCGCATTAAGCTGATCTTTCTCGACACCCTCGCTGTGACTGTACTCGTTAGAGTTTAGAAGAATGAGGGGAGATCTCATTGAGACGTATAAGATGATGAATGGGATGGATAGGATAGAGGTGGAGAGACTCTTCCCACTCAAAAAAGACAGTAGGACTAGGGGGCACAGCCTCAAGATAAAAGGGGGGCGGTTTAGAACGGAGTTGAGGAGGAACTTCTTCACTCAAAGGGTGGTGAATCTCTGGAATTCTCTGCCCGTTGAAGTGGTGGAGGCTGCCTCGCTAAATATTTTTAAGAAGTGGGTTGATGGGTTTTTGATAAGAGAGGGGATTAAGGGGCGGAGTGGCGGGCCGGGGGGCGGAGTGGTGGGCCGGGGGGCGGAGTGGTGGGCCGGGGGCGGGGCGGAGCGGTGGGGCGGAGTGGTGGGCGGGGGGGCGGGGCGGAGCGGTGGGGCGGAGTGGTGGGCGGGGGGGCGGGGCGGAGCGGTGGGGCGGAGTGGTGGGCGGGGGGCGGGGCGGAGCGGTGGGCCAGGGGGCGGAGTGGTGGGCGGGGGGCGGGGCGGAGCGGTGGGGCGGAGTGGTGGGCGGGGGGGCGGGGCGGAGTGGTGGCCAGGGGGCGGGGCGGAATCGGGGGGCGGGGCGGAGTGGTGGGCGGGGGCGGAGGGGGGGGGCGGGGCGGAGCGGTGGGCCGGGGAGCGGGGCGGAGTGGTGGGCCGGGGGGGCGGGGCGGAGTGGTGGCCAGGGGGCGGGGCGGAATCGGGGGGCGGGGCGGAGTGGTGGGCGGGGCGGAGGGGGGGGGCGGGGCGGAGTGGTGGGCCGGGTGGCGGGGCGGAGTGGTGGGCCAGGGGGCGGGGCGGAGTGGAGTGGTGTGCCAGGGGGCGGGGCGGAATGGTGGGCCGGGGGGCGGGGCGGAGTGGTGTGCCGGGGGGCGGGGCGGAGTGGTGGGCCAGGGGGCGGGGCGGAGTGGTGTGCCAGGGGGCGGGGCGGAGTGGTGTGCCAGGGGGCGGGGCGGAGTGGTGGGCCAGGGGGGCGGGGCGGAATGGTGGGCCGGGGGGCGGGGCGGAGTGGTGGGCCAGGGGGCGGGGCGGAGTGGTGGGCCAGGGGGCGGGGCGGAATGGTGGGCCGGGGGGGCGGGGCGGAGTGGTGGGCCAGGGGGGCGGGGCGGAATGGTGTGCCAGGGGGCGGGGCGGAATGGTGGGCCGGGGGGCGGGGCTGAATGGTGTGCCAGGGGGCGGGGCGGAATGGTGGGCCAGGGGGCGGGGCGGAATGGTGGGCCAGGGGGCGGGGACTCCGCTGGCGCCATGGCGGCCGATCTGAGACTCGAGTTGGATGAGCGGCTTCGGGAGGCCGCAAGTGTTGGGGATCTGTTGGCCGTGCGGGAGTTGCTCGGCCGTGGGGCCAGTGTGAACGGCCGCAATTCAGTGAACGGATGGTGAGTGCGATAGAGCCCGAGATCAGAATCATTCCAGCGGAAAGAACACTCCGGGCCCCGCACTGAGTCAGTGCTGAGGGAGTGCCGCACTGTCAGAGGGTCAGTGCTGAGGGAGTGCCGCACTGTCAGAGGGTCAGTGCTGAGGGAGCGCCGCACTGTCAGAGGGTCAGTGCTGAGGGAGCGCCGCACTGTCAGAGGGTCAGTGCTGAGGGAGTGCCGCACTGTCAGAGGGTCAGTGCTGAGGGAGTGCCACACTGTCAGAGGGTCAGTGCTGAGGGAGTGCCGCACTGTCAGAGGGTCAGTGCTGAGGGAGTGCCGCACTGTCAGAGGGTCAGTGCTGAGGGAGCGCCGCACTGTCAGAGGGTCAGTGCTGAGGGAGTGCCGCACTGTCAGAGGGTCAGTGCTGAGGGAGTGCCACACTGTCAGAGGGTCAGTGCTGAGGGAGTGTCGCACTGTCAGAGGGTCACTGCTGAGGGAGTGCCGCACTGTCAGAGGGTCAGTGCTGAGGGAGTGCCGCACTGTCAGAGGGTCAGTGCTGAGGGAGCGCCGCACTGTCAGAGGGTCAGTGCTGAGGGAGTGCCGCACTGTCAGAGGGTCAGTGCTGAGGGAGTGCCGCACTGTCAGAGGGTCAGTGCTGCCGGGGTGCCGCACTGTCAGAGGGTCAGTGCTGAGGGAGTGCCGCACTGTCAGAGGGTCAGTGCTGCCGGGGGTGCCGCACTGTCAGAGGGTCAGTGCTGAGGGAGTGCCGCACTGTCAGAGGGTCAGTGCTGAGGGAGTGCCGCACTGTCAGAGGGTCAGCGCTGAGGGAGTGCTGCACTGTCAGAGGGTCTGTGCTGAGGGAGTGCCGCACTGTCAGAGGGTCAGTGCTGAGGGAGTGCCGCACTGTCAGAGGGTCAGTGCTGCCGGGGTGCCGCACTGTCAGAGGGTCAGTGCTGAGGGAGCGCCGCACTGTCAGAGGGTCAGTGCTGAGGGAGTGCCGCACTGTCAGAGGGTCAGTGCTGAGGGAGTGCCGCACTGTCAGAGGGTCAGTGCTGAGGGAGTGCCGCACTGTCAGAGGGTCAGTGCTGAGGGAGTGCCGCACTGTCAGAGGGTCAGTGCTGAGGGAGTGCCGCACTGTCAGAGGGTCAGTGCTGAGGGAGTGCCGCACTGTCAGAGGGTCAGCGCTGAGGGAGTGCTGCACTGTCAGAGGGTCAGTGCTGAGGGAGCGCCGCACTGTCAGAGGGTCAGTGCTGAGGGAGTGCCGCACTGTCAGAGGGTCAGTGCTGCCGGGGTGCCGCACTGTCAGAGGGTCAGTGCTGAGGGAGCGCCGCACTGTCAGAGGGTCAGTGCTGGGGGAGTGCCGCACTGTCAGAGGGTCAGTGCTGAGGGAGTGCCGCACTGTCAGAGGGTCAGTGCTGAGGGAGTGCCGCACTGTCAGAGGGTCAGTGCTGAGGGAGTGCCGCACTGTCAGAGGGTCAGTGCTGAGGGAGTGCCGCACTGTCAGAGGGTCAGCGCTGAGGGAGTGCTGCACTGTCAGAGGGTCAGTGCTGAGGGAGTGCCGCACTGTCAGAGGGTCAGTGCTGAGGGAGTGCCGCACTGTCAGAGGGTCAGTGCTGCCGGGGTGCCGCACTGTCAGAGGGTCAGTGCTGAGGGAGCGCCGCACTGTCAGAGGGTCAGTGCTGGGGGAGTGCCGCACTGTCAGAGGGTCAGTGCTGAGGGAGTGCCGCACTGTCAGAGGGTCAGTGCTGAGGGAGTGCCGCACTGTCAGAGGGTCAGTGCTGAGGGAGTGCCGCACTGTCAGAGGGTCAGTGCTGAGGGAGTGCCGCACTGTCAGAGGGTCAGTGCTGAGGGAGTGCCGCACTGTCAGAGGGTCAGTGCTGAGGGAGTGCCGCACTGTCAGAGGGTCAGTGCTGAGGGAGTGCCGCACTGTCACAGGGTCAGTGCCGAGGGAGTGCCGCACTGTCAGAGGGACAGTGCTGAGGGAGTGCCGCACTGTCACAGGGTCAGTGCCGAGGGAGTGCCGCACTGTCAGAGGGTCAGTGCTGAGGGAGTGCCGCTCTGTCAGAGGGTCAGTGCTGAGGGGAGTGCCGCACTGTCAGAGGGTCAGTGCTGAGGGAGCGCCGCTCTGTCAGAGGGTCAGTGCTGAGGGAGTGCCGCACTGTCACAGGGTCAGTGCCGAGGGAGTGCCGCACTGTCAGAGGGACAGTGCTGAGGGAGTGCCGCTCTGTCAGAGGGTCAGTGCTGAGGGAGCGCCGCACTGTCAGAGGGTCAGTGCTGAGGGAGTGCCGCACTGTCAGAGGGTCAGTGCTGAGGGAGTGCCGCTCTGTCAGAGGGTCAGTGCTGAGGGAGTGCCGCACTGTCAGAGGGTCAGTGTTGAGGGAGTTTCGCACTGTCGGATGGACTTTCTTCTGGAGAAGACCTTCAACTGAAGCCCAGTCTTCTATTTCTGAACCATTGTAAATGATATGAGACTTTTTGATGAGAAGCAAGTTTTTTTCCCCCCCGTATCCTGAATGTTTATCTCATCCAACTTTGTAAAAGAAACAGATTGTCTGGTCACTGCATGGGCGCAGATTGCAACGATCAGCTTTTTCTTTATTCCTTTTAACCACAGAGCTGCAGAAAGAGCTGCTTGGTGACTATCTGGTGGGCCAATTTGGAATTAAGCAATGTATGAATCTTAATTGAAGATTGTACCGGCAAGTAAATTAACAAAACAACCTAGTAACAGTTTGGGTACAGGTTTTGTCTTGTCTCTGTGGAATGTAACAGCTCCTGTTTTGGTCAGCGGTGAGGGACAGGATGGTGTGACCATGAATGAGGCAGGTAAACATACATGCAACATATGTGTTAGGAGTAGGAATTGGCCAATTGGATCTTGCTCTGCCATTCAGTATGATCATGGCTGATCTGTTGGTAACCTTCCACCTACCCCTGCTAACATTTCATCCATTTATTTACCAGGAATATGTCTACCACTGCCTTGAAAATATTTGAAGAACATAGAACATAGAACATAGAACATTACAGCGCAGAACAGGCCCTTCGGCCCACGATGTTGCGCCGACCAGTTACAAAACAATGACCCACTAGCCTAAACCAATCCCTTTTCATCCATAAACCTATCCACAGAAGATTCCTCTTTCACTGCCTTTTGAGGAAGACTTTCCAAAGACAGTCAACCTTCTGGAAGGAAAAAACTCTCCTCATCTCCCTTTAACATTAGTGACCCCTTATTTTTAACGTGATCTCATAGTTCTAGATTCTTCTGTAAGAGGAAATACCCTCTCCGCATCCATCCTGTCAAGGATCTTCAGGTTATTAGATGTTTCAATCCAATCACCTGTAATTCTTCTGACTGGACCAAGCAGACAGCAGTGAAAGAGCTTCAGGCTTTGCGATTATCCATCAGGTTTGCAGTTGCTTTCAACCTGTCTGGATGAAAGTGAGGTCTGCAAGGTGGATGAGCAGACTAGCCAAGGCACAATGGTGCAGGAAGCCTTTAAAGTTAGCGGGGTGGGGGGGAAATCACAAAGGAATGTAGTTATAGGGAGTGATTAGTCAGGGGGATGAATACTGTCCCCTGCAGCTGAGAGCAGGAATCCCGAAGGCTTTGTTTACCAGATGTCAGGGTTCAGGATATGTGCTTGTGGCTGGAGTGGAACTTGCTTTGAGAGGGGAAGATCTGGTTGTTGTGTCCCATCTTGGTACCAATGACAAAGGGTAGAATGTAAAAAGAGGTTCTGCATGGAGAGTATGGGGAGTATAAGAAATAGAACCTCAAAAGTAATTCAGACACGAGCTACATTCAGATTAGTATAGGTAAAGAGGTAGCTCAGTTAATTAATGACAGTATTAGCACAATGTAGAGGGAAGTGAAAATGTCAGGAAATCAGGATGTAATTTGGGTGAGAAATGCTAAAGGCAAGAAGTCACATGTTGGAGTCATATACAGGCTCCCTAAGAGTAACCACATGGTAGGTTGGGGAATAAAGCAAGAATTAATAGGATTTTGTAAGAAAGTTATGGCAACATCACGGGGAGTATTAATCTACATGCAGACTGGAAAAATCAAATGGGCAAAGGTAGTGTCGATGAGGAGTTCATAGAATGTTTTTGGGATAGTTTTTTTTGACTACATTCCAGGGCTAACCAGGAAGCAGGTTATACAAGTCCTGGCATTGTGCAACGAGATATGATTAATTGATGACTTAATTGTGAAGGTGCCCCTAGGTAGCAACGATCGTAACAGGATTGATATTTTATATTCGATTCGAAAAAGAGGTAAGTGGGTCCAAGAGTAGTATTTTAAACCTAAGTCAGGCAATTAAGAGGGCATGAAAGCAAAACTAGTAAAATGAACTGACATTAGGTAAAGGATAAGTCGATGGAGATGCATTGGTAGATCTTTCAGAATATGCAGAATAGATACATTCCTACAAGAAAGAAGAACTCAAAGGGGAGTTAACTAGAATCATAGAATCCCTACAGTGCAGATGAGGTCATTTGGCCCATCAGGTCTGGACCAATTGTCTGACAAAATATTTTACCCAGGCCCTCTCTTCATAGTCCCACGCATTTAGCATGGTCAATCCACCTAATAAGCATGTCTTTCAAACTGTGGGAGGAAACCCACATAGATATGAGGAGAGCATACAAACTCCACACAGATAGTCATCCAAGGTAAGAATTGAACCTGGAGCTGAGGCAGCAGTGCTAACTGCACTGGATAGAGGTGGAGAGGCTCTTCCCGCTCAGAAAGGACAGTAGGACTAGAGGACACAGCCTCAGGATAAAGGGGGGGCGGTTTAGAACGGAGTTGAGGAGGAACTTCTTCACTCAAAGGGTGGTGAATCTCTGGAATTCTCTGCCCGTTGAAGTGGTGGAGGCTGCCTCGCTAAATATTTTTAAGAAGCGGGTTGATGGGTTTTTGATAAGAGAGGGGATTAAGGGTTATGGGGAGAGGGCGGGAATGTGGAACTGAGCCACGACAGATCAGCCATGATCTTATTGAATGGCGGGGCAGGCTCGAAGGGCTAGATGGCCTACTCCTGTTCCTATTTCTTATGTTCTAACCGTTGTGCCACCATGCCGCCCAAAAAAAGTTAAATAGTATCACACTTAAAGAAAAAGCATATAATTGTGCAAAGATGAGTGGCAGGTCAGAAGATTGGATAGAATATATAAAACAACAAACAATGATTAAATGATTAATGAGACGGAAAAAATAAAGTACAAGAGAAAGCTAACTTGAAATATAAAGACTGATAATTTCTATGGATATATTTGAAAAGAAAAGAGTTAACAAAGTGAGCATTAGTCCGATAGAAAGTAAGTCTGGGGAAATAAGAATGGAAAATAAGAAGATGGCAGATGAATTGAGTCAGTGTTTCGTGTTGGTCTTCACTATAGAGGATACAAGTAGTGTCCCAGAAATAGCTGTAATTCAGAAAATGAAGGGAGGGAGAAACTCTGGAAAATTATACTCACCAGGAAAGGGATACTGAGTGTGTTGTTGGAGCTGCAGGTTGACAAATCCCCAAGTCCGGATTCACTTCATCCCAGGGACTTAAAAGTGGCTTGTGAGAGAGTTGATGATTTGGTTTTAATTTTCCAAAATTCACTAGACTAATGAAGGTTCTATTAGATTGGAAAATGTGAAAGTAACTTCGTTATTCAAAATGGAAAGTTAATCACAGAGTAGTACAGCACAGAAGAGGTCCTTCGGCCCATCGAGTCAGCACTGACACATGAAATGCCCTAACCTGCCCACTTAATCCCACTTGCCAGCACTTGACCCATAATCTTGCTTGTTATGGCGTGCCAAGTACTCATCTAGGTACTTTTTAGCCTAACATCTGTCATAGGGAAACTGTTCAAAGCCATTATTAAGGATGTTGTGGGGGTGGCACTTTGATAAATTCATGGTAATCAGAGTCAACAAGGTTTTATGATAGGGAAATCATGTTTACGCAATTTATTGGAGTTCTTTGAAGAAGCAACGCTGAAGGGAATCAGTGGATATTCTGTAATTAGATTTCCAGAAGGCATTTTATAAGATGCTGCATCAAAGATTAGTGTGAAAAATAAAAGCTCATGGTGTAGGGAGTGACATATTGGCATGGATAGAAGATTGGCTAGGCTTATTTGGGACTTTTTCTGTTTTTAAATTCACCTATGGAATGTGGGCATCACTGGCTGAGGCAGCTTTTGCCCATCTCTTGATGCCCTCAAGGTGGCAGAATGTGATGAGTGGTGTGCCACAGGGTTCAGTGCTGGGGCCTCACTCTTTACAATTTATATAAATGATTTGGGTGAAGGGAGTGAAGGTATGGTTGCTAAGTTTGCCGATGCTACAAACGGACATAAAAATAATACACTGCGGATGCTGGAAATATGAAATAAAATAGAAAATGCTGGAAAAACTCATTAGGTTTGGCACCATCTGTGGAGAGAAAAACCAAGTTGATGTTTCGAGTTGGTACGACTTCTACAGAGCAGAGTCTGAAGTAGAGTCATACAAACTCAAAATGTAAACTGTGTTTTTACAAAGTGAGTGGGCAAAGATTTGGCAAATGGATGATTATGTGGGCAAATGTGAAATAGAAATGGCCCATTTTGACAGGAAGAATGAGAGATTACAGAGCTCTGAGATGCAGAAGGATCTGGGTATCCCAGTGCATGAATCACAAAAGGCTGGTATCCAGGTACTGCAAGTAGCAAGGAAAACTAATAGAATGTTATAGTTTATAGTGAGGGGAATTGAATACAAAAGTGGAGAGATTATGCCTCAGTTATTGATGAAAACGCATCTAAAGTACTGTGTGCAGTAAAGAAGGATGTAAACGCATTAGAAGCAGTTCAGAGAAGGTTTACCAGACTAATACCTGGATTGGACAGGTTGTCATATGAGGAAAGGCTAACCTTGTGTCTGCTGGAGTTTAAAACAGCAAGAACAAAGAACAACACAGCACAGGAAACAGGCCCTTCGGTCCAATGAGCCCGCGCCGCCGTCCCATTGTCAGTGACCTATTCATGATTTTAGTCTATGCCTAATGTGTCCAATATAGGGACAATTTGTTACCCAATCAATCAGCCTAATAGCACATTTTTGGGATGTGGGAGGAAACCGGAGCACCCGGAGGAAACCCATGCAACCACGGGGAGAACACGCAAACTCCACAGACACAGGCCCAAATCCATGTGTCCGCATAGCAACAGAGATAGTCTCTGAGCAGTCATGTTGCCCTTGAGATGGTCCATTTAAGCACACCAACGACATGAAGCAGTAGGCAACTCCCGAAGCAACATCCAAGAGCAGCCCACCACAACCTGCCGCACGCATGTCCCTTGCTGGACTTAAATGCCTGTGGAGACAAAAAATTCATTATTAAAAAGACTCTACATCCCTGAGGCTAAAACTGAATCCCAAGCCTACAATGTTTAGTAAGGCCTGCTATATCCCCCTATATGTAGACCGCTCATGTGGCTGTTCAAGTGACTCTTAAACAACCCTAGCGTGCCTGCTTCCACCACCTTACTCGGCAGTGCATTCCACATCCCCACTACCCTTTGTGTGAAAAACTGTCCTCTAATATTAGTCTTATACCTAGCCCCCCTCACCCTAAGCCCGTGACCCCTCGTTCTATCCATTTCTAATAGCGGAAAAAGCTTACCACCATTTACACTATCTATCCCCTTCATAATCTTATAAACCTCTATTAGATCCCCCCTCAGCCGACGTCTCTCAAGGGAAAACAGCCTTGTTGGACAAGGCTGTTTTGTACAAGGCTGTTTTCCCTTGTACAAGGGAAAAAGAAGCGACTTGATTGAAACATTTCTCCTGAGGGGTATTGACAGGATGGATGTGGAGAGGATGTTTCCTCTTCTGGGAGAATCTAGAACTAGGGGTCACTGTTTAAAAATAACAAGTCACTCATTTAAGCCAGTGATGAGGAGAATTTGTTTATCTGACGGTCATGAGTCGTGAAACACTTCCTCAAAAGCCGTTGGAAGCAGAATCTTTGAATATTTTGAGGCAGAGCTAGATAGATTCTTGATTAATAATGGGGTGAAAGTTTACTGGGGTAGGTGGGAATGTGGGGTTGAATTTACAATCAGATCAGCCTTGACAATGGATGGTGGAGCAGGCTTGAGGGGCTGAGTGGCCTCCTCCTGTTCCTAATTCATATGTTTAAATGTATTGATGTTTGTGGGACCTTGCAGTGTGCAAATTGGCTGCAATTCCTAAGTTGCAACAATGATCACATTTTGAAACATTTGTACATGAATTAGGACGCTCTGAGGTTGAGAAATGTGCTGTCGAAAATCAAATGCTTTTTCTCTGGAATATTCAGACTAAAATCGTCTCCATTCATTATTTATATTGATGTCATAAACCTGTGACTTAAAAATATAAGGAAAAGCGAATTCAAAACTGTGGAAGTCTTCCATTTCAGTTCCTTATTTCCACATTCATGGTGTGATGGTAATCTATTGCTCTCTACTGCCATCCTTTCAAAAAGTGTGGCCAGCAATCCCTGGCACATTCTAGACAAACTCTCTTATGCTGTTCAGTTGTTTCTGTGGCCTGTCTTGATTGTCTTGCTTGTATTACAGGACCTGTTTGCATTGGGCTTGCAAACGCGGTCACGGCCAGATTGTGTCCTACTTACTTGAAGCTGGGGCTGATAAAGACATCCTCACAAATAAAGGTGAAAGTGCATCACGGCTCACAATGAAACCGGAAATCCGAGCAATGCTAGGAGGTGACGTACTGACGTTTTTATTCTTCTTCTTATCCTGTCAATCGGTGCATCTTTTTTTTTGTCTATCTGACTCTGTATTTTAGTATTTATTTCATTCTGAAATTCCCATCCTTGTATCTCTCCCTTCCCTCCCTCCATCTCTCTGGGGTGTAATATTGTCTAAGGTCAAATATCCCTCTCACTCTCGCTGCAAACCTCAGCTCATCCCAAACTCTTCGCTAATTTACACCAAGACTTCCTCATCTATCAGTCCCTTCTGTCACTGACTCATATTAGTTCCCAACACAATAATATCTTCATTTGAAACGTACTTTGTGTCCTAGTCTCTCCATGGTCTCAATCCTCCCTAATTCTGTAACCTCCTCCATTTTGCATAGTGGTTATCCTAAGGGGAGAAAGTAGCATAGTTATTGTTACTGGACTACTAGTCCAGAAAGCCAGAGCAAGATCTGGGGACCTGTGTTCAAATCTCACCACAGCAGATGATGAAATTTGAATTGAATTTATTCAGCATTTTTTGTTTATACTTCAGTTTCCCAGATTTTCAAACACATTACAATTGCTGAAAACTCATTAGTATCTTGATGATTATCGTTGACCACAAACTGAACTGAACCTGCCATATAAATATTGTGGCTACCAGAGTAGATCAAAGGCTGAGAATTCTGTAGTGAGCAACTCGCCTCCTGACTCCCCAAAGCTATTCTGCCATCTATAAGGCACAAGTTAGGAGAATCAATAGTGGGGAACAATGAAATAGCAGAAATGCTAAATCAATACTTTGCCTCTGTTTTCACAGTGGAGTTATGATGTGGGTATGCCGGCGTTGGACTAGCGTAAACACAGTAAAAAGTCTGACAACACCAGGTTTTAGTCCAACCGATTTATTTGATAATATTCTCACAAGCAAGCAAGTTTTCGGGGTTAGCCCCTTCGTCAGGTGAATGGAGAGTTCTGGCCTCAGACAGAGCATATAAAGCACAGACAGTTTAGAGATTGCTGATTAGAATGCGAATCCTTACACCTAACCTGCTGTTCAAGTCTTAAAGTGGCTGATAATGACTTGAACAGCAGGTTAGGTGTAAGGATTCGCATTCTAATCTGTAATCTCTAAACTGTCTGTGCTTTATATGCTCTGTCTGAGGCCAGAACTCTCCATTCACCTGACGAAGGGGCTAACCCCGAAAGCTTGCTTGCTTGTGAGAATATTATCAAATAAATCAGTTGGACTAAAACCTGGTGTTGTCAGACTTTTTACTGTGTTCACAGTGGAGGACAGTAGTAACCTACAGGTACGAGAAAGGATAGGACTTAGAACAATCAACATGGATAGGGAAAAGGTACTCAGCAAACTATTGGGATTGAGGGCAGACAAGTCCTCCAGGCCTGAAGGCCTACATCCTAGGGTATTAAAGCAAGTGGCAGCAGAAATAGTGGATCCATTGGTTATAATATTCCAGAATTCTCTGGACACAGGAAAGATTCCAGTGGATTGGAAAAATGCTAATGTAACACCCTTATTCAAAAAAAGAGAGAGGCAAAATGTGGGAAATCACAGACCAATTAGTTTGACGTCTGTTGTTGGGAAAGTGTTAGAATTAATTATCAAGGAAGCAATATCAGGAAATTTTACAAATTCAAAACGCTATCCATCAGAGTCAGCATGGTTTTATGAAGGGCAAATCATGTTTGACTAATTTGCTAGAGTTCTTCGAAGATGTAACAAGCAAGGTGGGTAATGGGAATCCTGTAGATATAGTATATTTGGACATCCAGAAAACATTTGATTAGGTGCCACACGAAAAGTTAATTCATAAGGTTAGATAATGTGGGATTAGGGGTAAGTTATTATCTTGGATAGTGACTGACTGGTGGACAGAAGTCAGAGAGCCAGGATAAATGGGTTTTTTTCTGGAACTAACTAGTGGGGTGCCACTGGGTTCAGTCCTTGGACCCCGGCTATTTACAATCTATATTAATGACTTGGATACAGTGATAGAAGGCTCTGCAGCCAGATTTACAGATGACACAAAAATAGGCGGTTCGGTAAATTGCAATGAGGAAATAAGAACCTTACAAATGGATATAGATTGGTTAGGAGAGTGGGCCAAAATGAGGCAGATGGAGTTTAACGTGGATAAGGGTAAGGTCATACATTTTCATCTGAAAAATGGGAAGGTGGCTTATTATCTACATGGGGAGAGACTTTGGAGTGCTCCAGTGCAGAAGGATCTGGGTGTGCACGTTCTTGAGTCACAGAAAGCAAATGGAATGTGGCATTTAGAGGTAAAGGAATAGAATATAAAAAGGTAAGGAAGTATTGTTGCAATTGTATAAGACACTGGTGAGGCCGCATCTGGAGTATTGTGCAGTTTTGGTCTCATTATTTGAGGAAAGATGAGGCATTGGAGGCAGTTCAGAGGAGGTTCACTGTATTGATTCCAGAGATAAGCAGTTTGTCACATTCAGAGAGATTGAACAGTTTTGAGGTATACTCTCTGGAATTTAGAATAATTAGGGGATATCAAATGATAAAAGGTCTGGATAAAGTAGATGTGGAGCGGACGCTTCCTCTTGTGGGGCATTCTAGGACGAGAGGTCACAGTGTTAGGATAAGGGGCAGCAAATTTAAAACAGAGTTGAGGAGAAACTACTTCTCCCAAAGGGTTGTGAATCTGTGGAATTTGTTACTCCAAAATGTGGATGCTGGGACAGTGATTAAATTTATGGAGGAATTTGACAGATGTTTAATTGGTATTGGCTTCAAGGGTTATGGAGGGAAGGCAGAAAATGGGGAGCATATTGAGCATGATCTAATGGCAGAGCAGATTCAAGGGGTTGAATGGTCTAATTCTGCTCCCATATCTAATGAACTTATTTTGAAGAACAAAGAAAAGGACAGTACAAGAACAGGCCCTTCGGTCCTCCAAGCCTGTGCCGTTCATGGTGCCCTAATTTTAAAAAAAAACCTCTTGCCCTTACTTGGTCCATAGCCCTCTATTCCCTCCCAATTCATGTACCCATCCCAGTGCCTCTCAAATGTTGCTAATGTGCTTGTTTCCACTACCACCTCTGGCAGCATGTTCCAGGCACCAACTACTCACTGCATGAAAAAATTCCCCTGCATATCTCCCTTAAACATTCCCCCTCTCACCTTGAACCTGTGCCTCTTTGTAATTGACACTTTCGCGCTGGGAAAAAGCCTCTGACTATCCATCCTGTCTATGCCTCTCAAGTTTGTAAACCTCTATCAGGTCTCCCCTCAGTCTTTTCAGTGAAAACAATCTAGTTTATTCAACCTCTCCTCAACACCCTGAAGCCCAGACAACATCCTGGTGAATCTTCTTTGCACTCTCTCCAAAGCTTCCACATCCTTCTGGTAGTGTGATGACCAGAACTGCACGTAATACTCCAAATGCGGTCTAACCTAGGTCTTATATAGCTGATGGAATACTCTCCACTGGTCTGGATGCAGCTCCAACAACACTTGAGAAGCTCAACATCATCCAGGACAAAGCAGCCCACTTGATTGGCACTCCATCCATCACCATTACAGTTCACTCCCTCCACTCCTAAGTAAATAAAAGTAATAGCAGCAGCACCATGTACCAGATGCACTGCAATAACTCATCAAGTCTCCCACAACTTCATCCTTCAAACCTACCATCTAGAAATACAAGGATGGGAGCATCACCATCTGCAGGTTCTCCCCAAGCGACTCACCAGCCTATTGGAAATGTACCACCGTTCCTTCACTGCCACTGGGTCAAGATCCTGGAGTTCCATTCCTAACAACACATGGACTGCAGCAGTGCAAGAAGATGGTGCACTATCACCTTCTCTTGGAAAGGGCAATAAATGCTGATCAAGCCAACAACTCCCAAACCCCTCAAATTTAAAAAAAGGCTTCCCCAAGAACTCAGTGCTTCCCTAAGTTCAGTGTGCTCAGCTGTTCAAAGCTGTGGAATCTCCTTGCAGCTCACCATCTCTCGCTCTACTCCTTCATAACATTTGTTAAAATCTACTTCTTTGGTCTAGTTTATGATGGCTCAATGGACAGTTTTCTCACCTCTGAGTCAGAAGGTTGTCAGTTCAAGTCTCGCTCCAAGAACTTGAGCACAAAATTCTAAGCTGACAGTCCAGTGCAATACTGAGGGAGTGCTACACTGTCAGAGGTGTCGTACTTTGATAAACATTAAATCAAGGCCCTGAATGTCCCCTCAGGTGAATGTAGAAACTTCCACTGTCATCTCAGAAGATCAGAAAAGCAGATTGTCTGTCTGGTCATTTTTACATTACTGTTTGTGTGCAAGTTAGCTACTACAAACCTCAACATCATATCAGTAAAGTCTTTGATGGGCTGTAAAGCATTTTATTACATGCAGCAGTTGTGAAAGGTATTATACAAATGCAAAGCTTTTTTCCTGTATTTCTTTATCTGCCCTAATATCTCTTTATATAACATCAATCGAATATTGTCTGCTAATGCTGCTATAAAGCACCTTCAGATAAATGCTGGCCTACCTGGTGGTGTCCACATCCCATAAAAAGATTTTTTTCAGATGTGTAACTACATTAAAGATGCTATGTTAATACAAGCTGTTTACTGTGTGGAGCAGGGAGGATGATTTGAAGAATGTACTCACTGTTGTTTACTTTCTCCCTGCAGTTGATGAGGATTCAGAGCCGGTGATTAATGGAGAATCTCAGCTTCCATTCCTGCCCAACTACCTGGCAAATCCCCCCCTCCCGCACATGGGGAACCAAGAGGCCGACAGCGCCAAGCCTTCAGCAACTGGTCTGACACCATCACCAACACTGCAAGCACAGAATGGAGCACCATTTGGGCCCCCAGCAACTTTTCAGCCCCTATTTTTTACTGGTGCCTTCCCTGTAAGCGAGCGAGGTATGGATACTGGCTCGTGACAGATTGTGTGCGTACAGAGAGGGCATGTACCTCCCAGCACGCTCTGCAGTGGCAGTTTATGATTCTGCTTCTATTTTCATTGCGCCAACATCACAGAATAACACCCAAATTTCACCAACATTTGTGTTGTTAATGTGGATAACAATGTGATAATAACCAAGTAACCTAGTTTCTGTGATATTGATTGAGGGATGTGCTGGTCAGGAGTGAGATGGTCATGTTTGTTGCACAACATTAAACCTTAAAAAATATACGGAGAATATGTTGTGAAAACTCTACAGAATATATACAGAAGTGATTAACACCCTATGGATGTGTACAGAACAGTGATTAACACCCTATGGAATGTGTACAGAACAGTGATTAGCGCCCTATGGAATGTGTACAGAACAGTGATTAGCACCTTATGGAATGTGTACAGAACAGTGATTAACACCCTATGGAATGTGTACAGAACAGTGATTAGCACCCTATGGAATGTGTACAGAACAGTGATTAACACCATATGGAATGTGTACAGAACAGTGATTAACACCCTATGGAATGTGTACAGAACAGTGATTAGCCCCCTATGGAATGTATACAGAACAGTGATTAACACCCTATGGAATGTGTACAGAACAGTGATTAACACCCTATGGAATGTGTACAGAACAGTGATTAACACCATATGGAATGTGTACAGAACAGTGATTAGCCCCCTATGGAATGTATACAGAACAGTGATTAACACCCTATGGAATGTGTACAGAACAGTGATTAACACCCTATGGAATGTGTACAGAACAGTGATTAGCCCCCAATGGAATGTATACAGAACAGTGATTAGCGCCCTATGGAATGTGTACAGAACAGTGATTAACACCCTATGGAATGTATACAGAACAGTGATTAACACCCTATGGAATGTGGACAGAACAGTGATTAGCACCCTATGGAATGTATACAGAACAGCGATTAACACCCTATGGAATGTGTACAGAGCAGTGATTAACATCCAACAAAATATATACAGAAAAGTGATTAACACCTTACAGAATATAAACAGGATAATGAATAACACACTACAGAATACATACAGGACAGTGGCTAATACCCTATAGATTATTTACAGAGCAATGATTAACCCCTACAGAATATACACTGAAAAGTGATTAACATCCTACAGGATATAAGCAAGACAATGAGTAACATCCTACAGAATATAAATAGGGCAGCAATGAAACAAAATCATTTATGGGTTGTGGGTGTCGCCAGGTAGGCCAACATCTGTCCATCTTGAGTTGTCCTTGATGGTGAACTGCCTTCTCTAACTGTGAGGCCATCCTAAACTGGGTATTCTGTAATGAGAGGAATAATTGACAATCTAGTTCTGCGAGGCCCTTGGGGACAAAGAATGATAATATATTAGAAATCTTCATTAAGATGGAGAATGACCTCATTGATTCTGAAACCAGGTCCTGAATCTAAATAAAGGAAACAATGATATGAGGTGTGAGCTGGCTGTGTCGGATTGGGAAATGTTACGTAACGGGATGACGGTGGATCGGCAATAACAAACGTTCAAGGAGCGCACAAGTGAATTACAACAATTGTTTATTCCTGTCTGGAACAAAAGTAGAACTGGAAAGGTGGCCAAACCATGGCTTACCGGGGAAATGAGATAGTATTAGATCCAAGGGAAAAACATGCAGATTGGCCAGAAACAGCAGACTGAGGATTGGGAGCAGTTTAAAAATCAGCAAAGGAGGACTAAGGGATTGATTCAGAAGGGGAAAATAGAGTCTGAGTGTAAGCTTGCAGGGAGCAAAGAAACTGACTGTAAAATTTTATTTTAGTATGTGAAGAGAAAAAGATTGGTGAAGGTAAATGTAGGTTCCTTGCAGCCAGAAAAGGGGGATTTATAATGGGGATCAAAGAAGTGGCTGAGCAACTAAATGCACACCTTTGTTTTGTATTCACAAAGGATACAAATAACATATCAGAAATATTGGGGAACAAAAGGTTTAATGAGAGGGAGAAACTGAAGGAGACCATAGCAAAATGGTATTGGGGAAATTGATGGGATTGAAGGTTGATTTGTAGGGGCGTTTTAAGAGGCGAAATATTGAAATGAACTCTAGCAAATACAAAGACCAGCGATGACAATGGTCAATAAAGAACTTTCAATGTATGCTGGGCATTCCAACACTTCTCAAGTTACATCACATTGACAATATAATTATACAATTTTCATAAGTCATTTTATACACCCACTGGTTCATCCCAGTCAGAAGTGAGCCAATCATTATTAATACATTATTAGTAAATATATGCCTTGGCCAATTAACATTTATTCTCAGACAGCATGGGAACAGTGGTTATGAGTGATTTCTGACTTTTTCTCATGGCCACTTGTTGGTTGCTCCAGACCATCTTATCTGGTTTAATACTTTGTCTATTCATTAAGCTGTCTGGGATCACTAGCTTCCTCCTTGGCTGATGAAATCTTCTATTCATGAGCCAATGCCAATAAGAGCTATGCTTCTGTGAGTGTATTATAAAGAATGTCGTTCACTTTACTTGATTCCCATGGTGCCATAGAACTCTGTGCCATTAGCCAAGATCTATGCTTTTTCAATAACACATTTTCAGAAATACATGTTTGAATTGTTTAACTATGGTTATATGTGTTTCTATGCAAACAATACCTCTATAAAATATATGTACAGAGGAGATGTCAGGTAAGGTTTTCACTCAGGGTGGTGGGTGAGTGGAATAGGCTGCTGTCGGTGGTGGTGGTGGAGGCAAACTTGTTGGGGTCTTTTAAGAGAATCCTGGATGAGTACATGGGATTTAATGGGATTGAGGGTTATAGATAAGCCTAATAGGTAGGGATATGATCAGTGCAGCTTGTGGGCCGAAGGGCATGTTTATGCTGTCATGTTCTATGCTCTATATATAAGGCAGTCTTTGATTCTTACCCTAAATTAATCCACTCGGTTTTAAGAGTCTTTATTACTGTTTTAATCCCAGGGTATTTTCAATCCCTCTAATATCGATAAATCCCCAGGCCTTAAATCTTAATCCCAGAGTACTAAAGGAGGTGGCACTGGATATAGTGGATGCATTGATGGTCATCTTCCGAGAGTCTGTAGAATGGAACATTCCTACAGATTGAAGGTAGCTAATATAACTCCACTATTTAAAAAGGGAGATAGACAGAAAACAGGGAATTATAGACCTGTAAGCCTGGGAAAATGCTAGAGTCCTTTATAGAAGATTTTACAGCAAAACACTTGGAAAAGAGTGGCACAATCGGGCAGAAACAGCATGGATCTATGAAAGGGAAATCATGCTTGACAAATCTACTCTAATTCTTTGAGGATATAACCTGGAGAGTTGTTAGGGGGAACGGGGCAGAGGATGGAGTTTATTTGGACTTTTAAGAGGCTTTCAAAGGGTTTCTTCGTACACCAGTTGTGAAAGGTAAGCATGCAGGTTCAGTAGGTGGTAAAGAAGGCAAATGTAATATTGCCCTTCATAGTGAGAGGATTCGAGTATAGGAGCAGGGATGTCTTGTTGCAGTTATACAGGGCCTTGGTGAAACCACACCAGGAATTATTATGTGCAGTTTTGGTCTTAACTGAAGAAGGATGTTCTTGTTATGGAAGGAGTGCAAAGTTGATTTACCAAATGATTCCTAGAATAGTAGGACTGGCGTAAGAGGAGAGATTGAGTCAGTTGGGATTATATTTGCTGGAGTTGAGAAGAATGAGAGGAGGTTCCATAGAAACTTATAAAATTCTAATAGGACTAGACAGAATAGATGCAGGAAGGTTGTACCCAGTAGTGAGGGAGTCCAGATGCAAGGGTCACAGTCTAACGATAAGGGGTAAACTATTTAGATAGAGGTGAGGAGGCATTTCTTCACCCAGAGAGTGGTGAGCCTGTGGAATTCACTACCATAGAAAACAGTTGACAAAATATTGTATGTTTTCAAGATAGAGTTAGGTATAGCTCTTGGAGCTAAAGGGATCAAAGCTGGGACTCTTTTCCCTGGAGAGACGAAGGTTGAGAGGTGACCTGATAGAAGTTTATAAAATGTTGAGAGGAATAGATAGGGTGGACTCTCAGAGGCTATTTCCCCGGGTTGAAATGGTCGCTACGAGAGGACACAGATTTAAGGTGCGGGGAGGGAAGTACAAAGGTGATGTTAGGGGTAAGTTTTTCACTCAGAGGGTGGTGAATGAATGGAATCGGCTGCCGTTGTCGGTGGTGGAGGCGAACTCGCTGGGGTCTTTTAAAAGACTTCTGGATGAGTATATGGGATTTAATGGGATTGGGGGTTATAGATAGGTCTATAGATTGGTGGGGTTGATGCGATCGGCGCAACTCGAGGGCCGAAGGGCCTGTTTGTGCTGTAATGTTCTATGTTCTATGATATGAGGAAAAGTGGGAACAGGTTACTGAGTGATGATCAGTCACAATCATAATGAATGGTTCAGCAGCCTTGCAGGGCCAAATGGCCTCCTCCTGCCTCCATTTTCTACGTTTCTCTGAATATGTACAGGATAGTGATTCACATCCTACACTACACAATATTACAGCACAGAAACAGACCTTTTGGCCCTTGGCTGTGCTGAACCATTTTTCTGCCTAGTTCTGAACTGCACTTGGACCATATCCCTCCATGCCCATCTCATCCATGTACCTGTCCAAGTTTTTCTTAAATGTTAAAAGTGAGCCAGCAATTAACACCCTACAGAATATATACAGGGCTGTGATTAACACCTCAGAATATAAGGACAATGGCTGTTATATGTTATGTATGATGTGGAGATGCTGGTGTTGGACTGGGGTAAACACAGTAAGAAGTCTCACAACGCCAGGTTAAAGTCCAACAGTTTATTTGGTAGTAAAAGCCACTAGCTTTCAGAGTGCTGCTCTTTCATCAGGTAATTGGGAGTTCTATTCACTTGATTACCTGTAAAGACTCGCATTCCAACCATTATTTTGTAAATTGAGTTTGTGTCTTTATATACCCTGTTTGTGAACAGAACTCCCACTCACCTGATGGAGGGAGCAGCACTCTGAAAGCTGTGGCTTTTGCTACTAAATAAATCTGTTGGACTTTAACCTGGTGTTGTGAGACTTTTTAATATGATATATAGAACATAGAACATTACAGTGCAGAACAGGCCCTTCGGCCCACAATGTTGCGCCGACCAGTTACAAAAACAATGACCCACTAACCTAAACCAATCCCTTTTTGTCCAGCCTTTCACTGTTTGCTGAGCAGAGAGAGAGAGAGCTAAGAATTTACCTGTTATAAACCTGTTTAAAATAAGTTTAAAGCACTTTGTTCTTTGTAGAACTGTTTAAAGCATTTATTTTATTGTCTTTACTGCTAGTTTAGAACGAGTTGTGGACGAAGCTCCTTTAATTTAAATTAATTATCAGGGCCACACGGTGAAGCCTTTCACTGTTTGCTGAGCAGAGAGAGAGAGAGCTAAGAATTTACCTGTTATAAACCTGTTTAAAATAAGTTTAAAGCACTTTGTTCTTTGTAGAACTGTTTAAAGCATTTATTTTATTGTCTTTACTGCTAGTTTAGAACCGAGTTGTGGACGAGCCTGCTTCTAATCAGCGCTAGGTTTAAAAGGAGGCCTGGTGTAGGAAGCGGGCAGCGTCTGAGCGGGCAGTGGAGTGAGAGGGAAGCAGAGTGAGCTAATAGGGCTTAATATCAAAAAGGGCTGGAGGGAAAAAAGGACAGGTGAGTTCGTTTGAAAAAAAAACAAGGAAAAAAAAAAAATTTTTTTTTTCCCCAATACTACTACAGCAAGAAACAAGGAAAAAATTTTTTTCACATAAAAATTTACAGTGAATAATGGAGGGGCATGTGATGTGTGGTTTCTGTATGATGTGGGAACTGGTGGACCCCAGGGTCCTTCCCAGTGACCATGTCTGCAGTAAGTGCAGGTTGCTGGAGGAGCTCCAGCTCAAGGTGGATGAGCTGGCCTCTGAGCTACGGACACTGAGGCTCATCAGGGGGAGAGAGGGTGCCCCTAGACTGGCTAAATCTAAGGGTCAGGGACAAAAGGGGGCTGCTGGGAGGAGGAAGGGGGGTGAGGAGAGGAGGCCTCAGCCTCTTAACCTGCATAACAGGTTTGAGGTTCTTGCTTCCAGTCTGGAAGAGGACGAGGCAAGAGAGGTTGGTGAGCAAACTGCACACGGTACAGTGATGCAGCAGGACATAGGCAAAGAGAAGGGGAAAAGGAACGTAGTAGTGATTGGGGATAGTGGGGTGAAGGGTATTGACACTGTCCTTTGTCACAATGACAAAGTGCACAGAAGGGTGTGTTGTCTGCCTGGTGCTCGGGTACAGGATGTCACATCTGGGCTGCAGAGGAATCTGGAGTGGGAGGGTGAGAACCCAGTCGTTGTAGTACATGTGGGTGCCGGCGACGTAGGCAAAATGCGGACTGAGGATCTGGGAAGGGAGTATGAGAAGCTGGGAATGGAATTAAAAAATAGAACCGACAAGGTGGTTATCTCTGGGCTACTGCCTGAACCGAGGGCAGACGGGTGTAGGGTTGATAGGATAAAGAAGTAAATGGGTGGCTCAGGGATTGGTGTGGGAGGAATGGGTTCGAATTTATGGGGCATTGGCACCAGTATTGGGGTAGGTGGGACCTGTTCGGGCAGGATGGGGTTGGTCTGAATCATGCTGGGACCAGAGTGCTGGCGAATCGAGTAAAGAGGACTGTAGACAAGGCTTTAAACTAATTAGGGGGGGGGAGGGTGCGAGGGTAGGTGACGCTATGAGGTCTAAAGTTAAGGATAGGGTACAGGTAAGGGAAGAGGCAAAGGATGTCCCAATTGGTGGCGTTACGGCAAGTAGGGTCCAGGTGAAGGCTGGGATGAAAGCGCTTTATCTGAATGCACGAAGCATTCGGAATAAAATGGAT
The DNA here is from genome assembly GCA_037974335.1 of Prionace glauca. Taxonomy (NCBI): domain Eukaryota; kingdom Metazoa; phylum Chordata; class Chondrichthyes; order Carcharhiniformes; family Carcharhinidae; genus Prionace; species Prionace glauca. The sequence goes on from CM075741.1 coordinate 2,116,698, forward strand.
GAGCTGATGGCGCAGATCGACACAAATGGATACGATCTGGTGGCCATTACAGAGACGTGGCTGCAAGGTGACAGGGACTGGGAGATGAATGTACAGGGTTATCAAGTGTTCAGGAAGGATAGGCAGGAGGAAAGAGGGGGTGGAGTAGCTCTGCTGATTAAGGATAGTATCAAGGTGGTAGCAAGGGATGATATCGGAGCCAAGGAGCAGAAAGTGGAATCGTTGTGGGTGGAGATTAGGAACAGAAAAGGGAGGAAGACGCTAGTGGGTGTCGTCTATAGGCCCCCGAATAATGATCTGGAGGTGGGGCGGGCTGTTAACGCGCAAATAAGTGCAGCGTGCAGGAATGGGACGGCAGTAGTTATGGGAGATTTCAATCTGCATATTGATTGGTCGACCCATGTTGGACACGGTGGGCTCGAGGAGGAGTTCTTGGAATGCTGCCGGGATAATTTCCTTGAACAGTGTGTGTTGGAGCCGACGAGGGAGCGAGCTATCTTGGATCTGGTGCTATGTAATGAGGCGGGTAGAATTAGGGACCTTGCGGTGAAGGATCCTCTTGGAGAGAGTGATCATTGTATGGTGGAGTTTCTGGTGCAGATGGAGGAGGAGAAAGTGGGTTCCCAGACACGCGTCCTTTGTTTGAATAGAGGGGAGTATGGTAGGATGAGAGAAGAATTGGCGAATGTGGACTGGGGGAACGCGTTGGAAGGTAGGTCTGCTGAGGAGCAGTGGAGGATCTTTAAGGAGATCTTTCTTGGTGCTCAGCAGAAATTTATTCCGATGGTTAAAAAGGACAGTAGGAGGAGAGGTAATAAGCCGTGGATAACGAAGGAGGTGAAGGAAAGTATTAAATTAAAAGCGGAGAAGTTTAGAGTAGCTAAGAGCAGTGGGCGAGAAGAGGATTGGGAAAGGTTTAAATGTCAACAAAGATTGACAAAGAAATTGATAAAGGAGGGTAGGAGAAGCTATGAGGCTGGGCTAGCACTTAATATAAAAAAGGATAGCAAGAGTTTTTATAAATATATAAAAAGGAAGAGGCTGGCTAGGATAAACGTTGGTCCTTTAGAGGATGAGAAAGGGGAGCTAGTGGTAGGGGATAGGGATATGGCTAAGGTCTTGAATAACTTCTTTGTTTCTGTCTTCACGGAGGAGGACGTGAATAATTTGCCGGGTGTTAGCGATGGAAAGGTGGTAGGAATGGAGGGTCTTAATGACATTACTGTTACTAGAGAGGTGGTGCTCGACAGACTGGAGGGGCTGATTGTGGACAAGTCCCCAGGACCGGATGGAATGCATCCGAGGGTTCTGAAAGAAATGGCGGAGGTGATAGTGGATGCCTTGGTGGTTATTTTCCAGACGTCGCTGGATTCCGGGGAAGTGCCGGAAGATTGGAAAACGGCTAATGTTACGCCGTTGTTTAAGAAGGGTGCCAGGCAAAAGGCGGGGAATTATAGGCCGGTTAGTTTAACGTCTGTGGTAGGTAAAATGTTAGAAACCGTCATTAAGGAGGAAATAGCGAGGCATCTTGAGGGGAATTGCTTGATAGGGCGGACGCAACACGGTTTCATTAAAGGGAAGTCGTGTCTGACAAATTTACTGGAGTTCTATGAGGATGTGTCTAGGGCAGTGGATGGAGGAGAGCCGGTGGATGTGGTCTTTCTGGATTTTCAGAAGGCGTTTGACAAGGTACCTCACAAGAGGTTATTGCAGAAGGTCAGGGGACATGGAGTTGGGGGTAGGGTGTTAGCGTGGATAGAGGATTGGTTGTCAAATAGGAGGCAGAGAGTGGGGGTCAATGGATGCTATTCGGATTGGCGGTTGGTGACTAGTGGGGTGCCCCAGGGGTCGGTGCTGGGGCCTCAGCTATTTACCATTTATATAGATGATCTGGAGGAGGGAACCGAGTGCAGGGTGTCGAAATTTGCTGATGACACCAAGATTGGGGGAAAGGCAAATTGTGCGGAGGGTGTGGAGAGTCTGCAGAAGGATCTAGATAGGCTGGGCGAATGGGCCAGGAAATGGCAAATGGAATTCAATGTTGGCAAGTGTGAGGTGGTCCACTTTGGTAGGAGGAATGGTAGGAAGGACTATTACTTACGGGGCGAAAAACTGCAGCAGGCGACGGTGCAGAGGGACCTCGGGGTCCTTGTGCATGAGTCGCAAAAACCCAGCTTGCAGGTGCAGCAGGTGGTCAGGAAGGCGAATGGGATGCTGGCCTTCATAGCGAAGGGGATTGAATATAAAAGTAGGGAGGTCTTGCTGCAGCTGTATAGGGCATTGGTGAGGCCGCAGCTGGAGTACTGTGTGCAGTTTTGGGCGCCGCACCTGCGCAAGGATGTTTTGGCCCTGGAGGGAGTGCAGAGGAGGTTTACTCGGCTGATACCGGAGTTGAGGGGATTGAGCTATGAGGAGAGGCTGAATAAACTAGGCTTGTACTCGTTAGAGTTTAGAAGAATGAGGGGAGATCTCATTGAGACGTATAAGATGATGAATGGGATGGATAGGATAGAGGTGGAGAGACTGTTCCCGCTCAAAAAAGACAGTAGGACTAGGGGGCACAGCCTCAAGATAAAGGGGGGGCGGTTTAGAACAGAGTTGAGGAGGAACTTCTTCACTCAAAGGGTGGTGAATCTCTGGAATTCTCTGCCCGTTGAAGTGGTGGAGGCTGCCTCGCTAAATATTTTTAAGAAACGGGTTGATGGGTTTTTGATAAGAGAGGGGATTAAGGGTTATGGGGAGAGGGCGGGAAGGTGGAGCTGAGTCACGACAGATCAGCCATGATCTTATTGAATGGCGGGGCAGGCTCGAAGGGCCAGATGGCCTACTCCTGCTCCTATTTCTTATGTTCTTATGTTCTTATAAACCTATCCACGGAAGCAGGGGGCGGCTATAATGCTGGAAAGGATATGTACACTATATGCCTAGTCTCACTAAAAGGTGTCCAGAAGCTGTTGTCTCATTGATATGGTTAATTCCCAACTGTCCTTGCTGAAACCACTGCAGTTAGTGCAGGACTCAGGTGGAGAAAAATGCGGAAATTCCTGAGCCTGAGATTGCAGACTGGGCTAGGGCTGTGGCAGCTCCACCTGTTCAGAATAATTCAAGGCAGAATGGCCATGTTTCACTGCTCTAAACTGCTGTTTTCTTTCATTTTGCAGAGCTGATATTGAAAGTTCGCGTTCAGAATCCTGCTATCAGGGACAATGACTTCATCGAGGTGGAACTCGATCGAAGGGAACTCACCTACCAGGCACTCCTCACAGTGTGCAGCCAGGAGCTCAGTATCCAGCCCGAGCAAGTGGAAAAGATCAGGAAACTACCCAACACACTGCTCCGAAAGGTAATAGAAATACCCCACACCCCTCACTGTAACACTCTGATATACCCCACACCCCTCACTGTAACACTCTGATATATCCCACACCCCTCACTGTAACACTCTGATATACCCCACACCCCTCACTGTAACACTCTGATATACCCCACACCCCTCACTGTAACACTCTGATATATCCCACACCCCTCACTGTAACACTCTGATATACCCCGCACCCCTCACTGTAACACTCTGATATATCCCACACCCCTCACTGTAACACTCTGATATATCCCACACCCCTCACTGTAACACTCTGATATATCCCACACCCCTCACTGTAACACTCTGATATACCCCGCACCCCTCACTGTAACACTCTGATATATCCCACACCCCTCACTGTAACACTCTGATATACCCCACACCCCTCACTGTAACACTCTGATATACCCCACACCCCTCACTGTAACACTCTGATATACCCCACACCCCTCACTGTAACACTCTGATATACCCCGCACCCCTCACTGTAACACTCTGATATATCCCACACCCCTCACTGTAACACTCTGATATACCCCACACCCCTCACTGTAACACTCTGATATACCCCACACCCCTCACTGTAACACTCTGATATACCCCACACCCCTCACTGGAACACTCTGATATATCCCACACCCCTCACTGTAACACTCTGATATACCCCACACCCCTCACTGTAACACTCTGATATACCCCACACCCCTCACTGTAACACTCTGATATACCCCACACCCCTCACTGTAACACTCTGATATACCCCACACCCCTCACTGTAACACACTGATATACCCCACACCCCTCACTGTAACACTCTGATATACCCCACACCCCTCACTGTAACACTCTGATATACCCCACACCCCTCACTGTAACACACTGATATACCCCACACCCCTCACTGTAACACTCTGATATATCCCACACCCCTCACTGTAACACTCTGATATACCCCACACCCCTCACTGTAACACTCTGATATATCCCACACCCCTCACTGTAACACTCTGATATATCCCACACCCCTCACTGTAACACTCTGATATACCCCACATCCCTCACTGTAACACTCTGATATACCCCACACCCCTCATTGTAACACTCTGATATATCCCACACCCCTCACTGTAACACTCTGATATATCCCACACCCCTCACTGTAACTCTCTGATATATCCCACACCCCTCACTGTAACATTCTGATATACCCCACACCCCTCACTGTAACACTCTGATATACCCCACACCCCTCACTGTAACACTCTGATATACCCCGCACCCCTCACTGTAACACCCTGATATACCCCACACCCCTCACTGTAACACTCTGATATACCCCACACCCCTCACTGTAACACTCTGATATACCCCGCACCCCTCACTGTAACACCCTGATATATCCCACACCCTTCACTGTTACACTCTGATATACCCCGCACCCCTCACTATAACACTCTGATATACCCCACACCCCTCACTGTAACACTCTGATTTACCCCACACCCCTCACTGTAACACTCTGATATACCCCACACCCCTCACTGTAACACTCTGATATACCCCGCACCCCTCACTGTAACACCCTGATATATCCCACACCCCTCACTGTAACACTCTGATATATCCCACATCCCTCACTGTAACACTCTGATATACCCCACACCCCTCACTGTAATACTCTGATATATCCCACACCCCTCACTGTAACACTCTGATATACCCCACACCTCTCACTGTAACACTCTGATATATCCCATACCCCCTCACTGTAATACTCTGATATATCCCACACCCCTCACTGTAACACTCTGATATATCCCACACCCCTCACTGTAACACTCTGATATACCCCACACCCCTCACTGTAACACTCTGATATATCCCACACCCCTCACTGTAACACTCTGATATATCCCACACCCCTCACTGTAACACTCTGATATACCCCACACCCCTCTCTGTAACACTCTGATATACCCCACACCCCTCACTGTAACACTCTGATTTACCCCACACCCCTCACTGTAACACTCTGATATACCCCACACCCCTCACTGTAACACTCTGATATACCCCACACCCCTCTCTGTAACACTCTGATATACCCCACACCCCTCACTGTAACACTCTGATTTACCCCACACCCCTCACTGTAACACTCTGATATACCCCACACCCCTAACTGTAACACTCTGATATACCCCACACCCCTCACTGTAACACTCTGATTTACCCCACACCCATCACTGTAACACCCTGATATACCCCACACCCCTCACTGTAACACTCTGATATACCCCACACCCCTCACTGTAACACTCTGATATATCCCACACCCCTCACTGTAACACTCTGATGTACCCAAATATTAGAATAAATTCACATTGATAATATTTCATTTGTGATAAAAACAAATATTGGAAAGACAGAGCTGGTTGGCAACATCTCTGGAGAGAGAAATACAATTCATGTTTTTTTATTCACATGTGGGACATGGGCACCACTGGCTGTCCAGCATTTATTGCCCATCCCTAGTTGCCCAAGGGCAGTTGAGAGTTAACCATATTGCTGTGCCTCTGGAGTCACATGTAGACCAGACCAGGTTATGTCGGCAGATTTCCTTCCCTGAAGGACATTAGTGAACCAGATGGGTTTTTCCAACAATCGATAGTGGTTTCATGGTCATCAATAGATTCTTAATTCCAGATTTTTAAAATTAAATTCAAATTCCATTATCTGCTGTGGGTGAGATTCAAACCCAGGTTCCCAGAACGTTAGCTGAGTTTCTGGGTTAATAATCTCGCAGTAATACCACTAGGTCATTGCCTCCCTGCCATGTGGAAGGACAGTGATATCCTTCCAATAGAACTGTAGAATGTTGGACAGAAAGGAAGGCGAGTGATTAAGTGGCATGGCTGAGTGCAGGATGAAAGTTTTAATTCTCTGTTCCACTCCCACTCAATCCTTCTGTCCTCAGTTTCCTAAACAGTTCCAGTGAAGCAGGAAAAGCACCTCATCTTTCATTTTGACGCTTTCCTGCCTTCTGGCTTCAACATGGACTTTAGCTGTTTCAGATTATTAACTGCTTCAGGAGCTGTGGTTAATAATTCTGCTTTTGTCATTTACAGGTAGCCTAAATACATCTTCCTTTACTCGTCCCCTTAACCATCTCCATTGGCCTTGCAGTATAGTCTGATTTGTCCTATCTCACACCTTCCCTTTCTCCCTCTGCCTTTCCCTAACTTTGTATTGATGCTGAACCTGTCACATCTCAAACATGTTTTATCTGACTTCATGTTTAGGATAAAGATGTTTCGAGGCTCCAGAATTTCCAGGAGTTGGAGTTGGTTTTATTGAGAGGTGACACAAACCCGATGTCCGCCCCAGCTGCTCTAACCGAACGACCTTGCTACAATCAGGGAGCTGCTACACTGACCTATTGAAACTGCCTTCCTGAGCTCACTGTGACAAACCATCCCAGCCACTCCTGGGAAGCGGAAGCCTGTTGCTGTCTATGAGAGGGGGCAAGTTTCAATGTGGGCCGAATGGCCATCCCTGCTCGTTGATGTCTAAAAGATCATATCCAGTGGTTACTGGAGAATCACTAACACTAAACTGCCTCCCCTCAGAATTAATAAAAACTAATTCAATGTATCAAACACTCCCATCCTGTCAACCCCACTCTTCCCTAACCTGGACTCTCTTATCTCATCCTGGCAGTTCTGGTGAGGATACTACAGACGTGCAGAGAGTATGAGGAGGTCAGCAAGCGGGTGTGGTGGGTAGGGGGTGTGAGGGGCTGGGGACCAGGTGGAGGATGTTGGCTGGTGAATTCCCGCCATTTTGTAAATGGGATATTTGGGGTTTGATTCGCACTGTCCTCTGCTCATTGGAGAACTCGGCAGGTTTTTTGAATTGTGCTGCATTTCCATTGGAATAAAGAACAGTAAGCACAGGAACTTGGCCTGCTGCCCACCACCAGCCCCACCCCTGTCCCTGACAACCTCCCACCACCACCACCCCCCCCATTGCCCCCATCCTGGTGCATTCACCAAGTCAACAATTTATTTTTTTAAGAAAACTCTAAAATGAGACAGACTATTTTTCTATTGTCACCGTTGCTGCCACCCAGTATCAGGGGAAAGGATTTGAGTCTGCATTCTCTTCCACTTTTGTAAGCAGCTTGAGTGTTTGTTGATGGTGACCTTATTCACAGTGAGTCCGCCTTGATGTTGCAGAGACACAGCTCCCTTTAACTCCCAGAGTTGGTGCTTACTCTGACATCACTTACTGAACCTATGCATTTAGAGATTTGCTATTTTTATATCCACCTTTCCCTTTACTCCCATATTCTGAAGCACTTTTTCAAAATATTATAGTCAGGAATTGAATGCATAATAACTGTATAATTATCAATAAAGCGAGGTTTGTGTGTAGTGAAATGACAAGGTTTGTGTGTAAGTGTTTGGGATGTAATTGGTGTCTGAATATTCATTTATGTTTACATGTGCCTGTATGTCTGTCTGCAATTGCATGTGTCTGTTAACATGCACGTCTCTGTTTACATATCCATTGGTATGTGCAGCTACGTCTGCATGACTGTTAACATGTACACAGATTTACACAGCTCTGGATCCACTAACGCTCCTGTTCTTATCTGCAAAGAGGTCAATGTTTAGTTTTCCTGCCCGAGTCCATTATTAATGTGTGAATTGATGATTAGAGGAAACGTTCAGCTGGTTCATCTCTCCTGTTTTCTGGATAATGGGAACTTCAGCAGAAATCTCTTCGAAGATTCTTTTAGCTCTTAAATATTGGAGAGTCCAGCAGAGGGAGCTGCTGTACAGGAGCAGCAAGACAGGCTCTCACATAAGGCAGTAATTGACAATTGTACAATCCGTGTCTCAGTGTCAGCTCCTGTACAGTCTGTGTGTGTCTTAGTGTCAGCTCCTGTACGGATTGTGTGTGTGTTTGTATCAGCTCCTGTACGGACTGTGTGTGTCTCAGTATCAGTTCCTGTACAGTCTGTGTGTGTGTGTCTGTGTCAGTTCCTGTACCGTGTCTGTGTCAGTTCCTGTTCGCTCTGTGTGTGTGTCTCAGTGTCAGCTCCTCTATATGTTCCGTGTGAGTCTCAGTGTCAGCTCCTGTATGCTCTGTCTGTGCGTCTCAGTGTCAGTTCCTGTATGGTCTGTGTGTGTGTTTCAGTGTCAGCTCCTGTGTGTCTCACACACACAGACATGGAGCGTACAGGAGCTGACACTGACACATACACACAGGACGTTATGGGAGGTTAGGGAGGAAATTGTGGGTCCTCTAGCCGAGATTTTTGAATCATCGATAGTCACAGGTGTGGTGCCTGAAGATTGGAGAGTGGCAAACGTTGTGCCTTTTGTTTGAAAAGGGCTGCAGGGAAAAGCCTGGGAACTACAGGCCAGTGAGCCTCACATCTGTGGTGGGTAAATTGCTGGAAGATATTTTGAGAGACAGGATCTACAGGCATTTAGAGATGCAAGGACTGATTAGGGACAGTCAGCATGGCTTTGTAAGTGGAAAATCATGTGTCAAATTTGATTGAGTTTTTTGAAGGGGTAACCAAGAAGGTAGATGAGGGCAGTGCAGTTGATGTTGTCTACATGGACTTCAGCAAGGCCTTTTGACAAGGTACTGCATGGTAGGTTGTTGCATAAAGTTAAATCTCACAGGATCCAGGGTGAGGGATCTAAATGGGTACAAAATTGGCTTCTTGACAGAAGCTAGAGGGTGGTTGTAGAGAGTTGTTTTTCAAACTGAAAACCTGTGACCAGCGGTGTGTCTCAGGGATCAGTGTTGGGTACACTGTTATTTGTCATTTATATTAATGATTTGATGAGAATATAGGAGGCATGGTTAGTCAGTTTGCAGATGACACCAAGATTAGTGGCATAATGGACAATGAAGAAAGTTATCTCTGATTGCAATGGGATCTTGATCAATTGGGCCAGTGGACTGACGAATGGCAGATGGAGTTTAATTTAGACAAATGCGAGGTGATGCATTTTGGTAGATTGAACCAGGGCAGGACTTACTCAGTTAATGGTAGGGTGTTCGGGAGAGTTACAGAACAAAGAAATCTAGGAGTACACGTTCATAGCTCCTTGAAAGTAGAGGCACAGGTGGACAGAGTGGTGAAGAAGGCATTCGGCATGCTTGGTTTCATTGGTCAGAACATTGAATACAGGAGTTGAGACATTTTGTTAAAGTTGTACAAGACATTGGTAAGGCTACACTTGGAATATCGTGTGCAGTTCTGGTCACCCTATTATAGAAAGGATATTATCAAACTAGTAAGAGTGCAGAGAAGATTTACTGGGATGCTAATGGGACTTGATGAATAAAGAGAGGCTGGATAGACTGGGACTTTTTTCTCTGGAGTGTAGGAGGCTTGGGGTGATCTTAAAGAGGTCTATAAAATAATGAGGGGCACAGATCAGCTAGATAATCAATATCTTTTCCCAAAGGTAGGGGAGTCTAAAACTAGAAGGCATAGTTTAAGATGAGAGGGGAGAGATACAAAAGTGTCCAGAGAGGCAATTTCTTCACACAGAGGATGGTGAGTGTCTGGAAGAAGCTGCCAGAGATAGTAGTAGAGGTGGGTACAATTTTATCTTTTAAAAAGCATTTAGATAATCACATGGGTGATTAGAGGGATATGGGTACAATGGGTATAGAGGGATATGGGCCAAATGCAGGCAATTGGGACTAGTTTAGGGGTTTAAAAAAAAAGGGCGGCATGGAAAGTTGGGCCAAAAGGCCTGTTTCCATGCTGTAAACCTCTATGACTCTATGAACTGACACTGAGACACAAACGCATACACACATACATGGAGTACACTCCGTGCTCTGTATAGGAGCTGACATTGACGCATACACGCAGTGTACAGGAGTTGACACGCAAATGGACCATACAAGAGCTGACACTGAGACTCAGTGTCATCTCCTGTACAGTCCGTGTGTGTGTCTCAGTGTCGGCTCCTGTCCGATCCGTGTGTGTGTCTCAGTGTCGGCTCCTGTCCGATCCGTGTGTGTGTCTCAGTGTCGGCTCCTGTCCGATCAGTGTGTGTCTCAGAGTCGGCTCCTGTCCGATCCGTGTGTGTGTCTCAGTGTCGGCTTCTGTCCGATCCGTGTGTGTGTCTCAGTGTCGGCTCCTGTCCGATCGGTGTGTGTGTCTCAGAGTCGGCTCCTGTCCGATCGGTGTGTGTGTCTCAGTGTCGGCTCCTGTCCGATCCGTGTGTGTGTCTCAGTGTCGGCTTCTGTCCGATCCGTGTGTGTGTCTCAGTGTCGGCTCCTGTCTGATCCGTGTGTGTGTCTCAGTGTTGGCTTCTGTCCGATCCGTGTGTGTGTGTCTCAGTGTCAGCTCCTGTCCGATCCGTGTGTGTGTCGGCTCCTGTCCGATCCGTGTGTGTGTCTCAGTGTCGGCTCCTGTCCGATCCGTGTGTGTGTCTCAGTGTCGGCTCCTGTCTGATCCGTGTGTGTGTCTCAGTGTCGGCTCCTGTCCGATCCATGTGTGTGTCTCAGTGTCGGCTCCTGTCCGATCCGTGTGTGTGTGTCTCAGTGTCGGCTTCTGTCCGATCCGTGTGTGTGTCTCAGTGTCGGCTCCTGTCCGATCCGTGTGTGTGTGTCTCAGTGTCGGCTCCTGTCCGATCCGTGTGTGTGTGTCTCAGTGTCGGCTCCTGTCTGATCCGTGTGTGTGTCTCAGTGTCGGCTCCTGTCCGATCCGTGTGTGTGTCTCAGTGTCGGCTCCTGTCTGATCCGTGTGTGTGTCTCAGTGTCGGCTCCTGTCCGATCCGTGTGTGTGTCTCAGTGTCGTCTCCTGTCCGATCCGTGTGTGTGTGTCTCAGTGTCGGCTCCTGTCCGATCCGTGTGTATGTCTCAGTGTCGGCTCCTGTCTGATCCGTGTGTGTGTCTCAGTGTCGGCTCCTGTCCGATCCGTGTGTGTGTCTCAGTGTCGGCTCCTGTCCGATCCGTGTGTGTGTGTCTCAGTGTCGGCTCCTGTCCGATCCGTGTGTGTGTCTCAGTGTCGGCTCCTGTCCGATCCGTGTGTGTGTCTCAGTGTCGGCTCCTGTCCGATCCGTGTGTGTGTCTCAGTGTCGGCTCCTGTCCGATCCGTGTGTGTGTCTCAGTGTCGGCTCCTGTCTGATCCGTGTGTGTGTCTCAGTGTCCTCTCCTGTCCGATCCATGTGTGTGTCTCAGTGTCGGCTCCTGTCCTATCCGTGTGTGTGTGTCTCAGTGTCGGCTTCTGTCCAATCCGTGTGTGTGTCTCAGTGTTGGCTCCTGTCCGATCCGTGTGTGTGTGTCTCAGTGTCGGCTCCTGTCCGATCCGTGTGTGTGTGTCTCAGTGTCGGCTCCTGTCCGATCCGTGTGTGTGTCTCAGTGTCGGCTCCTGTCCGATCCGTGTGTGTGTCTCAGTGTCGGCTCCTGTCCGATCCGTGTGTGTGTCTCAGTGTCGGCTCCTGTCCGATCCGTGTTTGTGTCTCAGTGTCGGCTCCTGTCCGATCCGTGTGTGTGTCTCAGTGTCGGCTCCTGTCCGATCCGTGTGTGTGTCTCAGTGTCGGCTCCTGTCCGATCCGTGTGTGTGTCTCAGTGTCGGCTCCTGTCCGATCCGTGTGTGTGTCTCAGTGTCGGCTCCTGTCCGATCCGTGTGTGTGTCTCAGTGTCGGCTCCTGTCCGATCCGTGTGTGTGTGTCTCAGTGTCGGCTCCTATCCGATCCGTGTGTGTGTGTCTCAGTGTCGGCTCCTGTCCGATCCGTGTGTGTGTCTCAGTGTCGGCTCCTGTCCGATCCGTGTGTGTGTCTCAGTGTCGGCTCCTGTCCGATCCGTGTGTGTGTCTCAGTGTCGGCTTCTGTCCGATCCGTGTGTGTGTGTCTCAGTGTCGGCTCCTGTCCGATCCGTGTGTGTGTGTCTCAGTGTCGGCTCCTGTCCGATCCGAGTGTGTGTCTCTGTGTCGGCTCCTGTCCGATCCGTGTGTGTGTCTCAGTGTCGGCTCCTGTCTGATCCGTGTGTGTGTCTCAGTGTCGGCTCCTGTCCGATCCGTGTGTGTGTCTCAGTGTCGGCTTCTGTCCGATCCGTGTGTGTGTCTCAGTGTCGGCTTCTGTCCGATCCGTGTGTGTGTGTCTCAGTGTCAGCTCCTGTCCGATCCGTGTGTGTGTCGGCTCCTGTCCGATCCGTGTGTGTGTCTCAGTGTCGGCTCCTGTCCGATCCGTGTGTGTGTCTCAGTGTCGGCTCCTGTCTGATCCGTGTGTGTGTCTCAGTGTCAGCTCCTGTCCGATCCGTGTGTGTGTCTCAGTGTCGGCTCCTGTCCGATCCGTGTGTGTGTCTCAGTGTCGGCTCCTGTCTGATCCGTGTGTGTGTCTCAGTGTCGGCTCCTGTCCGATCCATGTGTGTGTCTCAGTGTCGGCTCCTGTCCGATCCGTGTGTGTGTGTCTCAGTGTCAGCTCCTGTCCGATCCGTGTGTGTGTGTCTCAGTGTCGGCTTCTGTCCGATCCGTGTGTGTGTCTCAGTGTCGGCTCCTGTCCGATCCGTGTGTGTGTGTCTCAGTGTCGGCTCCTGTCCGATCCGTGTGTGTGTGTCTCAGTGTCGGCTCCTGTCTGATCCGTGTGTGTGTCTCAGTGTCGGCTCCTGTCCGATCCGTGTGTGTGTCTCAGTGTCGGCTCCTGTCTGATCCGTGTGTGTGTCTCAGTGTCGGCTCCTGTCCGATCCGTGTGTGTGTCTCAGTGTCGTCTCCTGTCCGATCCGTGTGTGTGTGTCTCAGTGTCGGCTCCTGTCCGATCCGTGTGTATGTCTCAGTGTCGGCTCCTGTCTGATCCGTGTGTGTGTCTCAGTGTCGGCTCCTGTCCGATCCGTGTGTGTGTCTCAGTGTCGGCTCCTGTCCGATCCGTGTGTGTGTCTCAGTGTCGGCTCCTGTCCGATCCGTGTGTGTGTCTCAGTGTCGGCTCCTGTCCGATCCGTGTGTGTGTCTCAGTGTCGGCTCCTGTCCGATCCGTGTGTGTGTCTCAGTGTCGGCTCCTGTCCGATCCGTGTGTGTGTGTCTCAGTGTCGGCTCCTGTCCGATCCGTGTGTGTGTCTCAGTGTCGGCTCCTGTCCGATCCGTGTGTGTGTCTCAGTGTCGGCTCCTGTCCGATCCGTGTGTGTGTCTCAGTGTCGGCTCCTGTCTGATCCGTGTGTGTGTCTCAGTGTCGGCTCCTGTCCGATCCGTGTGTGTGTCTCAGTGTCGGCTCCTGTCCGATCCGTGTGTGTGTCTCAGTGTCGGCTCCTGTCCGATCCGTGTGTGTGTCTCAGTGTCGGCTCCTGTCCGATCCGTGTGTGTGTCTCAGTGTCGGCTCCTGTCCGATCCGTGTGTGTGTGTCTCAGTGTCGGCTCCTGTCCGATCCGTGTGTGTGTCTCAGTGTCGGCTCCTGTCCGATCCGTGTGTGTGTCTCAGTGTCGGCTCCTGTCTGATCCGTGTGTGTGTCTCAGTGTCGGCTCCTGTCCGATCCATGTGTGTGTCTCAGTGTCGGATCCTGTCCGATCCGTGTGTGTGTCTCAGTGTCGGCTCTTGTCTGATCCGTGTGTGTGTCTCAGTGTCGGCTTCTGTCTGATCCGTGTGTGTGTCTCAGTGTCGGCTCCTGTCCGATCCGTGTGTGTGTCTCAGTGTCGGCTCCTGTCCGATCCGTGTGTGTGTCTCAGTGTCGGCTCCTGTCCGATCCGTGTGTGTGTCTCAGTGTCGGCTCCTGTCCGATCCGTGTGTGTGTCTCAGTGTCGGCTCCCGACCGATCCGTGTGTGTGTGTCTCAGTGTCGGCTCCTGTCTGATCCGTGTGTGTTTGTCTCAGTGTCGGCTCCTGTCCGATCCGTGTGTGTGTCTCAGTGTCGGCTCCTGTCTGATCCGTGTGTGTGTCTCAGTGTCGGCTTCTGTCTGATCCGTGTGTGTGTCTCAGTGTCGGCTCCTGTCTGATCCGTGTGTGTTTGTCTCAGTGTCGGCTCGTGTCCGATCCGTGTGTGTGTCTCAGTGTCGGCTCCTGTCCGATCCGTGTGTGTGTCTCAGTGTCAGCTCCTGTCCGATCCGTGTGTGTGTCTCAGTGTCGTCTCCTGTCCGATCCGTGTGTGTGTCTCAGTGTCGGCTCCTGTCCGATCCGTGTGTGTGTCTCAGTGTCGGCTCCTGTCCGATCCGTGTGTGTGTGTCTCAGTGTCGGCTCCTGTCCGATCCGTGTGTGTGTCTCAGTGTCGGCTCCTGTCCGATCCGTGTGTGTGTCTCAGTGTCGGCTCCTGTCCGATCCGTGTGTGTGTGTCTCAGTGTCGGCTCCTGTCTGATCCGTGTGTGTGTGTCTCAGTGTCGGCTCCTGTCCAATCCGTGTGTGTGTCTCTCTGTGTCGGCTCCTGTCCGATCCATGTGTGTGTCTCAGTGTCGGCTCCTGTCCGATCCGTGTGTGTGTGTCTCTGTGTCGGCTCCTGTCCGATCCGTGTGTGTGTGTCTCAGTGTCGGCTCCTGTCCGATCCGTGTGTGTGTCTCAGTGTCGGCTCCTGTCCGATCCGTGTGTGTGTGTCTCTGTGTCGGCTCCTGTCCGATCCATGTGTGTGTCTCAGTGTCGGCTCCTGTCCGTGTGGGTTAAGGGGGATGATGATTCTGGTACTGTCATGTTTCAATGCTGCTGAATGTGATTTGAAGCAAAGTGCTGAACAGTGAAAAGCTTGGGTTAATCATGTGTTTGTATTTTATTTTCTCACTATTTCAGTTTGAATTATAAATGAGCAGCAAATTGTTTTTGATAAAACAAAGCGTCTTCAAGCTGCCATTCAGGGAGTGAGTGTGCTGGAATGTAGTCACCTCCGTTCCTATCCCCACTGCACTGGCAGTATTTATAACACTGAGGTGGGATGGTGTGAAGCACAAGATATCACATGGGCCTTAATCTGGGATTGCTGGCATTGAAATGGAGCCTGGTTCAGAGCAGCTCTGCTCATAGGCAGGATGGCACAGTCTGGAGCAACTCAGTCACCAGTCTGATTTAAACCTCATTATTTCCAAAATATTCAATTCCACACTAATCTGGTACTTTCTGGAGATCTCCCTATTGCACTGCTCACATTAGAAGCACAGTAAAAAGTCTGACAACACCAGGTTTTAGTCCAACCGATTTATTTGATAATATACTCACAAGCTTTCGAGGGGGCTGCCTCTTTGTCAAGTGAATGAAGAGTTCTGGCCTCAGACAGAGCATATAAAGCACAGACAGTTTAAAGATTACTGATTAGAAAGCAAATCCTTACACCTAACCTGCTATTCAAGACCTGAAGTGGCTGATAATGTGAGTGGAAGGAGCACTGATCACAGGTTACAGAGATGTGTATTGTCTCCAGACAGTACAGTAAGTGAGGTTTTGCAAACCCAGGCAAGTCACAGGGGTTACAGATAGTGCGACATGAACCCAAGATCCCTGTTGAGACCGTCCTCATGTGTGTGGAACTTGGCTATCAGTCTCTGCTCAGCGACTCTGCACTGTCATGTGTCGTGAAGGCCGCCTTGGAGAATGCTTACCCGAAGGTCAGAGGCTGAATGCCCGTGACCACTGAAGTGTTCGCCAACAGGAAGGGAACAGTCTTGCCTGGTGACTGTCGAGCGATGTTCATTCATCCGTTGTTGTAGCATCTGCATGGTCTCCCCAATGTACCATGCCTCGGGACATAGAACCCTACAGTGCAGAAACAGGCCCTTCGGCCCATCGAGTCTGCACCGAACACAATCCCACCCAGATCCTATCCCCATATCCCTACACATTTACCTGCTAATCCCTCTAACCTACACATCCCAGGACACTAAGGGGCAATTTTAGCATAGCCAATGAACCTAACCCGCACATCTTTGGACTGTGGGAGGAAACCGGAGCACCCGGAGAAAACCCATGCAGAGACGAGGAGAATGTGCAAACTCCACACAGGCAGTGACCCGAGCCGGGAATCGAACCCAGGACCCTGGAGCTGTGAAGCAGCAGTGCTAACCACTGTGCTATCGTGCCGCCCATCGGGACATCCTTTCTTGCAACGTATCAGGTAGACAATGTTGGCCGAGTTGCAAGAGTCGTCCAGTTCGTCGTCCAGTACTTCCCCGGAGCGGAGAAACTACGACATCTTCTCCGGAGTCTTCAACATATCATTGATGAAGACGAACATCTCGTCAGGGCTATCCCCACACCCCCACTTCTTGCTTTCAGACAACCACACAACCTCAAACAGACCATTATTCGCAGCCTTCAGGAGAACAGGGACCACAATACCACACAACCCTGCTACAGCAACCTCTGCAAGACATGCCGGATCATCGACATGGATACCATCATCACACGTGAGAATACCATCCACCAGGTACATGGTAAATACTCTTGCAACTCGGCCAACATTGTCTACCTGATACGTTGCAAGAAAGGATGTCCCGAAGCATGGTACATTGGGGAGACCATACAGACGCTACAACAACGGATGAATGAACATCGCTCGACAGTCACCAGGCAAGACTGTTCCCTTCCTGTTGGCGAACACTTCAGTGGTCACGGGCATTCAGCCTCTGACCTTCGGGTAAGCATTCTCTAAGGCGGCCTTCACGACACATGACAGCGCAGAGTCGCTGAGCAGAGACTGATAGCCAAGTTCCGCACACATGAGGACGGTCTCAACAGGGATCTTGGGTTCATGTCGCACTATCTGTAACCCCCGTGACTTGCCTGGGTTTGCAAAACCTCACTTACTGTACTGTCTGGAGACAATACACATCTCTTTAAACTGTGATCAGTGCTCCTTCCACTCACGTTATAAGAACTCAACTGAAAGGGCGGCACGGTAGCACAGTGGTTAGCACTGCTGCTTCACAGCTCCAGGGTCCTGGGTTCGATTCCCGGCTCGGGTCACTGCCTGTGTGGAGTTTGCACATTCTCCTCGTGTCTGCGTGGGTTTTCTCCGGGTGCTCCGGTTTCCTCCCACAGTCCAAAGATGTGCGGGTTAGGTTCATTGGCTATGCTAAAATTGCCCCTTAGTATCCTGGGATGTGTAGGTTAGAGGGATTAGCAGGTAAAATGTGTAGGGATGTAGGGATAGGTTCTGGGTGGGATTGTGTTCGGTGCAGACTCGATGGGCCGAAGGGCCTGTTTCTACACTGTAGGGTTCTATATCTATAAGAACATAAGAAATAGGAGCAGGAGTAGGCCATCGAGCCCTTCGAGCCTGCCCCGCCATTCAATAAGATCATGGCTGATCTGTCGTGGCTCAGTTCCACCTTCCCGCCCTCTCCCCATAACCCTTAATCCCCTCTCTTATCAAAAACCCATCAACCCGCTTCTTAAAAATATTTAGCGAGGCAGCCTCCACCACTTCAAAAGGGAGAGAATTCCAGAGATTCACCACCCTTTGAGTGAAGAAGTTCCTCCTCAACTCTGTTCTAAACCGCCTCCCCTTTACCTTGAGGCTGTGCCCCCTAGTCCTACTGTCTTTTTTGAGTGGGAAGAGTCTCTCCACCTCTATCCTATCCATCCCATTCATCATCTTATACGTCTCAATGAGATCTCCCCTCATTCTTCTAAACTCTAACGAGTACAAGCCTAGTTTATTCAGCCTCTCCTCATAGCTCAATCCCCTCAACTCCGGTATCAGCCTAGTAAACCTGCTCTGCACTCCCTCCAGGGCCAAAATATCCTTGCGCAGGTGCGGCGCCCAAAACTGCACACAGTACTCCAGCTGCGGCCTCAACAATGCCCTATACAGCTGTAGCAAGACCTCCCTACTTTTATATTCAATCCCCTTCGCTATGAAGGCCAGCATCCCATTCGCCTTCCTGACCACCTGCTGCACCTGCAAGCTGGGTTTTTGCGACTCATGCATAAGGACCCCGAGGTCCCTCTGCACCGTCGCCTGCTGCAGTTTTTCACCACGTAAGTAATAGTCCTTCCTACCATTATTCCTACCAAAGTGGACCACCTCACACTTGCCAACATTAAATTCCATTTGCCATTTCCTGGCCCATTCGCCCAGCCTATCTAGATCCTTCTGCAGACTATCCACACCCTCCTCACAATTTGCCATTCCCCCAATCTTGGTGTCATCAGCAAATTTCGACACCCTGCACTCGGTTCCCTCCTCCAGATCATCTATATAAATGGTAAAAAGCTGAGGCCCCAGCACCGACCCCTGGGGCACCCCACTAGTCACCAACCGCCAATCCGAATAGCATCCATTGACCCCCACTCTCTGCCTCCTATTTGACAACCAATCCTCCATCCACGCTAACAACCTACCCCCAACTCCATGTCCCCTGACCTTCTGCAATAACCTCTTGTGAGGAACCTTGTCAAACGCAGCCACTTCAGGTCTTGAACAGCAGGTTAGGTGTAAGGATTCACATTCTAATCAGCAATCTCTAAACTGTCTGTGCTTTATATGCTCTGTCTGAGGCCAGAACTCTCCATTCACCTGACAAAGAGGCAGTCCCCTCGAAAGCTTGTGAGAATATTATCAAATAAATAGGTTGGACTAAAACCTGGTGTTGTCAGACTTTTTACTGTGTTTACGCCAGTCCAACGCCGGCATACCCACATCACATTAGAAACAGCATCAACTCCATTATCAGAGGGACAGCAAAACATGTTCTTGTGAGCATTTAACCCTGGAACACACAACTTGTGAAAAACCTACATCTGACACTGAACTTTATTCTGTATTTAACACTATCCTGGGAGTGTTTGATGGGGGGACAGTGTAGAGGGAGCTTTACTCTGTATCTAACCCCGTGCTGTACCTGTCCTGGGAGTGTTAGATGGGGACAGTGCAGAGGGAGCTTTACTCTGTATCTACCCCCGTGCTGTACCTGTCCTGGGAGTGTTTGATGGGGACAGTGCAGAGAGAGCTTTACTCTGTATCTAACCCTGTGATGTACCTGTCCTGGGAGTGTTTGATGGGGACAGTGTAGAGAGAGCTTTACTCTGTATCTAACCCCGTGATGTACCTGTCCTGGGAGTGTTTGATGGGGACAGTGTAGAGAGAGCTTTACTCTGTATCTAACCCTGTGCTGTCCCTGTCCTGGGAGTGTTTGATGGGGACAGTGTAGAGAGAGCTTTACTCTGTATCTAACCCCATGATGTACCTGTCCTGGGAGTGTTTGATGGGGACAGTGTAGAGAGAGCTTTACTCTGTATCTAACCCCATGATGTACCTGTCCTGGGAGTGTTTGATGGGGACAGTGTAGAGGGAGCTTTACTCTGTATCTAACCCTGTGCTGTACCTGTTCTGGGAGTGTTTGATGGGGGGGGACAGTGTAGAGGGAGCTTTACTCTGTATCTAACCCTGTGCTGTACCTGTCCTGGGAGTGTTCGATAGGACGGTAAGAAGTCTAACACCAGGTTAAAGTCCGACAAGTTTATTTTGTAGCAAACACCACTAGCTTTTGGAACATTGCCCTTCATTAGGTGAGTGGGAGTTCTGTTCACAAACAGGGCATATAAAGACACAAACTCAATTTACAGAATAATGATTGAAATGTGAGTCCTTACAGGTAATCAAGTCTTAAAAGTACAGACAGTGTGAGTGGAGAGAGGGTTAAGCACAGGTTAAAGAGATGTGTATTGTCTCCAGACAGGACAGTTAGTGAGATTTTGCAAGTCCAGGCAAGTCACTGGGGTTACAAATAGTGTAACATGAACTCAAGATCCCGACTGAGGGCGTCTTCGTGTGTGTGGAACTTGGCTATCAGTCTCTGCTCAGTGATTCTGCATTGTCATGTGTCATGAAGGCTGCCTTGGAGAATGCTTACCTGAAGATCAGAGGCCAAATGCCTGTGACCGCTGAAGTGTTCCCCAACAAGGAGAGAACAATCTTGCCTGGTCATTGTTGAGCGGTGTTCATTCATCCGTTGTCATTGCGTCTGCATGGCCTCCCCAGTGTACCATGCCTTGGGACATCCTTTCCTGCAGCATATCAGTTAGACAACGTTGGCCGAGTTGCAAGAGTATGTACCGTGTACCTGGTGGATAGTGTTCGCATGTGAGATGATGGCATCTGTGTTGATGATCCGGCACACCTTGCAAAGGTTGCTGTAGCAGGGTTGTGTGATGTCGTGGTCACTATTCTTCTGAAGGCTGGGTAGTTTGCTGCGGACAATGGTCTGTTTGAGGTTGCGGTTATTTGAAGACAAGAAGTGGGGGTATGGGGATGGCCTTGGCGAGATGTTCATCTTCATCAATGATGTGTTCAAGGCTCCGGAGAAGATGTTGTAGCCTTCAGCATGTTATTGATGAAGACGAACATCTCGCCAAGGCCATCCCCACACCCCCACTTCTTGCCTTCGAACAACCGCAACCTCAAACAGACCATTGTGCGCAGCAAACTACCCAGCTTCAGGAGAACAGTGACCACGACACCCCACACTTCGGGTAAGCATTCTCCAAGGCGGCCTTCACGACACACGACAGCGCAGAGTCACTGAGCAGAGACTGATAGCCAAGTTCCGCACACTTGAGGACGGTCTCAACAGGGATCTTGGGTTCATGTCGCACTATCTGTAACCCCCATGATTTACCTGGACTTGCAAAACCTCACTAACGGTCCTGGCTGGAGACAATACACATCTCTTTAACCTGTGCTTAACCCTCTCTCCACTCACATTGTCTGTACTTTTAAGACTTGATTACCTGTAAGGACTCACATTCCAATCATTATTCTGTAAATTGAGTTTGTGTTTTTATACGCCCTGTTTGTGAACAGAACTCCCACTCACCTGATGAAGGAGCAGTATTCCGAAAGCTACTGACGTTTGCTACCAAATAAACCTGTTGGACCTGGTGTTGTGAGAATTCTTACCATGGTCCCCCAGTCCAACGCAGCATCCCCACATCAGAGTTTGATGGGGACAGTGTAGAGGGAGCTTTACTCTGTATCTAACCCCGTGCTGTACTTGTCCTGAGAGTGTTTGATGGGACAGTGTAGAGAGAGCTTTACTCTGTATCTAACCCCGTGCTGTACCTGTCCTGGGAGTGTTTGATGGGGGGACAGTGTAGAGGGAGCTTTACTCTGTATCTAACCCCGTGCTGTACCTGTCCTGGGAGTGTTTGATGGGGACAGTGTAGAGGGAGCTTTACTCTGTATCTAACCCCGTGCTGTACCTGTCCTGGGAGTGTTTGATGGGGACAGTGTAGAGGGAGCTTTACTCTGTATCTAACCCCGTGCTGTACCTGTCCTGGGAGTGTTTGTTGGGGACAGTGTAGAGGGAGCTTTACTCTGTATCTAACCCCGTGCTGTACCTGTCCTGGGAGTGTTTGTTGGGGACAGTGTAGAGGAAGCTTTACTCTGTATCTAACCCCGTACTGTACCTGTCCTGGGAGTGTTTGTTGGGGACAGTGTAGAGGGAGCTTTACTCTGTATCTAACCCCGTGCTGTACCTGTCCTGGGAGTGTTTGATGGGGGGGACAGTGTAGAGGGAGCTTTACTCTGTATCTAACCCTGTGCTGTACCTGTCCTGGGAGTGTTTGATGGGGACAGTGTAGAGGGAGCTTTACTCTGTATCTAACCCCGTGCTGTACCTGTCCTGGGAGTGTTTGATGGGGGGGACAGTGTAGAGGGAGCTTTACTCTGTATCTAACCCCATGATGTACCTGCCCTGGGAGTGTTTGATGGGGACAGTGTAGAGGGAGCTTTACTCTATATCTAACCCCATGCTGTACCTGTCCTGGGAGTGTTTAATTGGGGACAGTGTAGAGGGAGCTTTACTCTGTATCTAACGCCATGCTGTACCTGTCCTGGGAGTGTTTGATGGGGGACAGTGTAGAGTGATCTTTACTCTTTATCTAAGCCCATTCTTTACTCAGACGGTAGTAAGGGTGTGGAATGCCCTGCCTGTAGCAGTTGTGGACTCGCTAACTTTAAGGGCATTCAAATGGTCATTAGACAGGTATATGGATAACATTGGAATAGTTTAGGTTAGAGGGTCATGAGATTGGTTCCACTGGTCGGCGCAACAGCGAGGGTCGAAGGGCCTGTACTGCGCTGGAATGTTCTATGTTCTATGCTATCCCTGTCCTGGGAGTGTTTGATGGGGGGGACAGTGTAGAGGGAGCTTTACTCTGTATCTAACCCCGTGCTGTACCTGTCCTGGGAGTGTTTGATGGGGGACAGTGTAGAGGGAGCTTTACTCTGTATCTAACCCCGTGCTGTACCTGTCCTGGGAGTGTTTGATGGGGGACAGTGTAGAGGGAGCTTTACTCTGTATCTAACCCCGTGCTGTCCCTGTCCTGGGAGTGTTTGATGGGGGGGACAGTGTAGAGGGAGCTTTAACCCCTTGCTGTACCTGTCCTGGGAGTTTTTTAAGCGGGGGTACAGTGTAGAGGGAGCTTTAAGAACATAAGAACATAAGAAATAGGAGCAGGAGTAGGCCATCTGGCCCTTCGAGCCTGCCCCGCCATTCAATAAGATCATGGCTGATCTGTCGTGGCTCAGTTCCACCTTCCCGCCCTCTCCCCATAACCCTTAATCCCTTCTCTTATCAAAAACCCATCAACCCGTTTCTTAAAAATATTTAGCGAGGCAGCCTCCACCACTTCAACGGGCAGAGAATTCCAGAGATTCACCACCCTTTGAGTGAAGAAGTTCCTCCTCAACTCTGTTCTAAACCGCCCCCCCTTTATCTTGAGGCTGTGCCCCCTAGTCCTACTGTCTTTTTTGAGCGGGAACAGTCTCTCCACCTCTATCCTATCCATCCCATTCATCATCTTATACGTCTCAATGAGATCTCCCCTCATTCTTCTAAACTCTAACGAGTACAAGCCTAGTTTATTCAGCCTCTCCTCATAGCTCAATCCCCTCAACTCCGGTATCAGCCGAGTAAACCTCCTCTGCACTCCCTCCAGGGCCAAAACATCCTTGCGCAGGTGCGGCGCCCAAAACTGCACACAGTACTCCAGCTGCGGCCTCACCAATGCCCTGTACAGCTGCAGCTGTAGAGGGAGCTTTACTCTGTCTGTAACCCTGTGCTGTACCTGTCCTGGGAGTGTTTGATGGGGACAGTGTAGAGGGAGCTTTACTCGGTATCTAACCCCGTGCTGTACCTGTCCTGGGAGTGTTTGATGGGGACAGTGTAGAGGGAGCTTTACTCTGTATCTAACCCTGTGCAGTACCTGTCCTGGGAGTGTTTGATGGGGACAGTGTAGAGGGAGCTTTACTCTGTATCTAACCCGTGCTGTACCTGTCCTGGGAGTGTTTGATGGGGACAGTATAGAGGGAGCTTTACTCTGTATCTAACCCCGTGCTGTACCTGTCCTGGGAGTGTTTGATGGGGGGGACAGTGTAGAGGGAGCTTTACTCTGTCTGTAACCCTGTGCTGTACCTGTCCTGGGAGTGTTTGATGGGGGGGACAGTGTAGAGGGAGGTTTACTCTGTATCTAACCCCGTGCTGTACCTGTCCTGGGAGTGTTTGATGGGGGGGACAGTGTAGAGGGAGCTTTACTCTGTATCTAACCCCATGATGTACCTGCCCTGGGAGTGTTTGATGGGGACAGTGTAGAGGGAGCTTTACTCTATATCTAACCCCATGCTGTACCTGTCCTGGGAGTGTTTAATTGGGGACAGTGTAGAGGGAGCTTTACTCTGTATCTAACGCCATGCTGTACCTGTCCTGGGAGTGTTTGATGGGGGACAGTGTAGAGTGATCTTTACTCTTTATCTAAGCCCATTCTTTACTCAGACGGTAGTAAGGGTGTGGAATGCCCTGCCTGTAGCAGTTGTGGACTCGCTAACTTTAAGGGCATTCAAATGGTCATTAGACAGGTATATGGATAACATTGGAATAGTTTAGGTTAGAGGGTCATGAGATTGGTTCCACTGGTCGGCGCAACAGCGAGGGTCGAAGGGCCTGTACTGCGCTGGAATGTTCTATGTTCTATGCTGTCCCTGTCCTGGGAGTGTTTGATGGGGGGGACAGTGTAGAGGGAGCTTTACTCTGTATCTAACCCCGTGCTGTACCTGTCCTGGGAGTGTTTGATGGGGGACAGTGTAGAGGGAGCTTTACTCTGTATCTAACCCCGTGCTGTACCTGTCCTGGGAGTGTTTGATGGGGGACAGTGTAGAGGGAGCTTTACTCTGTATCTAACCCCGTGCTGTCCCTGTCCTGGGAGTGTTTGATGGGGGGGACAGTGTAGAGGGAGCTTTAACCCCTTGCTGTACCTGTCCTGGGAGTTTTTTAAGCGGGGGTACAGTGTAGAGGGAGCTTTACTCTGTCTGTAACCCTGTGCTGTACCTGTCCTGGGAGTGTTTGATGGGGACAGTGTAGAGGGAGCTTTACTCGGTATCTAACCCCGTGCTGTACCTGTCCTGGGAGTGTTTGATGGGGACAGTGTAGAGGGAGCTTTACTCTGTATCTAACCCTGTGCAGTACCTGTCCTGGGAGTGTTTGATGGGGACAGTGTAGAGGGAGCTTTACTCTGTATCTAACCCCGTGCTGTACCTGTCCTGGGAGTGTTTGATGGGGACAGTATAGAGGGAGCTTTACTCTGTATCTAACCCCGTGCTGTACCTGTCCTGGGAGTGTTTGATGGGGGGGACAGTGTAGAGGGAGCTTTACTCTGTCTGTAACCCTGTGCTGTACCTGTCCTGGGAGTGTTTGATGGGGGGGACAGTGTAGAGGGAGGTTTACTCTGTATCTAACCCCGTGCTGTACCTGTCCTGGGAGTGTTTGATGGGGACAGTGTAGAGGGAGCTTTACTCTGTATCTAACCCCGTGCTGTACCTGTCCTGGGAGTGTTTGATGGGGACAGTGTAGAGGGAACTTTACTCTGTATCTAACCCTGTGCTGTACCTGTCCTGGGAGTGTTTGATGGGGGGGACAGTGTAGAGGGTGCTTTACTCTGTCTGTAACCCCGTGCTGTACCTGTCCTGGGAGTGTTTTAATGAACCTCATGCTGAATTTTGCTGATTTTGATCATTTGGAGTTTGTTGACATTTTTGGTGTGATTTACCAGCTCACCGCCTGCCCCCCCCGGACCAGCTCACCGCCTGCCCCCCCCGGACCAGCTCACCGCCTGCCCCCCCCAGCCCAGCTCGGTGCCCACCCGCCCCGGACCGGCTCAGAATAAGCTACATGTGACAGGACTCCAGCGGAATGTAGGTGGAAACCACGGGACCTGAATCTCTAATCTCCTGTACAACAATCTCCCTATTGTAAGGTTCCATGGTGTGATCAACAGTCTTGTCTGCAAGGCCTGGTGGTGAAAGTGATTATTAACCTGTTAGTCACACAACTTGTCATTTCAGAAATGTGGATGTAGTCTCATCGACTATTAGAATGGGGAGGTGGGTGTGCGGGTGTATTCTTAGTCTTTTTTCCCCTTCCGAACTGCAATGCAGGTTTCGTCAGTCAGTCCATGCTCTTGACATCTTCCCTGAGACTAATGTAGAAAATGCAGGCCAGTACTGCAGTGGTCAGAGGGTGTTCTGCACAGTTGAAGATGCCATGTTGTTGATGTGATGTTAACCCGATGCCCTGACAGTTCTCTCGATCCTGTAAGCACTATTTCGAAGAACAAGTGTGTCATCTCCTGTGATCCAGGCGAATGTTTATCCTTCAATCAACATCACTGAAACACACTACCTGGTGTAGGCACATTGCTGTTTGTGGGAGCTTGTTGTATACAAATTTCCTACTGAGTTTTCTATATTTCCAGAGAGCTTTTGTACTTGAGACCCTGATCTAAAATGAGTGTTCTTCCTCTCTGCTTCGTTACTCATCCTTTAAGGAGTTGTGTTACCAGCCCAAACTCACTCTGCCACTCCACTCTTACCAATTTGAATATTAAATTTTCTCCCTCAATTTTCCTTCCAAATCGATCAATTCGCATCGTATTACTGAGGAATATTATTGTGGAACATAATTCCCATCG
This sequence comes from Prionace glauca, assembly GCA_037974335.1. Classification (NCBI taxonomy): domain Eukaryota; kingdom Metazoa; phylum Chordata; class Chondrichthyes; order Carcharhiniformes; family Carcharhinidae; genus Prionace; species Prionace glauca. Next base: position 2,142,976 of record CM075741.1, read on the forward strand.
TTCTGAAAGAAACCATTATTGTCATTACTAATTACCTGTAAATTACTTGGGTTCTAAGTTCTCGAATTCCTTTGCCCCTTTAAGACCCTCATTATGCGACTTTGAAAAACCATTCATTCACACAAAAACAAAATAGAAAGTTGTCTATTCAGCTCCTTGAACATGCTTACCCACTTAATACAATAATGGCTGCTGTACACCAACTTTTCCCTTCTCACCTTATCCTAAATCCCAAGATTTCCTTAGCTTTCAAAAATCTACCCATCTCTGTCTTGAATAACCTCAGTGATGGAACATCCACCGCTCTCTAACCTACAATCCTTTGAATGGAAGAAATTTCTCTTCATTTCAAACCTAAACAGTCAATCACTGATCCTGAGATCCTGCCCCTAGTTCTAGTCCCTCCAGATTTACAAAGAACAAAGAACAACACAGCACGGGAAACAGGCCCTTCGGCCCAACAAGCCCGCGCCGCTGTCCCATTGTCTCAGTGACCTATTCATGATTTTAGTCTACGCCTAATGTGCGAGGATCAGGGAGGTCCAATATAGGGACAATTTGTTACCCAATCAATCAGCCTAAAAGCACATTTTTGGGATGTGGGAGGAAACCGGAGCACCCGGAGGAAACCCACGCAACCACGGGGAGAACGCGCAAACTCCCACAGACACAGGCCCAAATCCATGTGTCCGCACAGCAACAGAGATAGTCTCTGAGCTGTCATGTTGCCCTTGAGATGGTCCAGTTTAAGCACACTAACGACATGAAGCAATAGGCAACTCCCGAAGCAACATCCAAGAGCAGCCCACTACAACCTGCCGCATGCATGCCCCTTGCTGGTCAACAAGGTGGACTTAAATGCCTGTGGAGACAAAAAATTCATTATTAAACAGGCAAAGACTGTAACATCCCTGAGGCAAAAACGGAATCCCAAGCCTACAATGTTTAGTAAGGCCTGCTATATCCCCCTATATGGAGACCGCTTATGTGGCTGTCTAAGTGACTCTTAATCAACCCTAGCGTGCCTGCTTCCACCACCTTACTCGGCAGTGCATTCCACATCCCCACTACCCTTTGTGTGAAAAACTGCCCTCTAATATTTGTCTTATACCTAGCCCCCCTCACCCTAAGCCCGTGACCCCTCGTTCTATCCAATTCTAATAGCGGAAAAAGCTTACCACCATTTACTCTATCTATCCCCTTCATAATCTTATAAACCTCTATTAGATCCCCCCTCAGCCGACGTCTCTCAAGGGAAAACAGCCCAAGTTCGTTCAATCTTTCCTCGTAAGACAGCCCTTCCATACCAGGCAGCATCCTAGTAAATCTCCTCTGCACTCTCTCCAGGATCTCTACATCCATCCGGTAGTACGGCGACCAGAACTGGACGCAGTACTCCAGGTGAGGCCTAACCAACGTTCTATACAACTGCAACATCAGACTCCTACTCTTATATTCTATACCCCTTCCTATGAAGGCTAACATGCCATACGCTTTCCTCATCACATTCTGCACCTGCACCGACACCTTCAGGGACTTGTGCACTTGCACCCCCAGGTCTCTCTGCGTATCTATACTCCGGATAGTTCTACCTTTTATCGTATAACTCCCCTCCACATTATTCTGGTCAAAGTGCATCACCTCGCATTTCTCCGGATTAAATTCCATTTGCCATCTATCTGCCCAATCTACCAGCCTGTCTATGTCCTGTTGCATTGCCAGGCACTGCTCCTCAGTACCCGCCAATCCAACCAACTTAGTGTCATCAGCAAATTTGCTGATCACACCACCTACCCCCTCTTCCAAGTCATTAATATATACTACAAATAGTAGAGGTCCTAGTACCGAGCCCTGCGGCACCCCACTGGTGACAGACCTCCAATTGGAAAAGGAGCCTTCCACTACTACCCGCTGTCTCCTCCTCCCAAGCCAGTTCTCCACCCATCTACATACCTGGTCTTGTATCCCATGAGCCTTCACCTTTTCGATCAGCCTAACATGAGGAACCTTGTCAAACGCCTTACTGAAATCCATATAGACAACATCAACGGCTTGTCCTTCGTCAACCGTTTTTGTCACCTCTTCAAAAAGTTCCACTAGATTCGTAAGGCACGACCTCCCTGTAACAAAGCCATGCTGCGTATCCCTGATCAGATTGCAGCGCTCCAGATGCTCATACATCCTATCCTTGAGGATCCTCTCCATTAGCTTGCCTATAACTGAAGTCAAGCTCACTGGCCTATAATTCCCTGGGTTATCCCTCTGACCCTTCTTAAACAACGGTACTACATTTGCAATCCGCCAATCCTCTGGGACCTCACCTGTGTCCAAAGAAGAGACAAAGATTTGCATCAGAGGCCCAGCAATTTCATCCCTCACCTCCCTTAGCAGCCTGGGTTAGATGCCATCAGGCCCCGGAGATTTATCAGTCTTTATACTGTCTAAAAGTCCCAACACCTCTTCCCTCGTGATGACTATTTCCCTCAACGGATCCTCAAACTCCTCAAGCACAGCACCAGACATCAGACCCCTCTCCTGCGTGAATACCGACGCAAAGTATTCATTCAAGATCTCTCCCATTCCCCCAGGCTCCAAGCATAGTTCCCCTCCTCTGTCCCTGAGAGGACCAATCTTCCCTCTAACCATCCTTTTGTTTCTAACATAGGAGTAAAATGCCTTAGGATTTTCCTTAATCCTACCCGCCAAAGCCATTTCGTGGCCCCTTTTTGCCTTTCTGATGCCCCTTTTAAGTTCTCTCCTACATTCTCTGTATTCTTCTAACGCTATCTCTGTCCTCAAATGCCTCGATCTAGTGTACGCCTCCCTCTTCCTCCTGACCAGATCCTCAATATCCCTAGTTACCCACGGCTCTCTAATCCTACCTTTCCCATCCTTCCTCTTGACCGGCACATGTCTTTCCTGCAAAGATTTTAGTTTTCCCTTGAGAGACTCCCACATACCCAGCGTCGACCTACCGTTAAACAGCGTACCCCAGTCCGTATCTTTAAGATCCTGCCTAATCCGGCTGTATCTAGCCCTCCCCCAGTTTAACACCCTCCCCTTAGGACAGGCTTCATCTTTATCCATTAATATCTTAAACCAGACAGAGTTGTGGTCACTGTTAGCCACATGCTCTCCTACTTCAACGTCAACCACCTGCCCAGGCTCATTCCCCAGAACCAAGTCCAGTATAGCCCCCTCTCTGGTCGGTCTATCCACGTACTGCTCCAGGGATCCTTCCATTACACACTGTACAAATTCCTCCCCGTCAGCACCCTCTGATCTCAGTACATTCCAATCTACCCCGGGGAGATTAAAATCTCCCACTACCACCACCCTATTCTTCCTGCACTTATCTAGAATGTCCCTGCTTATCCCTTCTTCCACAGCCCTCGGGCTGTTGGGCGGTCTGTAGTACACACCCAACATAGTAACATCTCCCTTCCTATTCCTCAACTCCACCCATAGCGACTCGATTCCTATATCCTCCGTACCTCCCTCCCTCTGCACTGCTACGATGCAATCCTTAACTAACAACGCCACTCCCCCACCTCTCAGCGACCCACCCCTATCTCGCCTGAAACACTTATACCCAGGAACATTCAACTGCCAGTCCTGCCCTTCCTTTAACCAAGTCTCTGTCACCGCCACCACTTCCAACTTCCTTTCGAACATTAATGCCTTCAGTTCATCTGTTTTGCCAGTCACACTCCTAGCATTGAAACACATGCACCGAAGACCCTCAGAAACAATCCGATCCGTCTTCCTACCCTCCGAGCTTACCCTATCCCCAATCCCAGTTCCGTCCACCTCCCCACCCCCCCTCCATATTAGTTTAAACCCTGCCGAAACACTCCAGCTAACCTTCCAGCTAAGATATGCATGCCCTTCCCAGTTAACTGTACCCCATCCCTCTTGTATATTTGCCCCTCTTTCATAAAGACTTCCCAGTGGTCTACGAATATAAAACCCTCTGCCCTACACCAATCCTTCAACCACGCATATAGTTGGAGTATCTCATTATTTCTAGCCCTGCTAGCCCCAGGCACCGGCAGCAGCCCAGAGAACGCCACCCTGGAGGCCCTACATTTCAGCCTGGCCCCCAACTCCCTGAACTGCCTGCGTATGTCCCCCCTGCACTTTGTTCCTACATCCTTCTCTCCTACGTGCACTATCACATTCGACTCAGTCCCTCCACCCTTCAAAATTCCCTCTACCCTTTCTGAAACATCCTGTATCCCTGCTCCAGGGAGGCAGACTACCATCCTGGAGTCCCGCTTTTGCCCACAGAACCGCCTGTCAATCCCCTTGACCTTCCCATCCCCCACCACTATCTCACACCCTGCACTCTTCCCTTCCTCCGAGGTATTCTGATCTCCCTCCCTTGCCTTCTCTACCCCAGCTGTCACCCCACCCTTGATATTCCGGGGTAATTCCTCCAGGGCGTTCCTAGTGCCATGACGTACCCATTTAGCACGTACCCAGTGAAGCCCTCTTATGTATCAATGAGATTGCTTGTCATTCTACTGAACTCCACAGAAAGTATTCGAGCTCTATGCAATCTCTCGTCACATGACAGCTCTATCATCTCAGCTATCAATCCAGTGAAGCTTTGTTTCACTTCCTCAAAATCATTCCTTAGTTGTAGAGACCAAAACTGTACCCAGTATTGGAAGTGTGGCCTCACCAAAGCCTTTGAAATGCTTCAGACGCTGTGAAACTGTCCCTGAAGGGGACGGCACAGTAGCACAGTGGTTACCACTGCTACCTCTCAGCACCAGGGACTCAGGTTTGATTCCCGGCTTGGGTCACTGTGTCTGCGTGGGTTTCGTCTGGGTGCTCCAGTTTCCTCCCACAGTCCACCAGATTAGGTGCATTGACCTGAACAGGTGCTGGACTGTGGTGACTAGGGGAGTTTCACAGTAACTTCATTGCAGTGTTAATGTAGGCCTTATTTGTGACTAATAAATCAACTTTACTTGAAGCATGGAACAATGTCATTAATGAGTGGGAGGAGGTCACTACCGACCATTCAGGATGGCAACAACATGTCCCTCAAGCTGCAACACACTTTGAGTCCCAACACATTCACGATGTGGGGAGAAGGAAAGAAAAGAGATTGAATTGTGGAATCCAGATCCCATCAGGAGGTGGGACATCCTGCCCCATCAAACTAAAGATCCACAACTCAGAAATCAGAAAGTGAAGCTAAATGAAGACCCATTGAGGAAACTCCAAAAGCAGGGGAGACAACACCTCAACTCAACAGCGAGTCGATAACTTGAATAAATACAAGATTTCTTTACTAATCAACTAAAACACTCATAATAAGAGCTCGTGCACCATCCACCTTCCTAATGGTTCCTTCGCTGAACCTTAACTTTATGATACATTCACAAATGCATCCAAATCAGTGTCAGTTTGTATGGAACCCGTACCCCAGTGAGAGTCAGTGTGTGTGGGACCCGTACCCCAGAGAGAGTCAGTGTGTGTGGGACCCGTACCCCAGTGAGAGTCAGTGTGTGTGGGATCCGTATCCCAGTGAGAGTCAGTGTGTGTGGGACCCGTACCCCAGTGAGAGTCAGTGTGTGTGGGACCCATACCCCAGTGAGAGTCAGTGTGTGTGGGACCCGTACCCCAGTGAGAGTCAGTGTGTGTGGGACCCGTACCCCAGTGAGAGTCAGTGTGTGTGGGACCCGTACCCCAGTGAGAGTCAGTGTGTGTGGGACCCGTATCCCAGTGAGAGTCAGTGTGTGTGGGACCCGTACCCCAGTGAGAGTCAGTGTGTGTGGGACCCGTACCCCAGAGAGAGTCAGTGTGTGTGGGACCCGTACCCCAGTGAGAGTCAGTGTGTGTGGGACCCGTACCCCAGTGAGAGTCAGTGTGTGTGGGACCCGTATCCCAGTGAGAGTCAGTGTGTGTGGGACCCGTACCCCAGTGAGAGTCAGTGTGTGTGGGACCCGTATCCCAGTGAGAGTCAGAGTGTGTGGGACCCATACCCCAGTGAGAGTCAGTGTGTGTGGGACCCGTACCCCAGTGAGAGTCAGTGTGTGTGGGACCCTTACCCCAGTGAGAGTCAGTGTGTGTGGGACCCGTACCCCAGTGAGAGTCAGTGTGTGTGGGACCCGTACCCCAGTGAGAGTCAGTGTGTGTGGGACCTGTACCCCAGTGAGAGTCAGTGTGTGTGGGACCCGTACCCCAGTGAGAGTCAGAGTGTGTGGGACCCATACCCCAGTGAGAGTCAGTGTGTGTGGGACCCGTACCCCAGTGAGAGTCAGTGTGTGTGGGACCCGTACCCCAGTGAGAGTCAGTGTGTGTGGGACCCGTACCCCAGTGAGAGTCAGTGTGTGTGGGACCCGTACCCCAGTGAGAGTCAGTGTGTGTGGGACCCGTACCCCAGTGAGAGTCAGTGTGTGTGGGACCCGTACCCCAGTGAGAGTCAGTGTGTGTGGGACTCGTACCCCAGTGAGAGTCAGTGTGTGTGGGACCCTTACCCCAGTGAGAGTCAGTGTGTGTGGGACCCGTATCCCAGTGAGAGTCAGAGTGTGTGGGACCCATACCCCAGTGAGAGTCAGTGTGTGTGGGACCCTTACCCCAGTGAGAGTCAGTGTGTGTGGGACCCGTACCCCAGTGAGAGTCAGAGTGTGTGGGACCCATACCCCAGTGAGAGTCAGTGTGTGTGGGAGCCGTACCCCAGTGAGAGTCAGTGTGTGTGGGACCCGTACCCCAGTGAGAGTCAGTGTGTGTGGGACCCGTATCCCAGTGAGAGTCAGAGTGTGTGGGACCCATACCCCAGTGAGAGTCAGTGTGTGTGGGACCCTTACCCCAGTGAGAGTCAGTGTGTGTGGGACCCGTACCCCAGTGAGAGTCAGAGTGTGTGGGACCCATACCCCAGTGAGAGTCAGTGTGTGTGGGAGCCGTACCCCAGTGAGAGTCAGTGTGTGTGGGACCCGTACCCCAGTGAGAGTCAGTGTGTGTGGGACCCGTACCCCAGTGAGAGTCAGTGTGTGTGGGACCCGTACCCCAGTGAGAGTCAGTGTGTGTGGGACCCGTACCCCAGTGAGAGTCAATGTGTGTGGGACCCGTACCCAGTGAGAGTCAATGTGTCTGTGGGACCCGTACCCCAGTGAGAGTCAGTGAGTGTGGGAGCCGCACCCCAGTGAGAGTTAGTGTGTGTGGGACCCGTACCCCAGTGAGAGTCAGTGTGTGTGGGACCCGTACCCAGTGAGAGTCAATGTGTCTGTGGGACCCGTACCCCAGTGAGAGTCAGTGTGTGTGGGACCCGTACCCCAGTGAGAGTCAGTGTGTGTGGGAGCCGTACCCCAGTGAGAGTCAGTGTGTGTGGGACCCGTACCCCAGTGAGAGTCAGTGTGTGTGGGACCCGTACCCCAGTGAGAGTCAGTGTGTGTGGGACCCGTACCCCAGTGAGAGTCAGTGTGTGTGGGACCCGTACCCCAGTGAGAGTCAGTGTGTGTGGGACCCGTACCCCAGTGAGAGTCAGTGTGTGTGGGACCCGTACCCCAGTGAGAGTCAGTGTGTGTGGGACCCGTACCCCAGTGAGAGTCAGTGTGTGTGGGACCCGTACCCCAGTGAGAGTCAGTGTGTGTGGGACCCGTACCCCAGTGAGAGTCAGTGTGTGTGGGACCCGTATCCCAGTGAGAGTCAGTGTGTGTGGGACCCGTACCCCAGTGAGAGTCAGTGTGTGTGGGACCCGTATCCCAGTGAGAGTCAGAGTGTGTGGGACCCATACCCCAGTGAGAGTCAGTGTGTGTGGGACCCTTACCCCAGTGAGAGTCAGTGTGTGTGGGACCCGTACCCCAGTGAGAGTCAGTGTGTGTGGGACCCGTACCCCAGTGAGAGTCAGAGTGTGTGGGACCCATACCCCAGTGAGAGTCAGTGTGTGTGGGACCCTTACCCCAGTGAGAGTCAGTGTGTGTGGGACCCGTACCCCAGTGAGAGTCAGTGTGTGTGGGACCTGTACCCCAGTGAGAGTCAGTGTGTGTGGGACCCGTACCCCAGTGAGAGTCAGTGTGTGTGGGACCCGTACCCCAGTGAGAGTCAGTGTGTGGGAGCCGTACCCCAGTGAGAGTCAGTGTGTGTGGGAGCCGTACCCCAGTGAGAGTCAGTGTGTGTGGGACCCGTACCCCAGTGAGAGTCAGTGTGTGTGGGACCCGTACCCCAGTGAGAGTCAGTGTGTGTGGGACCCGTACCCCAGTGAGAGTCAATGTGTGTGGGAGCCGCACCCCAGTGAGAGTTAGTGTGTGTGGGACCCGTACCCCAGTGAGAGTCAGTGTGTGTGGGACCCGTACCCAGTGAGAGTCAATGTGTCTGTGGGACCCGTACCCCAGTGAGAGTCAGTGTGTGTGGGACCCGTACCCCAGTGAGAGTCAGTGTGTGTGGGAGCCGTACCCCAGTGAGAGTCAGTGTGTGTGGGACCCATACCCCAGTGAGAGTCAGTGTGTGTGGGACCCGTACCCCAGTGAGAGTCAGTGTGTGTGGGACCCGTACCCCAGTGAGAGTCAGTGTGTGTGGGACCCGTACCCCAGTGAGAGTCAGTGTGTGTGGGACCCGTACCCCAGTGAGAGTCAGTGTGTGTGGGACCCGTACCCCAGTGAGAGTCAGTGTGTGTGGGACCCGTACCCCAGTGAGAGTCAGTGTGTGTGGGACCCGTACCCCAGTGAGAGTCAATGTGTGTGGGAGCCGCACCCCAGTGAGAGTCAGTGTGTGTGGGACCCGTACCCCAGTGAGAGTCAGTGTGTGTGGGACCCGTACCCCAGTGAGAGTCAATGTGTCTGTGGGACCCGTACCCCAGTGAGAGTCAGTGTGTGTCGGACCCGTACCCCAGTGAGAGTCAGTGTGTGTGGTACCCGTACCCCAGTGTGAGTCAGTGTGTGTGGGACCCGTACCCCAGTGAGAGTTAGTGTGTGTGGGACCCGTACCCCAGTGAGAGTCAGTGTGTGTGGGACCCGTACCCCAGTGAGAGTCAGTGTGTGTGGGACCCGTACCCCAGTGAGAGTCAGTGTGTGTGGGACCCGTACCCCAATGAGAGTCAGTGTGTGTGGGACCCGTACCCCAATGAGAGTCAGTGTGTGTGGGACCCGTACCCCAGTGAGAGTCAGTGTGTGTGGGACCCGTACCCCAGTGAGAGTCACTGTGTGTGGGACCCGTACCCCAATGAGAGTCAGTGTGTGTGGGACCCGTACCCCAATGAGAGTCAGTGTGTGTGGGACCCGTACCCCAGCGAGAGTCAGTGTGTGTGGGACCCGAACCCCAGTGAAAGTCAGTGTGTGTGGGACCCGTACCCCAGTGAGAGTCAGTGTGTGTGGGATCCGTACCCCAGTGAGAGTCAGTGTGTGTGGGACCCGTACCCCAGTGAGAGTCAGTGTGTGTGGGACCCGTACCCCAGTGAGAGTCAGTGTGTGTGGGACCCGTACCCCAGTGAGAGTCAGTGTGTGTGGGACCCGTACCCCAGTGAGAGTCAGTGTGTGTGGGAGCCATACCCCAGTGAGAGTCAGTGTGTGTGGGAGCCGTACCCCAGTGAGAGTCAGTGTGTGTGGGACCTGTACCCCAGAGAGAGTCAGTGTGTGTGGGAGCCGTACCCCAGTGAGAGTCAGTGTGTGTGGGAGCCGTACCCCAGTGAGAGTCAGTGTGTGTGGGAGCCGTACCCCAGTGAGAGTCAGTGTGTGTGGGACCCGTACCCCAGTGAGAGTCAGTGTGTGTGGGACCCGTACCCCAGTGAGAGTCAGTGTGTGTGGGACCTGTACCCCAGAGAGAGTCAGTGTGTGTGGGACCCGTACCCCAGTGAGAGTCAGTGTGTGTGGGACCCGTACGCCAGTGAGAGTCAGTGTGTGTGGGACGTGTACCCCAGTGAGAGTCAGTGTGTGTGGGACCCCTACCCCAGTGAGAGTCAGTGTGTGTGGGACCCGTACCCCAGTGAGAGTCAGTGTGTGTGGGACCTGTACCCCAGTGAGAGTCAGTGTGTATGGGACCCGTACCCCAGTGAGAGTTAGTGTGTGTGGGACCCGTACCCCAGTGAGAGTCTGTGTGTGTTGGACCCGTACCCCAGTGAGAGTCAGTGTGTGTGTGACCCGTACCCCAGTGAGAGTCAGTGTGTGTGGAACCCGTACCCCAGTGAGAGTCAATGTGTGTGGGACCCGTACCCCAGTGAGAGTCAGTGTGTGTGGGACCCTTACCCCAGTGAGAGTCAGTGTGTGTGGGACCCGTACCCCAGTGAGAGTCAGTGTGTGTGGGACCCATACCCCAGTGAGAGTCAGTGTGTATGGGACCCGTACCCCAGTGAGAGTCAGTGTGTGTGGGACCCGTACCCCAGTGAGAGTCAGTGTGTGTGGGACCCGTACCCCAGTGAGAGTTAGTGTGTGTGGGAGCCGTACCCCAGTGAGAGTCAGTGTGTGTGGGACCTGTACCCCAGTGAGAGTCAGTGTGTGTGGGACCCGTACCCCAGTGAGTGTCAGTGTGTGTGGGACCTGTACCCCAGTGAGAGTCAGTGTGTGTGGGACCCGTACCCCAGTGAGTGTCAGTCTGTGTGGGACCCTTACCCCAGTGAGAGTCAGTGTGTGTGGGACCCGTACCCCAGTGAGAGTCAGTGTGTGTGGGACCCGTACCCCAGTGAGAGTCAGTGTGTGTGGGAGCCATACCCCAGTGAGTGTCAATGTGTGTGGGACCCGTACCCCAGTGAGAGTCAGTGTGTGTGGTACCCGTACCCCAGTGAGAGTCAGTGTGTGTGGGACCCGTACCCCAGTGAGAGTCAGTGTGTGTGGGACCCGTACCCCAGTGTGAGTCAGTGTGTGTGGGACCCGTACCCCAGTGAGAGTCAGTGTGTGTGGGAGCCGTACCCCAGTGAGAGTCAGTGTGTGTGGGACCCGTACCCCAGTGAGAGTCAGTGTGTGTGGGACCAGTATCCCAGTGAGAGTCAGTGTGTGTGGGACCCGTACCCCAGTGAGAGTCAGTGTGTGTGGGACCCGTACCCCAGTGAGAGTCAGTGTGTGTGGGGATCCGTACCCCAGTGAGAGTCTGTGTGTGTGGGACCCGTACCCCAGTGAGAGTCAGTGTGTGTGTGGGACCCGTACCCCAGTGAGAGTCAGTGTGTGTGGGACCCGTACCCCAGTGAGAGTCAGTGTGTGTGGGACCCGTACCCCAGCGAGAGTCAGTGTGTGTGGGACCCGTACCCCAGTGAGAGTCAGTGTGTGTGGGACCCGTACCCCAGTGAGAGTCAGTGTGTGTGGGACCCGTAACCCAGTGAGAGTCAGTGTGTGTGGGACCCGTATCCCAGTGAGAGTCAGTGTGTGTGGGACCCGTACCCCAGTGAGAGTCAGTGTGTGTGGGACCCGTACCCCAGTGAGAGTCAGTGTGTGTGGGACCCGTACCCCAGTGAGAGTCAGTGTGTGTGGGACCCGTACCCCAGCGAGAGTCAGTGTGTGTGGGACCCGTACCCCAGTGAGAGTCAGTATGTGTGGGACCTGTACCCCAGTGAGAGTCAGTGTGTGTGGGACCCGTACCCCAGTGAGAGTCAGTGTGTATGGGACCTGTACCCCAGTGAGAGTCAGTGTGTGTGGGACCCGTACCCCAGTGAGAGTCAGTGTGTGTGGAACCTGTACCCCAGTGAGAGTCAGTGTGTGTGGGACCCGTACCCCAGTGAGAGTCAGTGTGTATGGGACCCGTACCCCAGTGAGAGTCAGTGTGTGTGGGACCCGTACCCCAGTGAGAGTCAGTGTGTGTGGGACCCGTACCCCAGTGAGAGTCAGTGTGTGTGGAACCTGTACCCCAGTGAGAGTCAGTGTGTGTGGGACCCGTACCCCAGTGAGAGTCAGTGTGTGTGGGACCCGTACCCCAGTGAGAGTCAGTGTGTGTGGGACCCCGTACCCCAGTGAGAGTCAGTGTGTGTGGGACCCGTACCCCAGTGAGAGTCAGTGTGTGTGGAACCCCAGTGAGAGTCAGTGTGTGTGGGACCCGTACCCCAGTGAGAGTCAGTGTGTGTGGGACCCGTACCCCAGTGAGAGTCAGTGTGTGTGGGACCCGTACCCCAGTGAGAGTCAGTGTGTGTGGGACCCCGTACCCCAGTGAGAGTCAGTGTGTGTGGGACCCGTACCCCAGTGAGAGTCAGTGTGTGTGGGACCCCGTACCCCAGTGAGAGTCAGTGTGTGTGGGACCCGTACCCCAGTGAGACTCTGTCACTGCCAAGCACGAACGGAATATTTTGTCCGACTCCAGTTGGCATTTCCCTTCGATAAAGAAGCTGAGAGGTTTTCCTTGTCCCAAGCTGCCCTCTGAGCTGAGCAGCAAGCTGACCATTTGCAGCACGTGGCTCCCAGGAGAATGTGGCTGCTGTCAGCTTCTCCCCATCACTAATCCCTGATGTGGAAAGTCCTGTTGGCTGCAGTTAGTCTCCAGGTTTAAGACAAGTTTGGGGAGTCTGTGGATCGGATTATCACTGAGCTCGGGTCTGTGGGCAGACACAGTAATACGATTAGACACAATAATTACTTCATTCTCCTGCAAAAGTAAGATGAGTATAAATCAGGTATTGTGAAAAAAGATTAAGGTTTATGAAGTAAGGCAACATCACTGTTCCAGGGTCAGCTGCTCTATGGTTAACCCTTGCCCCGATTCCGTGTTACATACTCACTGACATTGTGGGGCATATTTTGGGTGGTCTGTGGATATTATCTGGGACCTCTTCAAACAAATTTTGTTTTGAATGTGTTGGGAATATTTCTTGGCTGATGCGGAACTGATCCCCATGGATCCAGACCTGGGAGTTCATCAGTTTGACTGGAAATTCACTTGACAAACCATGTGTGTCCATCAGTCCCAAAACTCTTGTGTGATGTTTGATGAAGAGAATGGTTACTTATCTCAGAGGAAGAAAAGTCAGACGGACTCAGGCAGTACCCCCTGGACCTGGGGCTCTGGGCATTATTTCTGGATCTTCAACTGTCCCGATTGGATTGATATGCGTCCAGTCTCAGAAGCAGATATCGTCACTGTGCGATGCATCCCAGTGACTAAGGATATGGCTAAAGAGGGTTCTTTTTCAGTTGGAGAATGGCTGCAATTAGAGAGAGCATCAGTGAGTAAGCTCGGTGAGAAAGGAGGAACAGAGAGATCCAGAAACAAAATCATTGAAAGTTGAATAGGTGGAAAAATAATCAAGAAGCTATTGGAATGTTGGCCCTTACCTCAAAGAGACTGAAACTCAGAGGAGTTGAAGCAATACTTCAATTATTTAAAGCTTTGGGTTCAGTTTTGGGTCCCGCATCTCAAAGCAGTGAGATTGTTCCAGGAGTGGACGCACTGTAGATTCTCCAGGATGATATCGGGGTTAACGGGATTAAATTAGGATGGGCTGCAGAGACTAGGTTTATATTCCCTAAGATATAGAAAATCAGAGGGTGATCTAATCAAAGTGTTAAAGATGACTAAAGGATTTGACAGGATCAAAAAAGAGATTCCTGGTGAGAGGAGAGTCCAGAATGTGGGGCCTGTTTGGAGTGGAGTTTTCCGTATTCACCTCTCCCAGTCCCACATCGCTGCTGAACCCTATCCCAATCCCTCGAATCATCTCATTGCATTGTTCACCATCCCCACAACCCCCTACATCCCAGCCCAATCCCATTCCCAATTCAACACAGGGACAGGAGAAGGCCATTCAATTTCCCTCCTAACAGCCTGTTCCCCATTCCATTAGATCAACTCAACTTCTACCTCATTCACCGAGCAAAAAAAATCAAATGGCCCCAGAATTCATGTCTTCAAACAGGAATCTCAGCTGAAGAGGTCCCATTAACATTGACAGTGTTTCAACGTTATGGCAACAAGGCCCGAATTCTGGCTGCTCCTGAGAATCTCAAACCCAAGAGAAAATTTTAGGTTTACAAGGAATGGGCAGGGGAGCATGACGGACGCCCTCTTTCAAAGAGCCAGAATAGGCATGATGGGCTGAATGGCCTTCTTCTGTATGGTTTTGTGAGAAGGGTTCTCAATGTTTAGGTCTTTGATTTAACAGGACGCAGAAGAGTCAGTTTAATAATGGTATGTAGCTGTAACTATGGTCACAGAGTGAGGTCGAACTCAGCAGGATACGCACTGTGTGAGACACAAGACTGGATTTCAATAATCACACAACATTGACACTGTCATGGCCTCCCTCAGAGAGTCACCATTTTCGGAATTCCGCTCTTGATTTTGGTCAAAGCCAAGCTCCGCAGACAGACAAAGACAGCCTTGAATGTGTGGTTCTGTTGGAGGCCCATAACCACAGGACTCCTAAGCCAGTTTGTAATTCACTCTCTGACAAGCCCTGTCTCTCTGGTTGCCGTGCTGGGAATGTAGGTGTCCAATTCCAGCTGCCTGCAAAAGGAAGTACAGCAGTCAGCAGGAAGTGGTGCCTCTCACTTGAGGGAAGACTAATCAGGGCCAGACCACTGGAACTCCCAGAGCCGCAACGCACAGGTCCTGGGGCACGGCAGGGATCTGTCAGAGAGTGGAGATCCCCATGTCCAATCAAACAAAGCCAGCCACATATCCATGGAAACCACCAGAGCAATGAATTCAGGCTTCACATTGTGTAAAAAAAAAGGAGGCCCCAATATTAGAAAACTGAGGGGGTGGGGAGAGAGAGAGAAAATGAATTATTACAGTGAGACAGAGAAACAGAGCCAGAGAATGAGACAGAGAGGAACAGAGGGTGAAACAAAAGCGAGGGAGGGTGGACAGGTTGAGAAAGAAAGAAAAGGAGAAAAACAAAGCAAGAGAAAGACAGTGATCAAGAAAGAAAAAAGAAACAATGAGAGAGAGAGAGACAAAAAGTGAACATGTGATGGAAAGGAAGAAATATTGTATTCAGCACTTTTCACAACCAGACATCTCAGCGTTCAACAGCTAATGAAACGTTTTTCAGTTATAGACACGGCAGCAATCCTTCTATTCATTTATAGGATGTGGCTAAGACTGGCTGGGCAGCATTCATTGCCCACCCCTAGCTGCCCTTGTGGTGAGCTGCCTTCTCAAACCATTGCAGTCCCTGAGGTGTAGGTACACCTACAGTGCTGTTAGGGAGGAAATTCCAGAATTTTGACCCCAGTGACAGTGAAGGAACAGCGATATATTCCCAAGTCAGGATGGTGAGGGGTTTGGAGGGGAACTTGCAGGTGGGGGTGTTCCCAGGTATCTGC
Organism: Prionace glauca; assembly: GCA_037974335.1. Classification (NCBI taxonomy): domain Eukaryota; kingdom Metazoa; phylum Chordata; class Chondrichthyes; order Carcharhiniformes; family Carcharhinidae; genus Prionace; species Prionace glauca. The sequence continues at coordinate 2,158,167 of CM075741.1, forward strand.
TGCCCTTGTCCTTTTAGATGGAAATTATCGTGGGTTTGGAAGGCGCTGCTGAAAGGAAAAGAGTTTAGGGTCTGTGAAGGGCCATCCAGACTCAAAATGTTCCTCTCTCCACAGACCTGCTGAGTTTCTCCAGCATTTTCTGATGCTGCCTAAAGAACCTTGGTGAGTTTTGTAGTGTATTTTGTCGATGGTACACACAGCTGTCACTGTGCGATGGTGGTGAAGGGAGTGACTGTTAATGGATGGAGTAGCAATCAAGCAGGTTATTTTTTCCTGGATGGTGTCGAGCTTCTCGAGCGTTGTTGGAGCTGCCCCCACCCAGGCCTTTGGAGAGTATTCCATCTCACTCCCGACTTGTGCCTTGTAGATGGTGGACAGGTTTTGGGGAGTCAGGAGGTGAGTTAGTCGCTGCAGTATTCCTAGCCTTTGATCTACTCTGGTAGCCACAATATTTATATGGCAGGTTCAGTTCAGTTTCTGGTCAATGGTACCACCCCCCCCCCCCCCCCCACACACACCCCCCCCCCCCTCCCCGCCATCCCCGGGTGTTGATAGTGGGTGATTCAGTGTTGGTAATGCCATTGAATATCATAGGGTAATGGTTAGATTCTCCCTTGTTGGAGGTAGTTATTGCCTGACATTTGCCTGGTGTGAATGTTACTTACCAGATGTCAGCCCAAGCCTGGACACGGATTGCTTCAATATCTGAGGAGTCACAAATAGTGCTGATCACTGTGTAATCATTGGCGAACATAAGAACATAAGAAATAGGAGCAGGAGTAGGCCATCTAGCCCTTCGAGCCTGCCCCGCCATTCAATAAGATCATGGCTGATCTGTCGTGGCTCAGTTCCACTTTCCCGCTTTCTCCCCATAACCCTTAATTCCCTTGTCTATCAGAAACCTCTCTACCCGTGACTTAAATATATTTAGCAATATAAATATATTTATCCACCACTTCAACGGGCAGAGAATTCCAGAGATTCACCACCCTTTGAGTGAAGAAGTTCCTCCTCAACCCCGTTCTAAACTCCCCCCCCTCATCTTGAGGCTGTGCCCCCTAGTCCTGCTGTCCTTTCTGAGCGGGAAGAATCTCTCTACCTCTACCCTATCCACCCCTTCGTTATCTTGTCTCTATAAGATCCCCCCTCAGCCTTCTAAACTCTAATGAGTACAGACCCAGTCTATTCAATCTCTCTTCATGGGCAAACTCCCTCATCTCCAATATCAGCCTAGTGAACCTCCTCTGCACTCCCTCCAAGGCCAATATATCCTTTCGCAAATGCGGCGACCAAAACTGCACACAGTACTCCAGCTGCAGCCTCACCAGTGCCCTGTACAGTTGCAGCAAGACCTCCCTACTTTTATATTCAATCCCCTCGCTATGAAGGCCAGCATCCCATTCACCTTCTTGACCACCTGCTGCACCTGCAGACTGGGTTTTTGCGACTCATGCACAAGGACCCCCAGATCCCTCTGCACCGTCGCATGCTGCAGCTTTTCGCCTTTTAAATAGTAATCCCTCCACTATTATTCCTGCCAAAGTGGATAACCTCACACTTGCTAACATTATACTCCATCTGCCAGGTCCTCACCCACTCGCTCAGCCTATCCAGATCCCTCTGCAGACTTTCCACTCCCTCCACGCAATTTGCTTTCCCACTCATTTTCGTGTCATCAGCAAATTTCGTCACCCCACACTCAGCCCCCTCCTCCAGATCATCTATATAAATGGTAAATAGCTGAGGCCCCAGCACCGACCCCTGGGGCACCCCACTAGTCACCAACCGCCAATCTGAATAGCACCCATTGATACCAACTCTCTGCCTCCTATTAGACAACCAATCCTCTATCCACGCTAACACCTTACCCCCAACTCCGTGCCTCCTAACCTTCTGTAACAACCCCACTCCTGACCTTATGATGGAGGGAAGGTCATTGATAAAGCAGCTGAAGATGATTGGGACAAAGACACTATCCTGAGGGACTCCTGCAGAGATGTCCTTTGTCCAGGTATAACTCCAACCAGAGGAGTTTTGTCCCTGATTCCCATTGACTCCAGTTTTGCTACGCCTCCTTGATGCCGCACTCAGTCAAATGCTGCCTTGATGTCACTCTCACCTCCCCTGGTGAAACCCAAACTGGGCGTCACTGAGCAGGTTATTGCTGAGCAGGTGCTGCTGGATAGCGCTGTCGATGACCCCTTCCATCACTTTACTGATGATCAAAAGTTGACTGATTGGCTGGGTTGGGTTTGTCCTCCTTTTTGTATATAGGATATACCTGGGCAATTTCCCACATTGCTGGGTAGATGCCAGGGTTGTAACTGTACTTGTACCGGAAGAGCTTGGCTAGGAGAGCAGCATGTTCTGGAGCATAAGTCTTCAGCACTATTGCCGGAACATTATCAGGGCCCATTGCCTTTGCAGTACCCAGTGAATTCAACTGTTTCTTGATATCACGTGGAGTGAATCAAATTGGCTGGAGACTGGCATCTGAGATCCTGGGAACCACTGGAGAAGGCGGAGATGGATCATTCACTTGGCACTTCTGGCTGAAGTTTGCTGCGAATACTTCAGCCTTATTTTTTGCACTGATCTTATCTGTAACAAACTCCACAAATAATGTGATAATGACGAGAAAATCGGTTTTCACGAATGTTAATTCAGCGATAAATATTGGTCAGGAAAACAGAATAAATCACCCGCTCTTCGAAATAATACCATGGGATGTTTTACTTACACCTGAACTAGCAAGTTATCCCAGCTGAGTATCAGATTGAAAAGCAGCGCCCCTGACAGTGCGGCACTCCCTCAGCACTGACCCTCTGACAGTGCGGCACTCCCTCAGCACTGACCCTCTGACAGTGCGGCACTCCCTCAGCACTGACCCTCTGACAGTGCGGCACTCCCTCAGTACTGACCCTCTGACAGTGCAACACTGCCTCAATCCAGATAGATAGAGGTAAGTGATAGAACATAAGAACATAAGAAATAGGAGCAGGAGTAGGCCATCTGGCCCTTCGAGCCTGCCCCGCCATTCAATAAGATCATGGCTGATCTGTCGTGGCTCAGTTCCACCTTCCCGCCCTCTCCCCATAACCCTTAATCCCCTCTCTTATCAAAAACCTATCAACCAAAAATATTTAGCGAGGCAGCCTCCACCACTTCAACGGGCAGAGAATTCCAGAGATTCACCACCCTTTGAGTGAAGAAGTTCCTCCTCAACTCCGTTCTAAACCGCCTCCCCTTTATCTTGAGGCTGTGCCCCCTAGTCCTACTGTCTTTTTTGAGCGGGAAGAGTCTCTCCACCTCTATCCTATCCATCCCATTCATCATCTTATACGTCTCAATGAGATCTCCCCTCATTCTTCTAAACTCTAACGAGTACAAGCCCAGTTTATTCAGCCTCTCCTCATAGGTCAACCCCCTCAACTCCGGTATCAGCCTAGTAAACCTCCTCTGCACTCCCTCCAAGGCCAAAATATCCTTGCGCAGGTGCGGTGCCCAAAACTGCACACAGTACTCCAGCTGCGGCCTCACCAATGCCCTATACAGCCGCAGCAAGACCTCCCTACTTTTATATTCAATCCCCCTCGCTATGAAGGCCAGCATCCCATTCGCCTTCCTGACCACCTGCTGCACCTGCAAGCTGGGTTTTTGCGACTCATGCACAAGGACCCCGAGGTCCCTCTGCACCGTCGCCTGCTGCAGTTTTTCGCCACATAAGTAATAGTCCTTCCTACCATTCCTCCTACCAAAGTGGACCACCTCACACTTGCCAACATTAAATTCCATTTGCCATTTCCTGGCCCATTCGCCCAGCCTATCTAGATCCTTCTGTAGATTCTCCACACCCTCCGCACAATTTGCCGTTCCCCCAATCTTGGTGTCATCAGCAAATTTCGACACCCTGCACTCGGTTCCCTCCTCCAGATCATCTATGTAAATGGTAAAAAGCTGAGGCCCCAGCACCGACCCCTGGGGCACTCCACTAGTCACCATCCGCCAATCCGAATAGCACCCGTTGACCCCCACTCTCTGCCTCCTATTTGACAACCAATCCTCTATCCACGCTAACACCCTACCCCCAACTCCATGTCCCTCGATCTTCTGCAATAACCTCTTGTGAGGTACTTTGTCAAACGCCTTCTGAAAATCTAGAAAGACCACATCCACCGGCTCTCCTCTATCCACTGTCCTAGACACATCCTCATAGAACTCCAGTAAATTTGTCAGACACGACTTCCCTTTAATGAAACCGTGCTGCGTCTGCTCTATCAAGCAATTCCCTTCAAGATGCCTCGCAATTTCCTCCTTAATGACAGATTCTAACATTTTACCTACCACAGACGTTAAACTAACTGGCCTATAATTCCCCGCCTTTTGCCTGGCACCCTTCTTAAACAACGGCGTAACATTAGCCGTTTTCCAATCATCTGGCACTTCCCTGGAATCCAGCGACATCTGGAAAATAACCACCAAGGCATCCACTATCACCTCCGCCATTTCTTTCAGAACCCTCGGATGCATTCCATCCGGTCCTGGGGACTTGTCCACAATCAGCCCCTCCAGTCTGTCGAGCACCGCCTCTCTGGTAACAGTAATGTCATTAAGACCCTCCAGTCCCACCACCTTTCCATCGCTAACACCCGGCAAATTATTCACGTCCTCCTCCGTGAAGACAGAAACAAAGAAGTTATTCAAGACCTTAGCCATATCCCCATCCCCTACCACTAAGTCCCCTTTCTCATCCTCTAAAGGACCAACGTTCACCCTAGCCAGCCTCTTCCTTTTTATATATTTATAAAAACTCTTGCTATCCTTTTTTATATTAAGCGCTAGCCCAGCTTCATAGTTTCTCCTACCCTCCTTTATCAACTTCTTTGTCAATCTTTGTTGACATTTAAACCTCTCCCAATCCTCTTCTCGCCCACTCCGCTTAGCTACTCTAAATTCCTCCGCTTTTAATTTAACACTTTCCTTCACCTCCTTCGTTATCCACGGCTTATTACCTCTCCTCCTACTATCCTTTTTGACCATCGGAATAAATTTCTGCTGAGCACCAAGAAAAATCTCCTTAAAGATCCTCCACTGCTCCTCAGCAGACCCTCCCTCCAACGCGCTCCCCCAGTCCACATTCACCAATTCTTCTCTCATCCTACCGTACTCCCCTCTATTCAAACAAAGGACGCGTGTCCGGGAACCCACTTTCTCCTCCTCCATCTGCACCAGAAACTCCACCATACAATGATCACTCTCTCCAAGAGGATCCTTCACTGCAAGGTCCCTAATTCTACCCGCCTCATTACATAGCACCAGATCCAAGATAGCTCGCTCCCTCGTCGGCTCCAACACACACTGTTCAAGGAAATTATCCCGGCAGCATTCCAAGAACTCCTCCTCGAGCCCACCTCGTCCAACATGGGTCGACCAATCAATATGCAGATTGAAATCTCCCATAACTACTGCCGTCCCATTCCTGCACGCTGCACTTATTTGCGTGTTAACAGCCCGCCCCACCTCCAGACCATTATTCGGGGGCCTATAGACAACACCCACCAGCGTCTTCCTCCCTTTGCTGTTCCTAATCTCCACCCACAACGATTCCACCCTCTGCTCCTTGGCTCCAATATCATCCCTTGCTACCACCGTGATGCTATCCTTAGTGAAGGATCAGTCACGTTAATGGGTGTTGTTTACAGACTTGCTCATAGTGAAAGGGAGCTTGAGGAAGAAATATGCAGAAAAATTAAGGAATTGAGTGAAAAACTGGGGATGATAATTATGGGTGATTTAAATTATTACCTGGACAGAGTGGTGGATAAAGTTAATGTCACCATAGACCCAGATAACCATAGGCTGGCTGCTGGTGACTTAACCTGAGGATCGCCACACTTCAGGCAAGGCTGAGATTTGAACCCATGTTGTTGATATCACTCACCAACAGTCCAGCCAACTGAACTCTCTGACCTTAGGGAATATCGGAATGGAGTTCCTATGATGTGCAAAGTACTTGATTTTCACCCAGTTTGGCAAAGGCCCGACTTGAGGATCTAACAATAGGGAAGGAACTGAAGAAGATGAGAGGAGTAAAATGGGGGAATATCTTGGTAATAGTGACCACAACATAATATGCCTCAAGAAAATAACTGGTTAAGGCACAAATATAATGATGGCCGGGTTAATAGATTGGAGAAAAGCTGATGTTGAGGCCTGAGAATAGGACTGGGGTAAACAAAATGGGCAAGAATATTGTTTTAGAGCAATGTTGGATATCAATGGGAAAGATTTAAAACAGTGATCAACCCTGCGGGAAAAATACATCTCAGTAAAAAAACTAGAACAACGAAGCACCAAAAAAAGCCATGGGTAAGTAAAAACATTGAGGATAAGAAGACATAAACTGAGTGTGAGTTCAGCAGGGTGGGAATGACATGACGAACAACAGAGAACAACACAGCACGGGAAACAGGCCCTTCGGCCCAACGAGCCCGCGCCGCCGTCCCATGGTCAGTGACCTATTCATGATTTTAGTCTATGCCTAATGTGTGAGGATCAGGGAGGTCCAATATAGGGACAATTTGTTACCCAATCAATCAGCCTAAAAGCACATTTTTGGGATGTGGGAGGAAACCGGAGCACCCGGAGGAAACCCACGCAGACACGGGGAGAACGCGCAAACTCCCACGGACACAGGCCCAAATCCATGTGTCCGCACAGCAACAGAGATAGTCTCTGAGCTGTCATGATGCCCTCGAGATGGTCCAGTTTAAGCACACTGATGAGGGAGAACATATCGAAATTAAAGAGAAGTCAAATATCAATTTGGAAAGTAAAGAGTTAGCATGGAAATAAATTAGTGAGGAACATAAAACAAAACAATCAAATATTTTACAGGCAGATAAATTAGAGAAGTAAAGTTGTGATGGAACGGAGTGATTCTAATGATGGCCAGAATAATTTCACAATGATAGACAAATAGCAGGAATATGAAATAAACGACTTTGCTTCGGTATTTAAACAGGAAACAGGACAGGTGGAGATAAGATTAGAAATGAGCTTTCAAAATAAAGAAGAGGAAACTATTAAGTAAAGTAATCAAAGTCAAAGAGGATAGAATCTGATCCAGACAGATTACATCCCTGCATTTCAAAAGAATCTAGACAAGAGATGGCAAAGGAAACATATTTAATAATTCATTAGAATCAGGTGTAGTGCCAGACAACTAATGTCATTCCTATACTTAAGAAGGGGACAGACATGTCCAGGGAATTATAGACCAGACAGTTTAACACCAGTGTTCCAAAAACTGATGGAATCTTTACTGCTGGAGAAAATAGAAAAACAGCTCGCAAAGAAATATAGCACAAAGAATAATCAACATGGATTTCAAAAAGGAAACTCTTATTTGACCAAATTCTTGGGGATCAGAATCATACAGTGCAGATGGGGGCCCTTCACCCAATCGAGTCACCACCAACACATGAGAAACACCTGACTTCTCTCCTGATCCCATCCACCAGCTCTCGGCCCACAGCCCTGAATGTTATCATGTGCCAAGTGCTCATCCACCCTCCTCCCCCACCCTCCCAGGATGCGCATCCCCAAAGGTCACCACCCTCTGGGTAAAAAAGTTTTTCCTCACATCCCCCTGAACCTCCTGCCCCTCACCTTGAACCTACATCCCCTCGTGACTGACTCTTCAACAGCTGCTCCTTATCCGCTCTGTCCGTGTCTCTCATAATCTCGTACGCCTCAATCAGGGCACCCCTCAGTCTTCTCAGCTCCAGTGAAAACGCCCCAAGCCTTTCCAACCTCTCTTCACAACTTAAACGCTCCATCCCAGGCAGCATCCTGGTGAATCTCCCCTGCACACCCCCCCCCCCCCCCCCCCCCCCAGGGCAATCACATCCTTCCGATAACGTGGCCACCAGAACTACACAGGGCTCCAGCTGTGGCATCACCCAAGTTCTATACAACTCCAACATGACTTCCCTGCTTTTATAATCTGTGCCTCGATTGATGAAGGCAAGTGTCCCATGTGCCTTTTTCACCCTCTTACTAACATGCCCTTCTGCTTTCAGAGGTCTGTGGACAAAGACACCAAGGTCCCTTTGTTCCTCATTTCTTCCTAGAATCCTACCATTCATTGAATACTTCCTTGTCAAATTACTCCTTCCAAAATGCATCACCTCGCACTTTTCAGAGTTAAATTCCAGTTGCCATTTATCTGGCCATTTGACCATTCCATCTATATCTTCAGATAGCTCAATCTCACAGTTAACCACCCAGCCAATCTTTGTATCATTTGAAAACTTACTAATGCTACCCCCCTTGTGCTCATTTATGTTATTAATATAAATGACAAATAATAGAAGACCCTACGATACGCCACTGGACACTGCCTTCCAGTCACTAAAGCAGCCTCTGTGATCGCCCTCTGTCTCCAACAACTGAGCCAATCTTGAATCCACTTTTTCAAATTACCCTGTATCCCACATGAATATACCTTCTTTACAAATCTCCCTTGTGTCAAAGGCTTTGCTGAAATCCATATAAACTACATCGACTGCACCACCCTCATCTACACACCTGGTCACCTTCTCAAAAAATTCAATCAAATTTGTTAGGCGTGACCTCCCTCTGACGAAACCATGCTGTCTATCCCTGATCAAGCTTTGCCTCTCCAAGTGAAGAGGAATGCTCTCCTTCAGAAGTGAGACATGGGACTCACTGGTCTGTAGTGTATTTCTCTGGTTTGTCTCTACAACCCTTCTTAAATAGTGGGACCATATTAGCTGTTCTCCAGCCATCTGACACTTCCCCCATGGCCAGAGAGGAATTGAAAATTTGGGTCAGAGCCGCTGCAGTTTCCCTTCTTGTGTCCCCCCCCCACCCCCCACCCACCCCCACAGCAGCCTAGGGACTTGGAAACTTATCTAGATTTCAGGCTGCCTACACTTCCAAAACCTTGTCATTTCCTGTGTCAACTTCATTGAATTTTTTGAAGAGATAACAGAGAGAGCAGGCCAGGGAAATGCAGTAGATTTAACAAAAATCAATTTCGAAAAGATCTTCAACAAGGTGAATCATTTTAGATGAATGAATAAAGTCAGAAAATGTGGAGTCAGGAAGATAAGTGTCAGAATGAATCACTGGCTGGTTTTAAACAGAAAGCAGAGAGTGAAAGGGTTAAAAGATAGTTAATCAGAATGGCAAAGATGGGAAGTGACATTCCACAGGGGTCAGTATCGGGTCCTCTGGTCAAACTTTATATTCCTAATTTAGACTTTGGAATCAAAATCACAATTTCTAAAATTGCAGGTGACATAACATGTGGGGGTGGAGCCGATACTGAGGCAAACGGCACAATGACAAAAACTAGTTGTATTGATGTAGCTTCTTTACACGATGAAACCTCCCAAGATACTTCACAGGAGTGTTAGAAAATAAAATATCACACAGAGGGAGCTATTCAGTCAGGTGACCAATAGCTTGGTCAAAGAGGTAGATTTAAGGAGGGGCTTACATAGAAGATAGAACATTCCAGCACAGTACAGGCCCTTCAGTCCTCGATGTTGTACCAAGCTATGTCCAATCCCAAGATTAAGCTATCCCAATCCCTATCATTCTGGTGTGCTCCATGTGCCTATCCAATAATCACTTGAAAGTTCCTAAAGTGTCCAACTCCACTATCACAGTATGCAGTCTATTCCACACCCCAACCACTCTCTGAGTGAATAATCTACCTCGGACATCCCTCCGATATCTCCCACCATGAACTTCGAAGGAGGAAAGTGAGGTAGAGAGGCAAAGCTTGGGGCCTAGGCAACAAATTCCGGTTTCCTCCCACACCCCAAAAATGTGCTCTCAGGCTAATCAGTTTTTACCAAATTAACACTATTTCTTCCCTGAATCTGACTGAGTAGGGTTCCATTCATAGATACGCAGGGTAGAATAGGTGTAGGGTGATGTGGCGGCGCGGGCTCGTTGGGCCGAAGGGCCTGTTTCCCGTGCTGGGTTGTTCTTTGTTCTTTGTTCTAAACAGAAGAAGATATTAACAAGCTTTCCAAATGGGAATACAATTGGCAAATGAGTTGTGAGATATTACAATTTAGCAAGAAAAATAAGGAAGTCATGTTATTTAGAGATCAAGAATCTAAATGGGCTAGAGAAACAAAAGGACCTGGGGGTACAAATATACAAATCCCTAAAGTAGAGATGCAAATAAATAAGAAATTAAAAACAAATGAAGCATGAGGGCTTTGTGGAGGGATAGAATTGAAACCAAAATTAAAACCTTGAGAAGTATGTACAGTTCTGGTCATAAAACAGGTAGAGAGGCCCTGAAGAGTGTGAAGAAGATTATCAGTGTTGACATCAGGAATGTGGGGATATACATATCAGAATTTGGGTAAAGAGAAGGCTGAAGGATGACGTGGTTGCAAAGTGACCAAGATTAGGAACTAAATATGAAAATGAGATAGACAAATTGAAAACAGAGAAAGGGTAACTACAATCATGAAGGATGGGATAAAGAGAGAGAAAAAGGTCTTAGCTTGGAAAAATCAAGAGCTGAAACAGATTGAACTAAGAAATAGCAAAGGGCAACATATTTGTACCCCCAGGTCCTTTTGTTTCTCTAACCCATTTAGATTCTTGATCTCTAAATAACCTGACTTCCTTATTTTTCTTGCTAAATTGTAATATCTCACAACTCATTTGCCAACATATGATATGGTTACATATCAACCTCTAACCATAATGGAAAGGCCGGCAGAGTATAAATCTGGAAGGTAGAGCACATGTAGCAAGGAAAATACAATAATCAGGGCAAACTTTAGTCTTGAACAGATTGGGCAAACCACATTTAGATGAATAGTGTGGAAGAAAAGTTCATGGAATATAGACATGATAGTTTCTAGATTGGAATGTCAAGGAACCAAAATAAAAGCAAAATAATGGGAATGATGAAAATTGGAAATAAAAACAGGAAATGCTGGAAAAAATCAGCAGGTCTGGCAGCAACTGTGGAGACAGAAACAGAGTAAATGTTTTGAGCCTGTATGGATCTGCAGAAGAGTTGTATAGAATTGAAACGTTAACTCTGTTTCTCTTTCCATAGAAGGTGCCAGACCTGCTGAGTTTATCCAGCATTTCCTGTTTCTACTTTAAGAAACCATCTAGGGAACGGATTCTTTTGAATGCAGTCTTGTGCAATGAGAACGTGTTAACTTGTAGTGAAAGGGTCTCCAGGGAAGAATGATCATAATATGATAGCATTTTATAATGAGTTTGAATGATGAAATGTCAGGGACATTAAACAACTACTTTGTATCCATCATATGTGAAAATATGATATCATAATATCTCGGAATGAATGGAGAATGAAAAATCTAGTCAAATTGCAGAACTTAAAGAAGTCAAGGTAAGAAATGGCACCTGAGAAATTCGGAGGCAAAGTGAATCAAATCCTCTGGACCTGAGGATTTGTGAAAAAGGTGGACTCAGAGGTTTTGATCTTCCAGAATTCTGTTGATTCTCAAACAGTTCATAGAATCAGGAGGCCATTCAGCCCATCAAACATGTACTGACAACAATCCCCAACCAGGCCCTACCCCTATATCTCCATGTATTACCCTGCTAATCCCCGTGACACTAAGGGCCAATTTAAATGGTTAATCTATCTAACCAAATCAATCTTTAGGCTGTGGGAGGAAACCAGAAAACCCGGAAGAAACCCACGCAGACACGGGGAGAATGTGCAGACTTCGCACAGACAGTGAGCCAATGCCCAAAGTGAACCCGGGTCCCTGGCACTGTGAGGCAGCAGTACTAATCACTGTGCCCCAAGGATTGGAAGTTAACAGAAATCTGCTATTACAGAAAGAAGGAACAAAGGAATGGGGAGTTATAAGACAGGGTGGTATGGTAGCACAGTAGTTAGCACTGCTGCCCCACAGTGCCAGGGACCTGGGTTCGATTCCTGGCTTGGGTTACTGTCTGTGTGGAGTTCTCCCTGTGTCTGTGTGGGTTTCCTCCGGGTGCTCCAGTTTCCTCCCACATTCTGAAAGACGTGCAGGTTAGGGTGCATTGACCCAAACAGGTGCCAGAGTGTGGTGACTACGGGAATTTCACAGTAACTTCATTGCAGTGTTAATGTAAGCCTTACTTGTGACTAATAAATGTACTTTACTTAAGTTAGCTCCAAAGCAGCTGTAGGTAAAATGCTGGAATATTGGGGATGTGATTTCCGGAAGATCACCAACAGGTAAAGCCAACACAGATTTATAGAAGGAAAATCATGTTTAATCATTGTGTTAGTATTTTTTGAGGGGGTAACAAGTATGCTGGATAAGGGCAGGGGGGGCGGGGAAATGAGTGGATATAACTTTGGTGGATTTTCAAAAATCAATCCATAAGATGTCAGGAAAGGAGTTATTACATAAAGTGAGAGCTCGTGGCATTGGAGTAAAATGTTAGCGTGGATTGAGGAGTAGTTAATGGTCTGCAAACGGAAATGTTCAGGGTGGCAGGCTGTAACTATGGAGTGCCACAGAGATCAGTACTTGAGCCTCAGCTATTTGCAATCTATATTCATGAGTTCAGTGAGAGAAGGAAGTGGAATGTGTTCACGATTGCTGATGGCAGCAAGTTAGTAGCGAGGAAGATGCAAAGAGGTTGCAGAGGGAAGGCAGAAGACCAGGGTCAAGAACACGACAGACGGAATGTAACCTGGGAAAATGTGAAGCTACCCATTTTGATAAGAAAAATAACAGTACAGAACTTTTTTTTTGAATGGTTAGGGGTTTTGAAGTGCTTTAACTTAAGGGGCCTGGATGTCAAACATGAATCACAATTGCAGTTAGGAAGGGAAATGATCTGTAGATTTTGTTCTAAAGAAATTGGAGTATTTGAATGAAGTTTACCACAACTTGACAGCCCAAAGGTGAGATTACACCTGGAATACTGAACCCCCTTTCTCAGGGAAGGACATACACGCCCAAGCAGGTTCACTAAACTTCAGTCTTGCTGAGAAGACACACAATGGAAACAGTTTATTTTGCACCCATCAGGACACACACTGGAATGTCAAATTCCAAAAAAAAAATCATCATTTAAACTGCAAGAGAAGGAGCCTCTGATTGGTTGGCAAATCAATTCTGATTGGTCAACTCATTGCCAGGGAGAAAAGAATAGGGAATGATAGACTCCACAAGCACCCAAATAATTCATAAAATATGCTCGGCTTGAAATTATTCCTTGTACTGGCAGAATACAGTTTCCTGCGTGTGAATAAATATTGCTTCCAATAAGTGTAAGTAAGTCAGATTAGCAGTTTGACTGATTGTCCTGAATTGGTTGTTAGTTTAGCTATTAGCACACTCAAGATTGTCCCGTAAGTGCTGCCCAATCACAGAATTAAATCAAACGGTCAACATTTTGTTTTGGGTTTTGCAAGCATGGGCTGTCGAATTATGAATAGCCCAAAAGAAGTATGGTGCTCGACTCAAAATGTTAACTCTATTTCTCTCCCCACAGATGCTGCCGCACCCGCTGTATTTTTCTGGCATTTTCTGGATTTATTTCAGATCTCCGGTTTCTGCAGTAGTTTGTTCCTATGATAACTGAAGGAACATCTGTTTGATTCGATCAGCCAATCATTGAGATGTATGACATACAGAGGTGGCATTGCATTTTGCTTTGTTGTAAGGTAGACAAAAAGTTGATTTGGGTTGATGGCAACATTGTGCTATTGCTACTCAGATCGTCACCACATAGAAGCAATGTGAAAAAGGTTTCCTGAACTGTTGAAAGGTCAAATTGTCTGGTAGAGCTGAATGGCTAATTCAAGCTCCTATTTCCTGTGTTATTATATTCTGGCTGTACCCCAGTGAGGGTCAGTGTGTGTGGGACCCGTACCCCAGTGAGGGACAGTGTGTGTGGGACCCGTACCCCAGTGAGAGTCAGTGTGTGTGGGACCCGTACCCCAGTGAGGGTCAGTGTGTGTGGGACCCGTACCCCAGTGAGAGTCAGTGTGTGTGGGACCCGTACCCCAGTGAGAGTCAGTGTGTGTGGGACCCGTACCCCAGTGAGAGTCAGTGTGTGTGGGAACCGTACCCCAGTGAGAGTCAGTGTGTGTGGGACCCATACCTCAGTGAGAGTCAGTGTGTGTGGGACCCGTACCCCAGTGAGAGTCAGAGTGTGTGGGAACCGTACCCCAGTGAGAGTCAGTGTGTGTGGGACCCGTACCCCAGTGAGAGTCAGTGTGTCTGGGACCCCAGTGAGAGTCAGTGTGTGTGGGACCCGTACCTCAGTGAGAGTCAGTGTGTGTGGGACCCGTACCCCAGTGAGAGTCAGTGTGTGTGGGACCCGTACCCCAGTGAGAGTCAGTGTGTGTGGGACCCGTACCCCAGTGAGAGTCAGTGTGTGTGGAACCCGTACCCCAGTGAGGGTCAGTGTGTGTGGGACCCGTACCCCAGTGAGAGTCAGTGTGTGTGGGACCCGTACCCCAGTGAGAGTAGGTGTGTGTGGGACCCGTACCCCAGTGAGAGTCAATGTGTGTGGGAGCTGTACCCCAGTGGAAGTCAATGTGTGTGGGGCCTTACCCCAGTGAGAGTCAGTGTGTGTGGGACCCGTACCCCAGTGAGAGTCAGTGTGTGTGGGACCCGTACCCCAGTGAGAGTCAGTGTGTGTGGGACCCGTACCCCAGTGAGAGTAGGTGTGTGTGGGACCCGTACCTCAATGAGAGTCAGTGTGTGTGGGGCCATACCCCAATGAGAGTCAGTGTGTGTGTGGACCCGTACCCCAGTGAGAGTCAGTGTGTGTGGGACCCGTACCCCAGTGAGAGTCAGTGTGTGTGGGACCCGTAGCCAGTGAGAGTCAGTGTGTGTGGGACCCGTACCCCAGTGAGAGTCAGTGTGTGTGGGACCCGTACCCCAGTGAGAGTCAGTGTGTGTGGGACCCGTACCCCAGTGAGAGTCAGTGTGTGTGGGACCCGTACCCCAGTGAGAGTCAGTGTGTGTGGGACCCGTACCCCAGTGTGTTGGGACCCGTACCCCAGTGAGAGTCAGTGTGTGTGGGACCCGTAGCCAGTGAGAGTCAGTGTGTGTGGGAGCCGTACCCCAGTGAGAGTCAGTGTGTGTGGGACCCGTACCCCAGTGAGAGTCAGTGTGTGTGGGACCCGTACCCCAGTGAGAGTCAGTGTGTGTGGGACCCGTACCCCAGTGAGAGTCAGTGTGTGTGGGACCCGTACCCCAGTGAGAGTCAGTGTGGGTGGGACCCGTACCCCAGTGAGAGTCATTGTGTGTGTGGGACCCGTACCCCAGTGAGAGTCAGTGTGTGTGGGACCCGTACCCCAGTGAGAGTCAGTGTGTGTGGGACCCGTACCCCAGTGAGAGTCAGTGTGTGTGGGACCCGTACCCCAGTGAGAGTCAGTGTGTGTGGGACCCGTACCCCAGTGAGAGTCAGTGTGTGTGGGACCCATACCCCAGCGAGAGTCAGTGTGTGTGGGACCCGTACCCCAGTGAGAGTCAGTGTGTGTGGGACCCGTACCCCAGTGAGAGTCAGTACGGGTGGGACCCGTACCCCAGTGAGAGTCAGTGTGTGTGGGACCCGTACCCCAGTGAGAGTCAGTGTGTGTGGGACCCGTACCCCAGTGAGAGTCAGTGTGTGTGGGACCCATACCCCAGCGAGAGTCAGTGTGTGTGGGACCCGTACCCCAGTGAGAGTCAGTGTGTGTGGGACCCGTACCCCAGTGAGAGTCAGTATGGGTGGGACCCGTACCCCAGTAACTGTAGTGGTTTTTGATCGGTCTGGATACAATGATGAGAGTTGATGATATGAATAATATTGTAAGAATGAATGAGCATTGCTGCGTTTTTTGGAATGTTTAATCCTTTACAATGCCACAGTTTATACGCTGTCTTTTCCTATTCCATTAATAAAACAATTCCTGTTGTTAACTTTTCCCTGAGTCAGACAAATATGGAACTTGTCTGATAATTCTTGCCGGAGTGAGTGTTTTTGAACAATGTGGAACGGAAGGACCCCTATGGAATGCAGCTGGAGTTAAGTTTCATCTGTATAGATCGACCTGTTATTACACATTGGGGCTGGGGGTTCACTACTCTGTCTGGAAGGTTGTTCTCAGTGACGAGTAGGGGGGTGTCTCACCACCTCCCCCTCCCGATACAGTCCCAACTTTACACAGACACGTGTTCAAGTTCTTTCAACTATTTCCAACTTTTGCAGCACCAATTTGTTACTGTCACCAAGAGGCTGTGAGTGGGTCAGTCACGGAGAATGTCAGGCTTCATCCAGACTGATTCTGCTGAGGGCAGTATATAAATAGGGCAGAGTGATAGGAAATCTCATTAACTATTCGCTTTTCTGCAAAAATCAGGAGGAGCTAAAACTCAATAATCCTGTGCAGTTAGACTGGAGCAGCCTTAGTGATACAGAGACGGAGAGAGGGAGAGACAGTTAAACAGATAGTGACAGAGAGAGTCAGAGAAACAGAGAGAGAGAAAGAACAGAGATATTGATAGTGAAAGAGACAGAGAGAGATAGTTAAAATAGATAGTGACAGAGAGCAACAGAGAGAGAAATTGTGAGGGACAGAGAAGGTTAGTGACAGAGAGGGAGGTATAGGGTAGGGAGAGGGGGAGAGAGGGAGGCATCATTAATGAGAAATCAGATATTTTCTTCACATTATTGATCTAGGTTGAAGCTTTAACCATCTAGCAATCACCATCATGAGTTGGATTCTGTTGACTGGGAGGATATGGATGTCGCTGGGACTTGTTCTCTTTGCTTTGCTTCCTTTACCTGTTGAGAGTGTGGCAGTATCACGGATGAAGTACTCTCACGCTGGGATCTGTCCCAATGAGATGAGTCCCAGTCTGTGGGTGGACGCTCAGAGTACCTGCTCCCGGGAGTGTGAGACGGACCAGGTAACATTCAGCTCCAAATTATCTTTCTTTTCTACCCAAACTGGGAAAGTTATGTTGCAAATGTACGAGATAAGTAGAGACACTAGTTAGTGATGGGTTGGAACCTCAGCATGAGAAATACAATGTTATTTGATGTCAGTTTATGAAGGGGGTAATGACATTTGAATTGGGGATATATCCCGTGGTCAGATGTTCCTTGGGGTTTGTGGGCAGGGGGTGGGAAACATCTTAAAGTTTGACCTTTTTTTCCCAAGTTATTGCCTGATTCACAAACCCTATTCATTCCCAATTTCCATCACTTTTGCCTTCTGTACTAAGGAGAAAATTCCCAGGATTGGAAAGGTTTTGGGATGTACAGGTTTCTGGGATAATTTCTATTCCCTGTGTGTTTTATCCAACTTAAAATTGAGGTTTTTTAAAACAGTTTGACTTCCCCCTTTACCCAGATTTCCTGCTCCTGATCAATTTCGAATTTCAGCTGCAGGTTAGTAGAATCCTTGGCTTTTCCCTCACGGATGGAGCAGCATTTTCCAGGCAGGACACATTCACTAACTGGCTTTATTCTTATCTTCAATTCCCCTAACTTTGCCTGAAATTGGCAGCGTTTAGTCACCGATTGTCAAAGGCTAGTGGAAAACTCGCAGGTAGAAAATTCCCCGAGTCAGGAACCTTCTGCCCAGTAGAGTCTCTGATACAAGATTGCTGGAGGGATCAGTGCAGAGTTCTGATAAATGGCTGTTTTTCGATTGGAGGGAGAAAGGACATCGGTGTCCTCCAGGGTTCAGAGTTAGAAACATTGCCGTTTTATTTTGATCTTCATTGATAATTTCCTCAGGGTCACAGGCACAGTTTCGAAGTTTGAAGATGTTACAAAGCTCGGTGGATGTGAGGATGGCAGAGAGTGAGGACAGGACTGAGCTGCTGGAATGAAGTTCACCAGAATCAGTTCAAATGCACTGAATTGTGAGGGGATAACTTTCAGTGGGGAGAATGAGGCGAGGCAACGCTAGGCGAATGATGCAAGTTTAAAACTGGTTCACGAAGAAGGTGGTGGTGGAGGCGAACTCGCTGGGGTCTTTTAAAAGACTTCTGGATGAGTATATGGGGTTTAATGGGATTGGGGGTTATAGATAGGTCTATAGATTGGTGGGGTTGATGTGATCGGCACAACTCGAGGGCCGAAGGGCCTGTTTGTGCTGTAATGTTCTATGTTCTACGGAGCTGTTTGTCCTTAAATCAATAGAGTTTCAGTTCCAGCTGAGATCCTGAGGCACAAAGGATAAAGTGGAGGAAGGTGCCCTGAATTGTGTAAACCGTGAGCTCGGATGTAATGTTTAATCCTGGCACAGCAATCAGGAAAAGTTTGGAGAGCGTACAGAACGGTTTGTTACAAGGGTTTGTGGAACATTTGACGGCGTGACCTGAATAATGGAAAAACTGGAGTTACTTTTCTTATTGCGGAGAAAGGCAACAGCAGACCTGGTCCAGGGGGGTTATAAACGGGAAAGGTTTAAATTGATGTGAAGCTGTTTTCAGTGTCTGGAGGATTGATAAACAGAGAGGACGCCGCACTGAAGGTGTAGAGGCAACTTGAGGGAAAATGTTAGACAGCCGGTCTAGACAGTGGGTCTCTCTCAGTGAGAGAGGCAGATTCACACAACTCCTTTCAAAAGGCAATGGGATCAGTACTCAAAAGAGAAAACAGTTGCTGGGAATTGGGGAAAGAGCAGAGTTCCAGGACTATCTGAGTTTGGCAGAATCTCTTTCTGCACTGTCCTCTTTCACTATCGACACCGGTCAGACTGCTAATCCTTGCAATGCTCCACAGGCAGAATCCTGCAGAGGAAAATATTGTGAAAGTTCACCGGCAATGAGAGACGGAGAGAGGTTTGGTGTGTAAGGGGTGAGAGCTGTAACTGAGCCCACAGAGCAAACCCTCTCCCTGCTAATGTTGACTGAACTAATCTCGCCCGGGGGTGGTAGCAAAAGTGAGAAGGGGCAGAGTGAACGGAAAGGGCAGACAGGCTGCTGCAGGTGGGTGGAGAGCAGATGGACAGGTGGAATGGACAGGGCTGTGATGTCCTCTCTCAATATATTGGACCAACAGACGGCACATTCAGGGGAGAGGATGTGAAAATGACCAGATGTGTATTTAACCTTCTTGTACAGGCTGTGGTGAGCTACTGGGTGATATTATAAATATACTAATAATTAGATTGAACCATTTCTCTGGGAGAGATTTATTAGGGCGGGATGGGAGAATGTGAATATTTTCCCACTATTCATTACTAACTGCGGCTCAGTGGGTAACATTCCCATCTCCATCCCAAAGGTTGTACATTAATCCGCAATTGCATCCGTAAACACAGATTCTAGGCTAAAAATTTCAATGTATTCCGAGGGAGTGCCGCACTGTCAGAGGGTCAGTACTGAGGGAGTGCCGCACTGTCAGAGGGTCAGTGCTGAGGGAGTGCCGCACTGTCAGAGGGTCAGTGCTAAGGGAGTGCCGCACTGTCAGAGGGTCAGTGCTGAGGGAGTGCCGCACTGTCAGAGGGTCAGTGCTGAGGGAGTGCCGCACTGTCAGAGGGTCAGTACTGAGGGAGTGCCGCACTGTCAGAGGGTCAGTGCTGAGGGAGTGCCGCACTGTCAGAGGGTCGGTGCTGAGGGAGTGCCGCACTGTCAGAGGGTCTGTGCTGAGGGAGTGCCGAACTGTCAGAGGGTCAGTGCTGAGGGAGCGCCGCACTGTCAGAGGGTCAGTGCTGAGGGAGTGCCGCACTGTCAGAGGGTCAGTGCTGAGGGAGTGCCGCACTGTCAGAGGGTCAGTGCTGAGGGAGTGCCGCACTGTCAGAGGGTCAGTGCTGAGGGAGTGCTGCACTGTCAGAGGGTCAGTGCTGAGGGAGTGCTGCACTGTCAGAGGGTCAGTGCTGAGGGAGTGCCGCACTGTCAGAGGGTCAGTGCTGAGGGAGTGCCGCACTGTCAGAGGGTCAGTACTGAGGGAGTGCCGCACTGTCAGAGGGTCAGTGCTGAGGGAGTGTCGCACTGTCAGAGGGTCAGTGCTGAGGGTGTGCCGCACTGTCAGAGGGTCAGTGCTGAGGGAGCGCCGCACTGTCAGAGGGTCAGTGCTGAGGGAGTGCCGCACTGTCAGAGGGTCAGTGCTGAGGGAGTGCCGCACTGTCAGAGGGTCAGTGCTGAGGGAGCGCCGCACTGTCAGAGGGTCAGTGCTGAGGGAGTGCCGCACTGTCAGAGGGTCAGTGCTGAGGGAGTGCCGCACTGTCAGAGGGTCAGTGCTGAGGGAGTGCCGCACTGTCAGAGGGTCAGTGCTGAGGGAGCGCCACACTGTCAGAGGGTCAGTGCTGAGGGAGTGCCGCACTGTCAGAGGGTCAGTGCTGAGGGAGTGCCGCACTGTCAGAGGGTCAGTGCTGAGGGAGTGCTGCACTGTCAGAGGGTCAGTGCTGAGGGAGTGCCGCACTGTCAGAGGGTCAGTACTGAGGGAGTGCTGCACTGTCAGAGGGTCAGTGCTGAGGGAGCGCCACACTGTCAGAGGGTCAGTGCTGAGGGAGTGCCGCACTGTCAGAGGGTCAGTGCTGAGGGAGTGCCGCACTGTCAGAGGGTCAGTGCTGAGGGAGTGCCGCACTGTCAGAGGGTCAGTGCTGAGGGAGTGCCGCACTGTCAGAGGGTCAGTACTGAGGGAGCGCCGCACTGTCAGAGGGTCAGTGCTGAGGGAGTGCCGCACTGTCAGAGGGTCAGTACTGAGGGAGTGCCGCACTGTCAGAGGGTCAGTGCTGAGGGAGTGCCGCACTGTCAGAGGGTCAGTGCTGAGGGAGTGCCGCACTGTCAGAGGGTCAGTGCTGAGGGAGTGCCGCACTGTCAGAGGGTCAGTACTGAGGGAGTGCCGCACTGTTGGGCATTGTTTTGGGTGAAACATTAAACCAAAATTTCCTCTGCCATCCCAGGAAGTCCGGAAGGTGCTGATGAGGTGAGATTGTGGCCCCCCGGTGAGTTATTGTCAGCATCATGGAAAATATTCATCCCTGATTCAACTTCACAAAATCGGATTCTCTGGTTCGGCCCAGAGTTGTGTTTGTGGGATCTTTGTGCAAATTAGCTGCTGACAGACTCCATCTCAAACAGTGGTTGTCAATCACTTTGGGACGTGCTGACAATGTGTATGGATTGACGTGAATGCCTGATCTCTCACTCTGCGCTAAGAGCTGGTTCTACACAATCAACTGTCAGATTGGGAGGTCAGAGTGTGAGAGAAACAAGTTACCCACATTCAGTGTTATTGTAAACCTCTGGTGAGATGGCATGGAGATTACACAGAGTTGTACAGCAGCTGGTCTATCTGTCTGATCAATGGTTATTTCTGTAGGACCTGGGCAATGACCTGGAGTTTAATATTTCATCCAAAACATGTCACTTCCGACAGTGCGGCACTCCCTCAGCACTGACCCTCTGACAGTGCGGCGCTCCCTCAGCACTGACCCTCTGACAGTGCGGCACTCCCTCAGCACTGACCCTCTGACAGTGCGGCGCTCCCTCAGCACTGACCCTCTGACAGTGCGGCACTCCCTGAGCACTGACCCTCTGACAGTGCGGCACTCCCTCAGCACTGACCCTCTGACAGTGCGGCACTCCCTCAGCACTGACCCTCTGACAGTGCGGCACTCCCTGAGCACTGACCCTCTGACAGTGCGGCGCTCCCTCAGCACTGACCCTCTGACAGTGCGGCACTCCCTCAGCACTGACCCTCTGACAGTGCGGCGCTCCCTCAGCACTGACCCTCTGACAGTGCGGCGCTCCCTCAGCACTGACCCTCTGACAGTGCGGCACTCCCTGAGCACTGACCCTCTGACAGTGCGGCACTCCCTCAGCACTGACCCTCTGACAGTGCGGCACTCCCTGAGCACTGACCCTCTGACAGTGCGGCACTCCCTCAGCACTGACCCTCTGACAGTGCGGCACTCCCTCAGCACTGACCCTCTGACAGTGCGGCACTCCCTGAGCACTGACCCTCTGACAGTGCGGCGCTCCCTCAGCACTGACCCTCTGACAGTGCGGCACTCCCTCAGCACTGACCCTCTGACAGTGCGGCGCTCCCTCAGCACTGACCCTCTGACAGTGCGGCACTCCCTGAGCACTGACCCTCTGACAGTGCGGCGCTCCCTCAGCACTGACCCTCTGACAGTGCGGCACTCCCTCAGCACTGACCCCCTGACAGTGCGGCACTCCCTCAGCACTGACCCTCTGACAGTGCGGCACTCCCTCAGCACTGACCCTCTGACAGTGCGGCACTCCCTGAGCACTGACCCTCTGACAGTGCGGCACTCCCTCAGCACTGACCCTCTGACAGTGCGGCACTCCCTCAGCACTGACCCTCTGACAGTGCGGCGCTCCCTCAGCACTGACCCTCTGACAGTGCGGCACTCCCTCAGCACTGACCCTCTGACAGTGCGGCACTCCCTCAGCACTGACCCT
Source organism: Prionace glauca (assembly GCA_037974335.1). NCBI lineage: Eukaryota > Metazoa > Chordata > Chondrichthyes > Carcharhiniformes > Carcharhinidae > Prionace > Prionace glauca. The sequence continues at coordinate 2,180,600 of CM075741.1, forward strand.
CTGACAGTGCGGCGCTCCCTCAGCACTGACCCTCTGACAGTGCGGCACTCCCTCAGCACTGACCCTCTGACAGTGCGGCACTCCCTCAGCACTGACCCTCTGACAGTGCGGCACTCCCTCAGCACTGACCCTCTGACAGTGCGGCACTCCCTCAGCACTGACCCTCTGACAGTGCGGCACTCCCTCGGCACTGACCCTCTGACAGTGCGGCACTCCCTCAGCACTGACCCTCTGACAGTGCGGCACTCCCTCAGCACTGACCCTCTGACAGTGCGGCACTCCCTCAGCACTGACCCTCTGACAGTGCGGCACTCCCTCAGCACTGACCCTCTGACAGTGCGGCACTCCCTCAGCACAGACCCTCTGACAGTGCGGCGCTCCCTCAGCACTGACCCTCTGACAGTGCGGCACTCCCTCAGCACTGACCCTCTGACAGTGCGGCACTCCCTCAGCACTGACCCTCTGACAGTGCGGCACTCCCTCAGCACTGACCCTCTGACAGTGCGGCACTCCCTCAGCACAGACCCTCTGACAGTGCGGCACTCCCTCAGCACTGACCCTCTGACAGTGCGGCACTCCCTCAGCACTGACCCTCTGACAGTGCGGCACTCCCTCAGCACAGACCCTCTGACAGTGCGGCACTCCCTCAGCACAGACCCTCTGACAGTGCGGCACTCCCTCAGCACAGACCCTCTGACAGTGCGGCACTCCCTCAGCACCGACCCTCTGACAGTGCGGCACTCCCTCAGCACTGACCCTCTGACAGTGCGGCACTCCCTCAGCACAGACCCTCTGACAGTGCGGCACTCCCTCAGCACTGACCCTCTGACAGTGCGGCACTCCCTCAGCACTGACCCTCTCACAGTGCGGCACTCCCTCAGCACAGACCCTCTGACAGTGCGGCACTCCCTCAGCACTGACCCTCTGACAGTGCGGCAATCCCTCAGCACTGACCCTCTGACAGTGCGGCACTCCCTCAGCACTGACCCTCTGACAGTGCGGCACTCCCTCAGCACTGACCCTCTGACAGTGCGGCACTCCCTCGGCACTGACCCTCTGACAGTGCGGCACTCCCTCAGCACTGACCCTCTGACAGTGCGGCACTCCCTCGGCACTGACCCTCTGACAGTGCGGCACTCCCTCGGCACTGACCCTCTGACAGTGCGGCACTCCCTCGGCACTGACCCTCTGACAGTGCGGCACTCCCTCAGCACTGACCCTCTGACAGTGCGGCACTCCCTCAGCACTGACCCTCTGACAGTGCGGCGCTCCCTCGGCACTGACCCTCTGACAGTGCGGCACTCCCTCAGCACTGACCCTCTGACAGTGCGGCACTCCCTCAGCACTGACCCTCTGACAGTGCGGCACTCCCTCGGCACTGACCCTCTGACAGTGCGGCACTCCCTCAGTACTGACCCTCTGACAGTGTGGCACTCCCTCGGCACTGACCCTCTGACAGTGTGGCACTCCCTCATACTGACCCTCTGACAGTGCGGCACTCCCTCAGTACTGACCCTCTGACAGTGCGGCGCTCCCTCAGTACTGACCCTCTGACAGTGCGGCACTCCCTCAGCACTGACCCTCTGACAGTGCGGCACTCCCTCAGTACTGACCCTCTGACAGTGCGGCACTCCCTCAGTACTGACCCTCTGACAGTGCGGCACTCCCTCAGCACTGACCCTCTGATAGTGCGGCACTCCCTCGGCACTGACCCTCTGACAGTGCGGCACTCCCTCAGTACTGACCCTCTGACAGTGCGGCGCTCCCTCAGCACTGACCCTCTGACAGTGCGGCACTCCCTCATACTGACCCTCTGACAGTGCGGCACTCCCTCAGCACTGACCCTCTGACAGTGCGGCGCTCCCTCGGCACTGACCCTCTGACAGTGCGGCACTCCCTCAGCACTGACCCTCTGACAGTGCGGCGCTCCCTCAGCACTGACCCTCTGACAGGGCGGCGCTCCCTCAGCACTGACCCTCTGACACTGCGGCGCTCCCTCAGCACTGACCCTCTGACAGTGCGGCACTCCCTCAGCACTGACCCTCTGATAGTGCGACACTCCCTCAGCACTGACCCTCTGACAGTGCGGCACTCCCTCAGCACTGACCCTCTGACAGTGCGACACTCCCTCAGTACTGACCCTCTGACAGTGCGGCACTCCCTCAGTACTGACCCTTTGACAGTGCGGCACTCCCTCAGCACTGACCCTCTGACAGTGCGGCACTCCCTCAGCACTGACCCTCTGACAGTGCGGCACTCCCTCAGCACTGACCCTCTGACAGTGCGGCACTCCCTCGGCACTGACCCTCTGACAGTGCGGCACTCCCTCAGCACTGACCCTCTGACAGTACGGTGCTCCCTCGGCACTGACCCTCTGACAGTGCGGCACTCCCTCAGCACTGACCCTCTGACAGTACGGCACTTCCTGAGCACTGACCCTCTGACAGTGCGGCACTCCCTCGCACTGACCCTCTGACAGTGCGGCAGTCCCTCAGCACTGACCCTCTGACAGTGCGGCACTCCCTCAGCACTGACCTTCTGACAGTGCGACACTCCCTCAGCACTGATCCTCTGATAGTGAAGCGTATGGGTTTGATTTTATTTATTATTGTCAGTTGGATTAGTATACAGTGAAACTTATTGTTTGTTGTGCGCTATTTAGACAAAGCATACCATTCATAGAGAAGGGATACGAAAGAGAGCAAATTTGTAGTGTTACAGTCACAGTTAGAGTATCGTTAAAGATCAACTCAATGCAGGGTAAGTCCATTCAAAAGCCTGATGGCAGCAGGGAAGAAGCTGTTCTTGAGTTAGTTGGGATGTGACATTTGATTTTTGTATCTTTTTCACACCAGAAGAAGGTGGAAGAGAGAATGTCCGGGGTGTGTGGGGTCCTTAATTATGTCGGCTGCTTCTCCCCGAGGCAGTGGGAAGTGTAGACAGAGTCAATGGATGGGAGGCTGGTTTGTGTGATGGATTGGGCTACATTCACTCCCTTTTATAGTTCCTTGTGGCCTTGGGCAGAGCAGGAGCCCAGACCGAGCTGTGATACAACCAGAAAGAATACTTTCTGTGGTGCATTTGTCAATTTTGGTGAGAGTCGTAGCCGATATGCCAAATTTCCTTGGTTTTCCGAGAAAGTAGCAGCATTGGTCGGCTTTCTTAACTCTGGGCCTGGGGGGACCAGGACTGGACGCCTGAAAACTTGAAGCTCTTGACCATTTCTACTTCATCCCTATTGATGTAAACAGGGACATGTTCTCCTTTACGCTTCCTGAAGTCGATGATGAGCTCCTCCATTTTGTTGACATTGAGGGAGAGATTATTGTTGCTGCACCAGTTCACCAGATTCTCTATCCCTTTCCTGTACTCTGTGTCATCATTGTTTGAGATCCGATCCACTACGATGGTGTCATCAGCAAACTTGAAAATTGAATTGGAGGGGAATTTGGCCTCATAGTCAAAGGTGTATAAGGAATACAGTAGTGGGCTGGGAACAGTCTTGTGGGGCACCAGTGTTGAGGATGATCATGGAGGTGGTGTTGTTGCCTATCCTTACCGATTGTGGTCTGTGAGTTAGGAAGTTCAGGATCCCGTCGCAGAGGGAGGAGCCGAGGCCCAAGCCATGGAGTTTGGAGTTGAGTTTTGTGGGAATAATGGTGTTGAAGGCTGAGCTGCAGTCAATAAATAGGAGTCTGACATCGGTGTCCTTGTTATCTAGATGTTCCAGGGTTGTGTGCAGCGCCAGGGAAATGGCATCTGCTGTGGACCTGTTGCAGGGCACACACTGGCAGGGACTCCAGTTCAATTCCAGCCTCAAGGCCACTATCTGTGTCAATTTGGGGCATTGTCCCCATGTCTGTGTGAGTTTCCTCTGAATGCTCAGGTTTCCTCCCACACTCCAAAGATGTGCAGGTTCGATGTATTGGCCGTGCTAAATTGACCCTTAGTGTCAGGGGGACTAGCTAAGGTAAAAGCAGAGGGATTATGGAAATAGGTTTGGGTGGGATTGTTGTCGGTGCAGACTCAATGGGCCGAATGGCCTCCTCTGTACTGTCGGGATTCTATGATTCTATATTGTTGGTGGGAGGAGTTACCAATCAGGGATGTTGGATGACCCATGTTTAGATCCAGCCAGAGGGATAGTGACTGATTGTCCTGGGAAATAACCCTGGAAAGATTATTTTAACTTCCACGTGGGATAAGTATTGGATTCCCAAAACAGAAAATGCTGGAAAATCTCAGCAGGTCTGACAGTATCTGTGGTAAGAGAATTGAGCCACTGTTTTGAGTCTGGATGACTCTTTGTCAGATCTCTGGGTCACCCAGACTCAGAACATTGGCTCTGTTCTCTCTCCACAGACGCTGTCAGACCTGCTGAGATTTTCCAGCATTTCCTGTTTTCGTTTCAGATTCCAGCATCTGCAGGATTTTGTCTACATCCACAGGACTGGATGGTCCCTTTTCCCATTGAAACACAGAACTGGCAGTTCTACCACACTTGCATCATCTCACACAAAACTGACCCAGCCAGCGTGGGTGCCTCAAAACAGACACATCTCCTGGCTTGTCTTGGTTTTTTTAAAGTCTTCTTACGTCTCAGGGATGTAACTGGATGATGGAGGGGCTCCAGCACGCCTCTGATTCACGCTGGTAACATTGACATTCGGGGAAAGGAGGGTAAACTCACCGCTGACTCTGTATCTAACCACGTCTGCTTTACATTCCTGCAAATCGCCTTGGAAGGTCTTTCCGAGATTCCATCTAAATGTAAGTTGTTTTTGACAGCCAGATGTTTTATTGATTTTTTTTAATCTTCTCTCACTCAGGATTGTGAAACATTTGAGAAATGTTGTCCTAATGTGTGTGGGATGAAGAGCTGTGTTGCTGCCAGGTACATGGCGATTAAAGGACGGAAAGGACCAGTTGGCATGCCCAGGGGAGCCACATGTGACCGCTTCATGTGTGTCCAGCAGGGCTCTGAATGTGATATCTGGGATGGGCAGCCGGTGTGTAAATGCAAGGACAGGTGTGAGAAGGAGCCCCACTTCACCTGCGCCTCTGATGGGCTGACGTACTACAACAAATGCTACATGGATGCTGAGGCATGCACCAAGGGGATCACCCTCACTGTGGTCACCTGCACCCATCAGGTCACCTGGCCACACACTAGCCCCATGACATTGCAGACCACTGCCCATCCCACCACCGCAGACTCACTCACCACCTCCCAGGACGTGGTGCCACCAGCCCTGCTCTCCAATCCCATCCACCAGTCCACATATGTGGGTGGCACTGTCAGCTTCCTCTGCGACGTCAGTGGGAGACCCAGACCTGAGATCACTTGGGAAAAGGAGGTGGACGAGAGGGAGAACGTCATCATGAGGCCCAACCACGTCAACGGGAATGTGGTTGTCACCAACATTGGGCAGCTGGTCATTTACAACGCTCAACTCCAAGATGTTGGGATCTACACCTGCACGGCCAGGAATGCCGGAGGCTTCCTCAGGGCAAACTTCCCTCTCTCGGTGATCAAACGGGAAGACCTGATGAGACAGGGCTCCTCAAACACAACTCAGATCCCAGCTGCAGAGTGCTTGAAGCAGCCTGATCGAGAGAACTGTGGGGAGCATCAGATCAGGTGGTATTATGACCCCAAGAAAAACAACTGCTTCACCTTTAATTATGGGCGCTGTGACGGAAACATGAACCACTTTGAAACCTATGAGGCTTGCATGTCAACTTGCATGAACGAACCTGTCAACATCTGCAATCTGCCAGCGTTGCAGGGTCCCTGCAAAGTCTGGGACCCCCGGTGGGCTTACAACAGCCTGATGAAGCGATGCCAGTCCTTCATCTACGGAGGGTGTGGTGGGAATGAAAACAATTTTGAAAGCAGGGAGACCTGTGAGGAAATCTGTCCTTACCCCAGGAGCCAGCAATGCAAAGTCTGCAAACCACGCTTCAAGATAGTCACCAGCTACTGCAAGAGTGACTATGTGATTGTTGGGCGTATGACGGAATTGACAGAAGAAACAGATTCTGGCCGAGCGTTGTTTACTGTGGACAGAGTCCTGAAGGATGAAAAAATGGGCCTCCAGTTCTTTGGCAGTGAGGTGCTGGAGATCACACTGTTAAACATGGACTGGAATTGCCCGTGTCCCAACATGACCACAGAAGATGGTCCTCTCATTGTCATGGGGGATGTTCACAATGGAATGGCAGTCCTCCAACCACACAGCTTTGTGAGGACTGTCAACGAGAAACGCATCAAGAAACTGTTTGAGGTGAAGGATAAGAAAACATGTGACCTGTTGAGGGAACTGACAGGGCTGCAATAGGGCTGCTATTGGTCAGTTCATCTGCAGAGGTGCTTACAAAATTGAAGATACATTTATGAAAAGTTTTTTTGGAAAAAATCTCACTTTTGACAAACTAATTAAATAAGCACTTAACTTCCTAGATTTTTAATGCTTGCAACATGTTAAAGTCAAATCTTTGATGATTTACAAGATCATTTCTTTCTGATGGGCATTAATGATGACACAATAAAACCCTCAATGGTGTTAGCACAGCGACCATTTATTACTCTGTCTGTTTAAAGGTCCGTGAATTCTGATGATTTCCCCGATATTCTGGATGTAATAAAGGGAGATACTTGTATACTTATTGCTGTCTCTTAGTTGCCTCTTTTGTCACGTGTTGAATATTAGACCCTCACAGCCACAGGCACCAGAAGGTGTAGACCGAGACGTGACATCATCATTCTAACAAGCAGCATAGGCTCCTGGGTACATCCTGGACAGGCGGCACTCCTGATAGGTCACTAATTCCGTGAGGGCTCATCTGAGTGGCCGGGAATGGGTCACATGGCAAACTCAACCCCCCAAAAATTGGATATCCACATTCCCGAGTTGTGTAAGGAATGGGAACAAGGATTGGATTCACCAATGGTACAACCCCTAATACCACTCTGCACAAAATCATTCAACAGGCCAGTGTGAGGTGATGACTAACACACCTTACTGCCCAGTCTTCTACACACCTGCTTCAAGACAGAAAAGCCAATGAGGGTGGGGGGAGTGCAGCATATGGAGGGTGCAGGGTATGGAGGGGGGTGGGGGTAGGGCGTATGGGCGGTGAGGGGTATGGGGGTGAGAGGTATGGAGGGGTGCAGGGTATGGGGGAGTGGGGTATGGTGGGATGAGGGGTATTGGGAGTGAGGTGTATGAGGGGTGAGAGTATGGGGGTGTGATGGGCATCGGGAGGTGAGGTGTATGGTTACTGAGGGGTATGGGAGAGAGGGGTATGGGGGTGAGGAGGATGGGGTTATGGGGTTTGGGGGTGAGGGATAAGGGGAGTGAGGGACATGAGGTGGTGATGGGTATGGGGTGGTGAGGAGTATGGGGCATGTAGGGTATGGGGGGTGAGGGGTATGGGGGTGCAGGGCATGGGGGGATGAGGGACATGGAGGTGCAGGGTATGGGGGTGTGGTATGGGGGGGTGAGGGGTATGTGGGTGAAGGATATGGGGGTTGCAGGGTATAGGGCATGGTGGGAGCATGGATGGGTGGTGAGAGGGTACGAGAGACAGCAGCCAGTAACAGGCTCCCTCCTCCAATCAATGTCATTTTCTGTGCTCATTCAATAGCAGTTCTGTCAGTCAGCTCTCTTACTCTTCCTGGGGATACTAGTTGGAAGGTCCCGTAAAACAGAGATTCATAAACTAAACAAACCAGCAAAGATACAATATTACAGGGCACTCAGATCAATTCAACTCGTACAGATACTGGGCACAGCACACATCAAGAATTAAACAACATGATCAAATTATAGTTGAATAATGTAGAGGGAGCTTTACTCTGTATCTAACCCCGTGCTGTACCTGTCCTGGGAGTGTTTGATGGGGGACAGGGTAGAGGGAGCTTTACTCTGTATCTAACTCCGTGCTGTACCTGTCCTGGAGAGTGTTTGATGGGGGACAGTGTAGAGGGAGCTTTACTCTGTATCTAACCCTGTGCTGTCCCTGTCCTGGGAGTGTTTGATGGTGGGACAGTGTAGAGGGAGCTTTACTCTGTATCTAACCCCGTGCTGCACCTGTCCTGGGAGTGTTTGATGGGGGGACAGTGTAGAGGGAGCTTTACTCTGTATCTAACCCCGTGCTGTACCTGTCCTGGGAGTGTTTGATGGGGGGACAGTGTAGAGGGAGCTTTACTCTGTATCTAACCCCGTGCTGTACCTGTCCTGGGAGTGTTTGATGGGGACAGTGTAGAGGGAGCTTTACTCTGTATCTAACCCAGTGCTGTACCTGTCCTGGGAGTGTTTGATGGGACATTGGGGATGAATGCGAAATCAGAGACAATTTCTTAATAAACTAGCATTGGAATTTAAGAAATTATCACCCCCAAATGAAGTCTTGCCTTGGGATAATAAAAATTCAAAGGTTGGGATTGACCTGCCCATATTTGGATGTAGTAACGATGAGAGTTTGTAAATAGTTCAACAATTGATTCGAATAAAAACCCATTTGTAGAATGTTTTGATTTTACTGTGAATGAATTTACAATGACTATGTAAATACTATTTATTTGCACTTGCATCTAGTGCCCATCTGTCTGATTATTTAATCTTAATAAAACATTCATGAGTTTGTCTCCATTCTGCTGCACACTTTTGTCTTTTTAAATGGTCATTTATGTGCTGTCAGCATTTATTGCCCAACACTAATTCTCCCTCGAGAAGGTGATGATGAGTTTTCTTCTGGAAACAGTGCAGTCCCTGAGGTGTAGGGAAACCCACAGCGCTGTTAGTGGGGTGGGGCGGGGCGGAGTTCCAGCAGTTTGACCCTGTGGCAATGAAGGAACGGCGATACTGTTCGGAGGAGGTTTAGAGGGGATTCAAGGGGAAATCTTTTTGTTTAGAGGGTTCCGGATCACTCAGCCTGAAAGGGTGGAAGATGCAGAAACCCTCATCACACTTTGAAAGTACTTCGATATGCATTTGAAAGATGTTAAGCTAGAGGCTAAGGGCTGGGAGCTGGGAAGCAGCATGAGGCTGAATTGCTCCTGACTGGTGCAGACATGATGGGCTAAATAGACTCCTTCAGTGGCTTAAATTTCTCTGGTCAGGATGGTGTGAGGTCCAATGGTGGTGTTCCCATTTGTCTACTGTCCTTGTCCATCTTGTCGTGGGAATTGAAGAAATCCTCAGTGAATTTCTGCAGTTCTTACTGATGTAGATATACCCTTGTAGACACACACTGCTGTTCCTGTGTACCGGTGGGGGAGGGAATGAGATGCCAATTGAGCAGCAAATCTGGGGCAACACGGTGGCACAATGGTCTCACACTGCAGTCTCACAGCAGCAGGGACCCAGGTTCGATTCCCAGCTCGGATCACTGTCTGTGTGGAGTTTGCACATTCTCCTCGTGTCTGCGTGGGTTTCCTCCGGGTGCTCCGGTTTCCTCCCACAGTCCAAAGATGTGCGGGTTAGGTAGGTTGGCCGTGCTAAATTACCGCTTAGTGTCAGGGCAACCAGTGGGGTGAATAATGGGGTTTAAAGGGGAGGTGATGGCCAGGGGTATTATCAGTAAACAATTAATCCAGAAACTCAGCTAAAGTTCTGGGGTCCTGGAATCCCACCACGGCGGAATTTAAATTCAATAAAAAATATCTGGAATCAAGAATCTACTGATGACCAAAAATTATGGGTTTGGTTCAAATTTTCCCTTTTAAATTTTATCCAGTCAATTCTTACCAAGGAGATTAGACAACAGAATAGTTTTGCATTTATATAGCGCCTTGAACAGTTTAGTGCAGAGAAATATGAGAGAGTCTCAGAACTTCCCAACCAGGTTGATAAGGACTTAGAGAGGCGACCGGTTACCCTGGTAAATATCAATAACACTCCACATGGAGGATTTATATAACAGGCCACTTGCGGTTAAACTTTATCAGCTGTCACAATAACAAGAGGATGACATTTACTGTGATTGACTGATGGACTATAGGAGCAGGAATAGGCCAGTCAGCCCCTTGAACCCACTCTGCTGTTCAATAAGATCAGTGCTGATCAGGTTGTGTTTCAAGTTCCACATTCCCATCTATCCCGATAAGCTTTGATTCCGAGATATGAACATACGAGGACGGAGCAGAAAGAGAACCACGGAATGCGAGCATCGTTGGCTTTGCACTGACTGAAGTTTATTGCCCATCCCTTATTGCCCCTTGAGAAGGTGGTGGTGAACCGCCGCAGTCCCCAAAGTGTAGGTACATCCACAGTGCTGTTAGGGAGGAAATTCCAGGATTTTGACCCAGTGACAGTGAAGGAACGATGGTAAATTTCCAGCTCAGGCTGCTGAATGAAACATTTAAACTAGGAGGAGGAGGCCATTTGGCCCTTCGAGCCTGCTCCGCCATTCATTTTGATCATGGCTGGTCTTCAAATTCATTATCTTGAGAGAGGGGTGGCACAGTGGGTTAGCACTGTTGTCTCACAGTATCAGTGACCTGGGTTCGATTCCCAGCTCGGGTCACTGTCTGTGTGGAGTTTGCACATTCTCCCCGTGTCTGCGTGGGTTTTCTCCGGGTGCTCTGGTTTCCTCCCATAGTCCAAGGATGTGCGGGTTAGGTGGATTGGCCGTGCTAAATTGGCCCTGAGTGTCAGGAGGTCTAGCTCGGGTAAATACCTGGGGTTATGGAGATAGGGCCTGGGTGGGATTGTGGTCTGTGCAGACCTGATGGGCTGAATGGTCTCCTTCTACACTGTAGGATTCCATGATTCCCCCCTTCCCCCACATCCTTTGATCTCTTTAGTCCCATGAGCGATATCTAATATCTTATTGAGATCAGACAATGTTTTGGCCTCCACTACTTTCTGTGGGAGTGAATCCCACACATTCCCCACCCTCTGGGTAAAGAAATTTCTCTTCACCTCAGTTCTAAAAGGTTTACCCCTTATCCTCAAACTCTGACCCCTAGTTCTGGACTCCCCCCACCATCGGGAACATTCTTTCTGAACCTACCCTGTCTAACCCTGTGTGAATTTTATAAGTTTCTATGAGATCCTCTCTCACTCTTCTAAACTCCAGTGAATATAATCCTAATCGACTCAGTCTCTCCTCATATGACAGACCTGCCATCCCAGGAATCAGCCTGGTAAACCTTCGCTGTGCTCCCTCTATAGCAAGGACATCCTTCCTCAGATAAGGAGACCAAAACTGTACACAATACTCCAGGTGTGACCTCATCAACACCCTGTACAATTGCAGCAAAACATCCCTATCCCTATCCTCCAATCCTCTCGCTATGAAGGCCAACATACCATTTCCCTACTTTACTGCCTGCTGTGTCTGCACACTTACTTTCAGCGACTGATACACGAGGACTCCAAGGTCTCGTAGAGTATCCCCACCTCTCAATTTATAAGAACATAAGAAATAGGAGCAGGAGTAGGCCATCTAGCCCTTTGAGCCTGCCCCGCCATTCAATAAGATCATGGCTGATCTGTCGTGGCTCAGCTCCACCTTCCCGCCCTCTCCCCATAACCCTTAATCCCCTCTCTTATCAAAAACCCATCAACCCGTTTCTTAAAAATATTTAGCGAGGCAGCCTCCACCACTTCAACGGGCAGAGAATTCCAGAGATTCACCACCCTTTGAGTGAAGAAGTTCCTCCTCAACTCTGTTCTAAACCGACCCCCCTTTATCTTGAGGCTGTGCCCCCTAGTCCTACTGTCTTTTTTGAGCGGGAAGAGTCTCTCCACCTCTATCCTATCCATCCCATTCATCATCTTATACGTCTCAATGAGATCTCCCCTCATTCTTCTAAACTCTAACGAGTACAAGCCTAGTTTATTCAGCCTCTCCTCATAGCTCAACCCCCTCAACTCCGGAATCAACCGAGTAAACCTCCTCTGCACTCCCTCCAGGGCCAAAATATCTTTGCGCAGGTGCAGCGCCCAAAACTGCACACAGTACTCCAGCTGCGGCCTCACCAATGCCCTGTACAGCAATTTACACCCATTCAAATAATAATCTGTCTTCTATTATGGAAATGCAGCTTGAGGACATTCGTCTCATTAGAGAGAATGAGGAGATAATTGATAGGGGCTATCGGCAAGTGGTCACACCGGGGCAACGGGAAGAAGGCACGTGGGTAACTATTAGGAAGGGGAAACCTCAGGTGATGGAGAGCACGCCGGTGGATGTCCCCCTTCAAAATAAGTACTCCTGCCTGAGCACCACTGGGGGGACAGCTCATCTGGAGGAGGGAGCAGTGGCCAGGTCTCAGGAGCTAAGCCAGTACTCCAAAAAACTAAATAAGAGAGCAGCAAGGCAGTACTAATAGGGGACTCCACAGTGAGGGGGGGCGGACAGGCGTTTTTGCAGACGCAGACGGGAGTCGCAGATGGTGGTTTGTCTCCCTGGAGCTGGGATCCGGGATGTCTCTGGATGCGTCCCAAACATCCTGAAAGGGGAGGGTGAGGAACCGCAGGTTGTGGTTCATATAGGTACTACTGACACAGGCAGGAAGAGGGAAGCAGTCATGAAAAGGGATTATAGGGAACTGGGTAGGCAGCTGAGGAAGAGGAAAGCGAAGGTAGTAATCTCAGGATTGCTGCCTGCGCCGCGGGAGAATGAGAGCAGGAATGGAATGAGGTGGAGGGTGAATGCGTGGCTGAGGGACTGGAGCAGGGGGCAGGGATTCCGGTTCCTGGATCATTGGGACCTCTTTAGGGGCAGGTGTGACCTGTTCAGTGAAGACAGGTGGCACTTGAATCCCGGGGGACCAATATCTTGGCAGGAAGACTGGCTAGGGCTACTGGGGGGACTTTAAACTAGAAAGGTTGGGGGGAGGGAACAGAGATGAGGAGACTGAGAGCGAGGAGGTTAGCTCCCGGGTAGGGAAGGACTGTAGACTGTATGAGAGGGAGGTTAGACCGGTGGTGAAGAAGGGAAATGTCCAGACCGAGGGGCTGAGGTGTGTCTATTTTAACACCAGGAGTGTAGTAAATAAGGTAGATGAGCTTAGGGCGTGGATAGCTGCTTGGGAATGTGATGTGGTGGCCATTACGGAGACTTGGATGTCTCAGGGACAGGACTGGGTGCTTCAGATGCCAGGATTCAGATGCTTCAGGAAGGACAGGGTTGGGAGCAAAAGTGGTGGTGGAGTGGCACTGTTAATCAGGGACAGTGTCATGGCTGCAGAGAAGGAGAATGCCGTGGAGGGACTTTCTACAGAGTCTCTGTGGGTGGAAGTTACGAACAGCAAAGGGTCGAAAACTTTGCTGGGTGTATTCTATAGGCCGCCCAATAGTGACAGGGAAGTTGAAGTGCAGATAGGGAACCAGATTCTGGAGAAATGTATTAAAAACAGAGTTGTCGTGATGGGAGACTTCAATTTCCCAAACATCGACTGGAATATCCCTAGGGTAAGGGGTTTGGATGGGGAGGAGTTTGTTAGGTGTGTTCAGGAAGGTTTCCTGACACAGTATGTGGACAAGCCTACGAGGGGAGAGGCTGTACTTGATCTGGTACTGGCGAATGAACCAGGGCAGGTGATGGATCTCTCGGTAGGAGAGCATCTTGGAAATGGTGACCATAATTCTATCTCCTTCACAATTGCATTGGAACGAGATAGGATCAGGCAGGCTAGGAAGGTGTTTGTCTGGGGTAAGGGGAAATATGAAGACATCAGGCAGATAATTGGATGAGTAAACTGGAAGGAGGTGTTCTTGGGGAAAAGTACCGAAGGAAGGTGGCGGATATTCAAGGAATGTTTGTCTGGCGCTCTGCACGATAACGTTCCGATGAGACAAGGAGGTTTTGGTAGGTCGCGGGAACCGTGGTGCACGAAGGCTGTGTTGAACCTGGTCAGGAGGAAAAGGAAGGTGTACAAAAGGTTCAGGGAACTAGGAAATGTTAAGGATCTAGAGGAGTATAAGGCTTGTAGAAAGGAGCTTAAAAAGGAAATTAGGAGAGCCAGAAGGGGTCATGAGAAGACCTTGGCGGGTAAGATTAAGGAGAATCCTAAGGCGTCATATAAATATGTGAAAGGTAAAAGGATGAGAAGAGAAGGGATAGGACCTATAAAAGGTGAAGGGGGAAAGGTCTGTGTGGAACCAGAAGAAATGGCAGAGGTGCTTAATGAGTACTTTGCCTCAGTATTCACAGTGGAAAGTGATCTGGGAGGTTGTACTACAGGTTTGCAGCAGACTGAAAAGATTGAGTATGTGGATGTTAAGAAAGAGGATGTGTTGGAACTTTTAAATTCTATCAAGATAGACAAGTTGCCAGGACCGGATGGGATATACCCCAGGATACTGTGGGAGGTGAGGGAAGTGATTGCAGAGCCCCTGGCGATGATCTTTGCATTGTCAATGGAGACGGGAGAAGTTCCGGAGGATTGGAGATTGCGGATGTGGTTCCTATTTTCAAGAAAGGGAACAGGGATAACCCGGGAAATTACCAACCGGTGAGTCTGACCTCAGTGGTTGGTAAGCTGATGGAGAGGATTCTGAGGGACAAGATTTGTGAGCATTTAGAGAAGTTTAGAATGATCAGGAATAGTCAGCATGGATTTGTCAAGGGCAGGTCGTGCCTTACAAGCCTAGTTGAGTTCTTTGAGAATGTAACTGAACACATTGATGAAGGAAGAGCGGTGGACGTAGTGTACATGGACTTCAGCAAGGCGTTTGATAAGGTCCCCCATGCAAGACTTCTTGAGAAGGTGAGAGGGCATGGGATCCAAGGGCCTTTGGCCTTGTGGATCCAGAACTGGCTTGCCTGCAGAAGGCAGAGAGTGGTTGTGGATGGGTCTTTTTCTGTATGGAGGTCGGTCACCAGTGGGGTGCCCCAGGGATCTGTTCTAGGACCCTTGCTGTTTGTCATTTTCACAAATGACCTGGATGAGGAAGTGGAGGGATGGGTAAGTAAGTTCGCTGATGACACAAAGGTCGGTGGTGTTGTGGATGGTCTGGAGGGATGTCAGAAGTTGCAGCAGGACATAGATAGGATGCAGTACTGGGCGGAGAAGTGGCAGATGGACTTCAACGCGGATAAATGTGTAGTCGTCCATTTTGGCAGAACCAACGGGATGAACGAGTACACTATCAAGGGCTGGAGTCTTAGCTGTGTTGAAGAGCAGAAGGATCTTGGGGTCCGGGTCCACAGGACTCTTAAATCGGCCTCGCAGGTGGAGGATGTGGTCAAGAAGGCGTATGGTGTACTGGCCTTCATTAATCGAGGGATTGAGTTTAGGAGTCGGGAGGTAATGCTGCAACTTTACAGGACCCTTGTCAGACCCCACTTGGAGTACTGTGCGCAGTTCTGGTCGCCTCACTATAGGAAAGATGTAGAAGCTATTGAAAGGGTGCAGAGGAGATTTACAAGGATGTTGCCTGGACTGGGAGGCATGCCTTATGAAGATAGGTTGAGGGAGCTGGGACTCTTTTCCCTGGAGAGATGAAGGTTGAGAGGTGACCTGATAGAAGTGTATAAGATGTTCTATGTTCTATGTTCTATGTTCTAAGATGTTGAGAGGTATAGATAGGGTGGATTCTCGGAGGCTATTTCCCAGGGCTGAAATGGTCGCTACGAGAGGACACAGGTTTAAGGTGCTGGGGAGGAAAGTACAGAAGTGATGTTAGGGGTAAGTTTTTCACTCAGAGGGTGGTGAGTGAGTGGAATCGGCTGCTGTCGGTGGTGGTAGAGGCGAACTCACTGGGGTCTTTTAAAAGACTTGTGGATGAGTATATGGGGTTTAATGGGATTGGGGGTTATAGATAGGTCTATAGATTGGTGGGGTTGATGTGATCAGCGCAACTAGTGGGCCGAAGGGCCTGTTTGTGCTGTAATGTTCTATGTTCTATGTTCTATTATTGCTCCCAAAGTGGATAACCTCACATTTATCCACATTATACTGCATCTGCCATACAGATACCCACATGATGTGGAGATGGCAGCATTGGACTGGGGTAAACACAGTGAGAAATCTCACAACAGGTTTATTTGCTGGCAAAATCCACGAGCTTTCAGAGCACTGCTCCTTCGTCATGTAAGTGGAAATTCCCTGTGGATATCCTGGTTGAGGCCGTCTTCATGTGTGCGGAACTTGGCTATCAGTCTCTGCTCAGCGACTCTGCGCTGTCGTGTGTCGTGAAAGCTGCTTGGAGAATGTTTACCCGCAGATCAGGGGCCGAATGCCCGTGACCACTGAAGTGTTTTCCAACAGGGAGAGAACACTCTTGCCTGGTGACTGTCGAGCGATGTTCATTTATCCGTTGTCGTAGCGTCTGCATGGTCTCCCCAATGTACCATGTCTTCGGGACATCCTTTCCTGCAGTGTATCAGGTAGACAACATTGGCCGAGTCACAGGTGTATGTACCGTGTACCTGGTGGATGGTATTCTCACATGAGATGATGGTATCCATGTCGATGATCCGGCATGTCTTGCAGAGGTTGCTGTGGCAGGGTTGTGTGGTATTGTGGTCACTGTTCTCCTGAAGGCTGGGTAGACCATAGGGCCCATCCAGACCACCTCACCATTCAATATCATCGCTGTTAATCAACCAGAACAACTTCATTTCCCCAAACCCCTCAGTTCCCGAAGAAATTATAAACCTGCCTATCCTCGAGTGGATGTGGCTGTTACTAGGAGGCATAGCTATGAGGTTCATGGTGGGAGATATGGGAGGGATGTCCGAGGTAGATTCTTTACTCAGAGTGGTTTGGGTGTGGAATAGACTGCCTGCTGTGATAGTGGAGTCGGACACTTTAGGAATTTTAAATGATTATTGGATAGACAGATGGAGCACTCCAGAATGGTAGGGAGTGGGAGAGCTTGATCTTGGTTTCAGATATAGCTCGGCACAACACTGAGGGCCAAAGGGTCTGTACTGTGCCGAAATGTTCTATGTCCTATGTTTCTATCTCAGCCTTAAATATATTTAGTAATGGAGCATCCAAAACTCCATGGAATAGAGAATTCCAAAGATTCACAATCTCCTCAGTGAAGAAATTTAAACTAATCTCAGTCCTAATTAATTGGCCCCTTATCCTGAGATTGTGCCAGTGTTCCAGATTCCCCAGCCAGGGAAAACAACCTCTCAGCATCAACCCTGTCAAACCCCTTCAGAATCTTGCAGGTTTCAATGCAATCACCTCTCATTCTTCTAAACTAGAGAGATAATGGGCCCATTTACTCAGTCTGTCATCATTAGCTAACTCTCTCATCCTAGGAACCAATCTCACAAACTTTTGTTGTACTCCCTCCAATGCAAGTACCCAACTTCCCTTAAATACTGACACTGTACACAATATTCCGGGTGTGGTCTCACTGAAGCATTGCTCATTGTGGCAAGTGTTTCCGTAGCATCTACTGTCCTTGTGTCCTTCTAGATGGAAGTGATTGTGGTTTTGGAAGGTGTTGGTGAATGGAACCACTGTACCTTGTAGAGGGGACACACAGCCCTCACTGTGCAGTGGATGAATGAATGCTTACATTGTGGAAGAGGTGCCTTGGATAGTATTGAACTTGAGTGTTGTTGGAGCTGCCCCCATCCAGGCAAGTGGAGAGTATTCCATCACACTCCTGACTTGTAACTTGTAGACAGTGGACGGACTTTCTGGGGGTCAGGAGGTGCGTTACTCGCTGCAGCATTGCTCGTCTCTGACTTGTTCTGGTAGCTATGGTATTTATACGGCTGGTCCAGTTCAGTTTCTGGTCAATGGGACCCCCAGCATGTTGACAGTAGATGTTTCAGTGATGGCAATGCACTCAATGGCAAGGGGCAATGATTAGATTCTCTGTGGTTGGAGATAGTCATTATTTGGTGTTTGTGTAACGCGCATGTTACTAATCACTGGTCAGCCTAACCTGGATATTGTCCAGGTCTCACTGTGTTTGGACATGGACTGCTTCAGTATCTAAGGGGTTGTGAATGGTGCTGAACATTGTGCAGTCATCGGCAAACATCCCCCACTTCTGACCTTATGATGGAAGGAAGGTCATTGATAAAGCAGCTGAAGATGGTTGGGCCGAGGACACTACCCTGAGGGACTCCTGCAGAGATGTCCTGGAGCTGAGATGATTGACCTTCAACTACCACAACCATCTTCTTTTGTGCTAGATATAACTCCAACCAGTGGAGAGATTTCCCCCCGATTCTCACTGACTAGGATTCTAGGCCTCCAGTTTTGCTAGAACTACTTGACACTCAGTTGAAAGCTGCCTTGATGTCCAAGGCTGTCAACCTCATCTCACCTCTCGAGTCCAGTTCTTTGTTCATGTTTGGATCGATGCTGTAAAGAGGTCAGGAGCTGAGTGGCCCCGATAGGAACTCTTGCATTTTTAGATATTTTCACAATCTCAGGACATCTCAAAATAAGAACGTAACATAAGAACATAAGAAATAGGAGCAGGAGTAGGCCATCTGGCCTCTCGAGCCTGCCCCGCCATTCAATAAGATCATGGCTGATCTGTCGTGACTCAGTTCCACCTTCCCGCCCTCTCCCCATAACCCTTAATCCCTTCTCTTATCAAAAACCCATCAACCCGGGACTTATGCTTTACAGATAAATGCTTTTTAGATGCTTTACAAATAAAATGCTTTACAGATAATTAAATACTTTAACGCATCGTCAATGTTGTAATGTAAGAAATATGGCAGCCATTTGTGCACAGTAAGATCTCACAAACTGCAATGTAATAATGAACACAGTCTGCTTCAGGCTGAAGCAGATACACTGGTGTCTCACCAGGTATAACTCTCCTGCTGTGAAACCGACTTGAGACAGCAGTTACACTGGGGTGTATCAGCCCCTCCTCAGCTCCGTGAAGTATGTCTTTCTCTGGATTGCCGGAGGACGGAGCTCAAAGAGTCTCCCATCAGGAGCTGCATTCGCCTAGCCCCGAAAACCCATCTTCTGGGCCACGTGAAGGATTGAGGCTAGCTGTTGTTACAAAGAGTCACCCCTTGGTGGCAGTATTGGACAGCAGTATCCAACAAGCAGGGCAGCTGAATGCCAACTGGCAGATTAAACTGAGCTTGGGCAGAGGTGGAGGAGGTGGAGGAGGTCCCGAGCACAGATACCCCAGCATTACATGTAGGGGAAGGTGAGGGAGGCCATTAAAACAGCCTTATTTCGAGAGATTTACTTCGAGAGTGAGCGCAGTGTTGGGCCAATGGGCACAGAGACACTGGAAAAGGGAGCAGAGATTTACAGAGAGAATCCCAGAAACAGGAGGATTAAAATATCAGGAAATCGTTGACAGGCTCAGTCACTTCCTCTGGAGCGACACCTGCCGAAGGGGCAGAGCTCCGAAAGACACTGGTACCAAATAAACCAGCTGGATTCTAACCTGGAGTTGTGAGATTTCTTATTGTGTTCACTCCAGTCCAACGCCGGCATCTCCACATCACGGCTGACCCAAAAGACACAGTTAAAATGACGAGAGTTTGGATAAAGTGGACACAGGGAGAATCTTTCCTCCTGCGGGGAAGAGCAGAACGAGAGGTTATCGATACTGGACAGTCACCAAGAAACCCAACGGACAGTTCCGGAGAAATTAATTCACCCAAAGAGGGGGGAGAATGTGGGACTCGCTCCCAGTACTGTCAGAGGGTCAGTGCTGAGGGAGTGCCGCACTGTCAGAGGGTCAGTGCTGAGGGAGTGCCGCACTGTCAGAGGGTCAGTGCTGAGGGAGTGCCGCACTGTCAGAGGGTCAGTGCTGAGAGAGTGCCGCACTGTCAGAGGGTCAGTGCTGAGGGAGCGCCGCACTGTCAGAGGGTCAGTGCTGAGGGAGTGCCGCACTGTCAGAGGGTCAGTACTGAGGGAGTGCCGCACTGTCAGAGAGTCAGTACTGAGGGAGCGCCGCACTGTCAGAGGGTCAGTGCTGAGGGAGTGCCGCACTGTCAGAGGGTCAGTGCTGAGGGAGTGCCGCACTGTCAGAGGGTCAGTGCTGAGGGAGTGCCGCACTGTCAGAGGGTCAGTGCTGAGGGAGTGCCGCACTGTCAGAGGGTCAGTGCTGAGGGAGTGCCGCACTGTCAGAGGGTCAGTGCTGAGGGAGTGCCGCACTGTCAGAGGGTCAGTGCTGAGGGAGTGCCGCACTGTCAGAGGGTCAGTGCTGAGGGAGTGCCGCACTGTCAGAGGGTCAGTGCTGAGGGAGTGCCGCACTGTCAGAGGGTCAGTGCTGAGGGAGTGCCGCACTGTCAGAGGGTCAGTGCTGAGGGAGTGCCGCACTGTCAGAGGGTCAGTGCTGAGGGAGTGCCGCACTGTCAGAGGGTCAGTGCTGAGGGAGTGCCGCACTGTCAGAGGGTCAGTGCTGTGGGAGTGCCGCACTGTCAGAGGGTCAGTGCTGAGGGAGTGCCGCACTGTCAGAGGGTCAGTGCTGTGGGAGTGCCGCACTGTCAGAGGGTCAGTACTGAGGGAGTGCCGCACTGTCAGAGGGTCAGTGCTGTGGGAGTGCCGCACTGTCAGAGGGTCAGTGCTGAGGGAGTGCCACACTGTCAGAGGGTCAGTGCTGAGGGAGTGCCGCACTGTCAGAGGGTCAGTGCTGAGGGAGTGCCGCACTGTCAGAGGGTCAGTGCTGAGGGAGTGCCGCACTGTCAGAGGGTCAGTGCTGAGGGAGTGCCGCACTGTCAGAGGGTCAGTGCTGAGGGAGCGCCGCACTGTCAGAGGGTCAGTACTGAGGGAGTGCCGCACTGTCAGAGGGTCAGTGCTGAGGGAGTGCCGCACTGTCAGAGGGTCAGTGCTGAGGGAGTGCCGCACTGTCAGAGGGTCAGTGCTGAGGGAGTGCCGCACTGTCAGAGGGTCAGTGCTGAGGGAGTGCCGCACTGTCAGAGGGTCAGTGCTGAGGGAGTGCCGCACTGTCAGAGGGTCAGTGCTGAGGGAGTGCCGCACTGTCAGAGGGTCAGTGCTGAGGGAGTGCCGCACTGTCAGAGGGTCAGTGCTGAGGGAGTGCCGCACTGTCAGAGGGTCAGTGCTGAGGGAGCGCCGCACTGTCAGAGGGTCAGTGCTGAGGGAGTGCCGCACTGTCAGAGGGTCAGTGCTGAGGGAGTGCCGCACTGTCAGAGGGTCAGTACTGAGGGAGTGCCACACTGTCAGAGGGTCAGTGCTGAGGGAGTGCCGCACTGTCAGAGGGTCAGTGCTAAGGGAGTGCCGCACTGTCAGAGGGTCAGTGCTGAGGGAGTGCCGCACTGTCAGAGGGTCAGTACCGAGGGAGTGCCGCACTGTCAGACGGTCAGTGCTGAGGGAGTGCCGCACTGTCAGAGGGTCAGTGCTGAGGGAGCGCCGCACTGTCAGAGGGTCAGTGCTGAGGGAGTGCCGCACTGTCAGAGGGTCAGTACTGAGAGAGTGCCGCACTGTCAGAGGGTCAGTGCTGAGGGAGTGCCGCACTGTCAGAGGGTCAGTGCTGAGGGAGTGCCGCACTGTCAGAGGGTCAGTGCTGAGGGAGTGCCGCACTGTCAGAGGGTCAGTGCTGAGGGAGTGCCGCACTGTCAGAGGGTCAGTGCTGAGGGAGTGCCGCACTGTCAGAGGGTCAGTGCTGAGGGAGTGCCGCACTGTCAGAGGGTCAGTGCTGTGGGAGTGCCGCACTGTCAGAGGGTCAGTGCTGAGGGAGTGCCGCACTGTCAGAGGGTCAGTGCTGTGGGAGTGCCGCACTGTCAGAGGGTCAGTACTGAGGGAGTGCCGCACTGTCAGAGGGTCAGTGCTGTGGGAGTGCCGCACTGTCAGAGGGTCAGTGCTGAGGGAGTGCCGCACTGTCAGAGGGTCAGTGCTGAGGGAGCGCCGCACTGTCAGAGGGTCAGTACTGAGGGAGTGCCGCACTGTCAGAGGGTCAGTGCTGAGGGAGTGCCGCACTGTCAGAGGGTCAGTGCTGAGGGAGTGCTGCACTGTCAGAGGGTCAGTGCTGAGGGAGTGCCGCACTGTCAGAGGGTCAGTGCTGAGGGAGTGCTGCACTGTCAGAGGGTCAGTGCTGAGGGAGTGCCGCACTGTCAGAGGGTCAGTGCTGAGGGAGTGCCGCACTGTCAGAGGGTCAGTGCTGAGGGAGTGCCGCACTGTCAGAGGGTCAGTGCTGAGGGAGTGCCGCACTGTCAGAGGGTCAGTGCTGAGGGAGTGCCGCACTGTCAGAGGGTCAGTGCTGAGGGAGTGCCGCACTGTCAGAGGGTCAGTGCTGAGGGAGTGCCGCACTGTCAGAGGGTCAGTGCTGAGGGAGTGCCGCACTGTCAGAGGGTCAGTGCTGAGGGAGTGCCGCACTGTCAGAGGGTCAGTGCTGAGGGAGTGCCGCACTGTCAGAGGGTCAGTGCTGAGGGAGTGCCGCACTGTCAGAGGGTCAGTGCTGAGGGAGTGCCGCACTGTCAGAGGGTCAGTGCTGAGGGAGTGCCCCACTGTCAGAGTTGTTGGTTTTTGGATGTAATGATTAATCTGTGTTTATTCTCAGGTTGATTTAAACAATGATACGGATGTTTTATGAGAGACAAATCCTGTCATTCAGGTGCTCAGCTCAGTGAGAATCAGGTCAGCCTTTTCACTGCTGTTTGTGAACTCTTGCTGTGTACAAACCCGTTGCCGTGGACACAGAAACAATGGTCTGGGTTTTGATCAGGTGAGGGTGAGGTTTAGGTGTGACTGACACCGGGAATGGTGATGTCAGACCCTCCGGAATGTGACATTCACTGAGGGAATGGGAGGGTGGGGTTCACACCACACACACCCCACAGAGCGGAGCTCGCTGTTTAACACACAGTGAGCACGTGA